>JADKYC010000028.1:0-342222 GCA_019843955.1 Xylaria sp. 218_066 | reverse complement strand
AAAAAATATAAATATAAAAAAATTAAAAAAAATAGTTGCTATAAAAATAATATTAATAGCTATTTTAAATAGTTAAAAATAAATAAAAATATAAAATAAATTAAAAACATAATAAAACTAAAAATATAGAAAATATATAAATTAAAATAGTAAAAAAAAATAAAGTAGTAATAAAAAATTTATTATAATTTGCTAAAAAAATAGTTTAAAAAATAATAATAGCTAATATAATTTATTATATAAGCTTTTTATTAGTAAAAATATATATAAACTTATTTTAAATATAATTTTTAAAACTTTAAGTATTTTTTAATTTATATAAATTTAAAAGCTAAAAATAAATATTATTAAAATATTTGTATATTATATAGCTACTTATATATTTTTTAAAAATATTATTAATATTTACTTTTTTATAATAAAATTAATATTTTTATATTTATTATTTTTTAAATATTTAATATATAATTTTTTTATTTAAAATAATAGAAATATTATTAATTTTAAATATAAAATTTCTATTATTACTAAAGAATTATATATATAATTTATAAGCTAAATATACTACTAATATTTAAAAATATACGTTTATTTATAGCTTTATTTTTATTATATAATAAAAAAAAAATAAGCAAAGCTAAATAATATATTATAAAATCTTTTGTAATAAAAAAAGTAAATTTATTTTATATGCAAAAATTAAAAATAAAGCAGCTAGATTAAAAAAAATAAATTGTTTATTTGCTATTTTTATTAAACTAAGTAATAATATTTAATATTTTAAAATATTTAAAAGCTATTATAACTATTTATTTTTAAATAACTTTAAAAATTATATTGTTTATTAAGTAAAAACTAATATTTATTATAAAATTATAAGCTAAAACGTAGTATAAAAAAAAAAAAAAAATTTTTAAAATTTTTTAGTAGCTAACTTTAAATATTTTTTAACTTTTAAAAATATAAATAATTATATATTTATATAAAAAAAAAATGTTAAAACCGTTTTTAATAATATTTTTTAAATTCTAATAGTACTATAAAATAATTTTAATATATAGTATATACTATTTTTAGCTAATAAAGTTTTTGTTAGCTTATTTTAGTTTTTTTATAGTTTTAATAAATATAGCAATATTATTTAAATATTTTAATAATAAATTTTATATATAAAATAAATAAATATAATATATTGCTTTTTTAAGTTAATAATGTTATAAAAGTTAATATTTATTTTAGTATAACGTATATAATAATTTTTAATAAAAAAGTTAAAATAATAATATAGGTTATAAAATATTTAAAAAAAACTATATATTAAGCTAAAAGTGTTAAAAGGTTTATATATAATAATTATAAACTTTTTTTTTATTAAAAAACTAAATATTTTATTTATATAAAATAATTAAACATAGTAATAGTTATATATATAGTATATTATAAAAAATATTAAAGCTAACATAGTGATAGAAACCCCCAAGGGGTCTGGGTCTGGGTGTAGAGACTGCCAGGGACCCCTCGGAGGGGGTGTTATATAATAGTTAGGTAACCTATAAGCTAGTATACATATTATCTGCGGAGCAAATAATATATAGTTCCTTTTTTTTTAATATATCATCTTAATTTTACTATAACACCTTAGTTTATTTTATTAAAGTAGTATTTTATTACGCAGTTTTATTATAGAAACTATATTAAACTATTGTTTTATTGTTTTTTAATCTTTCGAGGTTAAGAGACGTTTTTTTATAGCAGCAGATTATACGTATATAATCTATAATCTGTTTTAGCAAAAAAGCAACCGCGTTAAACGCTACGTACTAAATTAAAGCAAGTATTATTATCGCTAAAGTACGCTATTAAACCTTTAACACCGATCTTTTATATATATTTATATATTTTGTAAAGACTTATTAGTAAGCTAACGTTTTAGTACGCTAAAAACAAGCTTAATAAAGTACTTCCGTATTTTGTTTATAAATATTATAAATTATTTTATTATAGCTAACGTTTTAGTACGCTATAAAATACTGCTAAATATAAAAATAACAGCAATATTTTAGTACCCGCTGTTTATATAAAAAGCAAGTTATTATATAATTCTGCTAATTGCTAAAACAAAAAAAACGGAGCTTATATAAAAAATAAATCCTATTTTATTTATTTATTTTATTATTTTATATATAGTTTACTTTATTTTATTTATATATTTTAATTTATATATTATATATTAGGTTTTTTGCTAAATAATATAATAAATTTATTATTTAATATTAAGCATAAACTGTTTAAAACGGTAAGTATAAAACTAAATATTATAAAACTACTTCTTAAAATTAAACTAAACTAAGCAACTATTAGTTTTATTTTAAACTAATAATAAATTATAAAATTTAAAGTTATAAAGTTAAATATATTAATAAATTTAATATATAAAAAAATAAAATAAATAAATTAACGTTTTAACTTTATTTTTTAAATAAGTATTAATTTAAAAGCTTTTATAACCTACTAAAAATAACAACATTATATCTTTAATAATATTAAATTAAAAACAGCTTTAAACTAGCAAATATATAAAAATATAGCAACACTTATTACCGAAGGTATATTAAAAAACCTTACTAATTTAGAATATCTTTTTTTTAATCTTCTTATTTTTTCTAATCCTCCTGTTCTTTTTATTTTTTCTATTAATACTTATAAAAAAAACTATAATTACAACTTAAATTATAATTTAAAAAATAATCTTTTAAGCAATTTTAATAATAACAATAAAAGTTACTATTATTATAACAATTATAAAAAAGTTACCCCTAATATTTTTTTTTCCGTATTTATAAACGGAAGTACGTATAAAATTAAACGTAATAATATTAATATTTTAAATTTAAAATAAAATAACCTAAAAAATTAAAAAATAGTAGCTAATAAAAAAAATATTATTTATATAAATATATATATATTTACTAGTTATATTTAAACGTTGCTTAAAAATAAAAATATTTAAATATTTAATATAATATAAATTATAGGATTATTTAATTATTTATTAGCAAAATCTACTTTATTATAATAAATAAACAAAGTTAATTTAAACAATTAATATATTTAGCAAAAAGCTAGCTTAAATAAAATATTAATTAAACTAAAAAACCGTTTTAAAATAAAAACTAGTTATATAACAAAAAAGTTTTTAAATAGCAAACTTATTTTATATAATATTGCCGAAAATTATAACGTTTTTTTTTAATATATATAGCGCAAATTATATTATACTTATACTAATAATATTTTATTTTAAAATAATTTTAATTAAACTAAAGTTATAAAAAATATATATAATTAATAAAATAATTAAATCTTAGATTAAATCTAACCTTTAAAAAACAAAGAAACCTTAAATAATTATATATAAAAAATTAAGAAATTATAATATGTATTAAAATATAAAGCTAAAAAATAATATTTAAACGTTTAAGCTAAAAAAAATTATTTTAAAAAAAAAAAACGCAAGTTTTGCTTATATAAGTTTTTGTTTTTATTTTAATATAACAATTATTTTAAACAACGTTATAAACGTTAATTTAAAAAAAAATATTAATTTAAAAAAAAATATTAATTTAATAATAACAATTAAAATAATCGCCAATAATACTATAACTGTAATAATCGTTAGCGCAATAACTGCAATAAAAATAATAGTTATAATATAAGTTAAAATTATAATATAAGCTATAATTATAATAGCAGTTATAAAAAAAGCTATAAAAATAATAATAAAAATTATAAACATAAACAAGATTAAAAATATAATTATAATTATAACTATAATTATAATAAAAAATATAAAAATTATAACTAAAGTTATTAAAAAAAATGTTATAAAAATAAACAAAATAAAGTATACTTTATTAATAGTTCTAATGCTAAAAAAATAATATAAATTATAAAACTAATAAAAAGTATTATAGCAGCAATATATTTTATTATATATTAAGCAAAACTTTTATTTATTATAAATATTATAATAAATATAAATTTATAGCTATTTTAAAAATATATTTAAAACGCTATAAACTTAGTATTTAATTTAAATATATAAATAAAAACTTATATATTTTTTTACTGCTAAATTTTATACAACATATTTATAAATATTATATTTAAAAACTATTTTTATATAATTTGCTTTTTTAATATTTAATTAAATATTAAGCAGCTAAAAAAAGTATAGTATAAAAGCTTACTAAAAAAAAGCAAAATTTTATAAACAAAATTAAAAAAGTTTTTAATAAAAAAGTTCTTGTTATAAAAATACCTAACATAAATAAATATAACAAAGTATTATAGTTAAGTTATATATATTTTTGTTTTAAGTTATATTTATTTTTTATTAAAATAAATATAAACATTTATACTAATTTAAGTACTAGCAATATTATAATAAGCTATAAATATTTATAAACTTTAAAATATATAGTTAAAAATAAAAAAAAATATATAACTATAGTTAATAACTATAAAGTTATATTAACTAAATAAGCAAAGTTTAAGTTTTTTATATATAAAATAAATAAAAATAAAAAGCTTTAAATTATTAAACATAAAAAAAAAAAATAAATTATTAATAAAAAATTATAGCTTAAAATGTTTATCGGTAACAATTTTTTTTATTTATATAAAATAGTTATTAATTATTTTAAAAAAACAATTTTATTTTAAGAGCTCGATAATTTTATAATTACTTTTAATATATTAATATAAAGTTATAAATATATATAGTATATAATAAATATACGTAATATTATAGTTAAAAGCGGTAAAACAGCTTATTTATAAATAAAATATAAACTTTTATTAGCTAATTAAAACTTTTATTTTATAATAATATATAAAAATATTATAAATATTATATTTAATATAAAAATATTTAAAGTAGTACTTATAATAAACACTTCGGATATATAAATAAAAATTTATAAAAAAACAAAAATAAGTTAAATTTATAAAAACTATAATAGCAAATATTATATTAGCTCCTAGAAATTAATAATAAAAATACTAATAATTGCTACTATAGCTTTAACAGCTTTTTTAGTAAAAGTAGTTAAGTCCAGCTTTCTAAACTTTATAAATTTAATAATAATAATAAACTTTAAGTTTAATATATTATTTATATTAATAATAATAGCAACTAATAATATATTTACTAATTAAATTTATATAAATATATAAAAGCTAATAAATATAACTTTTATAAAAACGTTTTTTAAAACTAATATTAATATTACTAACATTATTCCTAATTATATATTTCTAATATTAAAAATATATATATAGCTAGCATATACTTTTTTTATTAACGCTATATTTAATATTATAATAAATATAAAAAATATATTTAAAGCTAAACTATATATTTTAATATTTAATAAACTTTTTAAACTAAAAATCGCAAATAGTTATTTAAACTTTAATATTAAACAGCTAACTAACTTTTTTAAACATATTACTAAAAATAATATTTATATTTATTTTAAGTAAGCTATTAAAACGAACAAATTTGCTAAAATTATAAAAGCTTATAATATTTAAATAAACCGTAAAAAAGTTGATATTTTTAAAAATTAATAACTAAAAATTCTTTTTATTAATAACTAGTAAAAAACTAAGCTTAATACTAAAGTATACTTTTTTAGTTATTAAAATATATAAGTTTTAAATAAAATATATAATAAACTATATAAAATAAGCTATATAAAATAAATAAATAACGCTACTTTTTTTATATATCTAGTTTTTATAACCTAAAAAAAAGTATATAAAGTTAATAAAAGCTAAATAGTTATTAATCTATATTAGCTAAATAAAATAGTAATACTAAATAGCTATTTTTTTTTTTTATAAAATAAAATAATTAATAGTTTATTAAACAAACGTTATATTATTTATATTAATATAACTAAGTTTTTTTATTAATTTAAAGTTTATTTAACTTATTATAATTAATTTACTATTATTAGCTTATAAAATATAAAAGAATTAAACGTAGCTTTAATAAAATACTATAATTCGCTTAAATACGTTTAAAAATTTATAAATTAATTGTTTTATTTTTATTTAAATTTTTATTAGTGCTTTATTAATAATATTATTATTTATTTTAATATATATAAAAAGTATATATAATATTTAAATATTATATTTAGTTTATTTTAGTTAAAAAATATTATAATGTTTTTAAAGAAATTTTTTATTAAATACCCTTTTATTAAGCTATTTAAATTTTATATTAACTTTTTAAAACTATTAACTATTAAAAAACGTATATAAGCTTTTTAACAATTAGATTTTTTAAAAAGCTTTTAAGTTTTTAAAAAATATTTAAGTATAAATAGTTTTTTTTATAGTTTTATACCCTATTATATAACTCTTATAAAACCTCTATAAAATTAGAAGATTATGTTACTAGCTAAAAGCTATAAAAAAAGCAAAATAATTAATAGAAACTTAAGCTATTATAAATATTACGTATATACTACTATATATAAGCTAATATACGTTAAACTAACGTTTTTTTAAATATTTTAAAACGCTATTTACGCTAAAACTATTTTATACTATTATAACCTCAATTAGATTTTGTTTATATAAATAAACAGTTTTATTAAAAAAAATTTTAAAGTTATAATTTTTTATATAGTTAAAAATTTTAAATAAAATCTTAAAGAACTTATACCTTATATAAAAGTATAGCTTATTATATATTTAAATTAGCGTTTTTTATTAGTAAAAACTAAATATAGTCCTTTAAAGTTAAAAGTAGCTTGTTTAATATAGTATATAAAAAAGCTTTATATAATAGTATATTTAAATAAACAACCTATAGTTATATTTATAGATTACTTTGCTACAAAAAATATTATAAATTAAATATTTTTAAATATTTCGGCTACTAATAAAGCAAACTTTTAATTAATAAACTTATTAGTTTATTTATTATAGTATAACTATTAAGTTTACTATTTATTTAGTTATTTTAACTATATACTAAATATATTAAACAAGCTTTATACTATTATAAACGTTATAAATAAAATAAATAAGTTAAAACAATTAAATAAACTAGCAATATTAAATTTAATATAAAATATTATCGAATATATAATACAAGCTATAATAAATAATAAATAAAAATACAACTTCTAGTTAACGTATAAAATAAATTACTAATACTAAAAAGTTCTAAATAAGTTATATTAAAAAAAATATTAGTAAAGCAATAAAAACGTTATAGTTTTTTTTAAACCCGGGCATCCGTTTATTATTTTAAATAATTTTATTTATAACAAACATAAAAAAGTTAAGCAACTATATATCCCGCATGCTATATATAAACAAATATTTAAAGCAGTATATAACAAAAAATATTACTTTAGTTTAAAGCGTATAATATAAAACCTTAAACTTTACTTTATTTATTATAAATTATAGCTTATAAAAAAATATATTAAATATTACCCTAAATACAAGTTTAATTATATAAATAAATAAAAATTAATAAATAATTTACGTTTAATTCGCCTAAAAAATGCTCTCTTTATATAAACAATTAATATTAATTTTATAATAATATTACTTTTAGTAAAATTAGCTAGCATACTTTAGCAACTATAAAGCAACAAACCGTACTATATAACATATAATTATATAATAATAGTATTATATTATACGTTTAAATAGATATTACTTATTTCTAGCAATAAAAAATATATTACTAAAAAATAAACTATAGCCTTAGTTAAATAGTTATTACTATATAATTAAAAAATTTCTAAAAGAATTATTTTTAATTATAATTATAAGTTTACTTCGGATTTTTAAAAAAAAATATAAAAAGCTTTAAAAATAAAGCTCCTTATAATAATAGCCTACTACTCCTAAAAAAATAAGCTTTTAAAAAAAAAAAATTAAACAGTTAAAATCGTTATATAATACTATAACTATATATACTTTAAATTAAATTAAGTAAAACTAATTCCAGTTTTATAATAAAACCTAAATTTTATACGTTCGTAAGCAATATAATCTACCCTATATAAATAGTTATTTAAGTTTAAACTACTAGAACTTTTAAATATTATAACTAAGCAAATAAATATACGCACTTTTAAAAAAATACAATTACTTTATAACTACCTACGTTAAAACGTTAAGCTAGCTATAAATTTTGTTACTATTAAAACTAAACAATAATATAATTGTAAATATAAAATATTAAAGTTTTTTCTAAATAACAAAGTTTTTTTAAAATTATATAATAAATATTATTTTTTAAGCAAACTTCCTAAAAAATACTTACAATAATAAGCTAGACTATAAATAGTTAAGCAAAAAATAAAAAACTTAATATATAAATTAAATTTTCCTAAATACTATTATATATACTTTATTATTTTTATTGCTTAATTATATTTAATAAAAAGTAATAAAAACCCGTTTAAACAAACAATACCCCCGCTAAATTTAGTCGAAGCAAATTAACATTCTAATTTAAATAATAACAAAAGAAAAATCTATAAAGTTAAAATTATTTTTAAATATTATTTAAATTAAAAAAAAAATAGTTTTAACTATTTTATTAAATAAAAAAAATAAAAGCATAAATATAACTGTTAGCATATTAAATACTACTTATGTTATTTGTAGAAATTAATTAACAAATATTAAAAATATAATAATCCTAAACTAGATTTAGGAGTAAAAATTGCAAAAAAAAGCAAATTAGCTATAAAATAGGTAACAATTAAACTAATAATCCTTAATTTAACAAAAGTTGCTATAACTCCTATAAAACTAGCAAAAGCCGAACCTATAAAAAAGCAAAAAAAGCAACTACGTAAAGTTCTGCCGAATTTAATACCTATTTTTAATGCTAATATAATTATTATAAATACTTTTATATTAAACGTTTTTACTAAACTTATTCTTAAACTTATAAATAAAGTTATTCCTTATAAACTAATAATAAATATAACTACTTTTGTACGCTATAGTATTTGGTTATAAAAATTTAATAAAAACGAGGATAATTTAATTATGCTTTTAAAAAAAAAAACAAAAACTAAAATAAATAATTTATTAAAGGATAAATAAGTAAATTATATTTATATTTTTACTAAGGTTAGCAGAGCTTATTTCTATGCCCGGTATTTTAATAAAAACCCCTAAGAGGTCTGGGTCTAGGTGTAGAAACTACTAGGGACCCCCCGGAAAAAGTGTTACATAATAGTTAAGTAACCTACAAGCTAGTGTATATATTATCTACGGAGCAGATAATATATGGTTCCTTTTTTCTTAATATATTATTTTAATTTTACTATAACACCCCAGTTTATTCTATCACGTAGTAATTAATTAGAAAAGTAAGCTTTTTTTTCAATATTAGCTAATATTTATAAAAATAATATTATTAGTTTTTAGCTTTATTTTTATTATTTAATATATAACTAAAAAAATAATAGTTATTTTAAATTTAAAGCTTTATAATATTTACGTTATAAATAAAAATAAATATAATATTATAAAAATTAAATAAATAAAACGTTATTATTATAAAAAAAAACTTATATTTAATTATTTTTTAAATAGTATTTTTATTTTTTAGAAATATATTATATATATTTTATATTAAAAAAAAGTTTAAAAGTATTAGAATAATTTTTAAAAAAAATTTGTTAATTAAAATAAAATTATTAAATATTTTAGCAATATATATATAGCGTTTTAAAAATAATAATATTATATATATATTAAAAGCTATTATAACTTTAAAGTATATATTAGCTTAAAAGCAAAGTTTATATATAATAAAATTAAGATTTATTTTTAAAAATATAATTTAAATGCTGTTTTATTTATTAAAATAATTTGCTAGCTTAATAAAAAAAAAATTATATATTTAAAAAAAGTAAACAAGCAGCAATAGTATACGTAGATAAAAATATTTAATAAAATAATATTTGCTAATAAAAAGCTATAGTTTAAAGTTAGTTAAATAGCTTTATAAAAAGTTTGCTATTAATATTTTATTATAATAAAATATTATATAAATAGTAATATAGTTAATTTAACTAACTATATTAGTAATTATATTAATTAAAAAAGAATTTGATATTAATATTAGCTATATATATATATAATATTTAAAATAAATAAACTAAAAAATATTAAATATATAAAAATATTTAAAAATAAAAAGCTAAAAATAAAAAACTTTAACATTTATTAAAAGCTAATAATTAATAAATAAAATATCGATTTTTTATTTTTTATATAAAATTTAACTTTAAAATTATATTATTATATATTTTAAAATAGCAAACGTTATATAAAAATATATATTAATAATAAAAAAGTATATATATATTTAAATATAATATAAAATAAAAATAAATAAATTTTGTACTATAAAAAAATTTAGTTTTAAAAAAGTAGTACTATATATTAGCTTATAACTATTTATTAGCTAAATATTATATTAGTTTAATAAGTAAAAGCTATTATTGTTAACGCTACTAAAAAACGTTAAAATATAAATAAAATTTATATAATAATTAATAAAATTATAATATTATAGCTTATAATATTAATATTAAAGCTATAACTATAAGAAGTATTTTTTATATTAGTTAAAGCTTACTAAAATTTTATAATAGCTTTATTTAGCTTGTTAGTAAATATGCTATTATTGTTGCTATTATTAGCAATAATAATATTTTTATTACTATTATTATATTTAAAGCTTTTTATGTTTTTATAATATTATATATATAGCTTTAAGCATGCTATATAATATTAAAAAAAGCTTTAAAGCTATTATTTTAAATAATAATATATAAGGGTTAAATATAGTTATAATATTAAAAAACTATTATAATAGTAGAAATTATATATATTTAAGCTTTGTATAGCTATTTTAAGTTAATTTTAACGTATAATTTTTATTTATTATTTTTAATTAAACATATTTATTATATAAAATACTTATAATTTTGTTATAAAATAGATCTTTAGTTATAACAATATTGCTATTTTAAAAGAATATAAAATGTATAGTAAGTTATAGGCCCCTATTTTAATCCCTACCTAATTTATATAGGAGGTAGAGCTAACCTATGGCGTAAAGGGTGGCATACCCAGCCAGAAAGGGTGGCAGACGTAGGTGGGCTAATGATACGCGCTTCAGCTTCTCGTTCTGGAAACCGTAACGCCACAAGCCACTAAAATTAAACCCCCCGGGCTGTCTTCCTAACCCCGCCAGATTCAGCCTCACGGGCTTCAATTACGGCGCGATGTGTTGAACCTGACCTTCACCATGTTACACGTATCCCTAAGATGAATTCTTTGTAGCCTGACACACGAGCATATGCTTTAATACGCAGTCAGGTCCATTTGAGCCTTTCTTCTGTCTTCTGGCGTACCAGTACTAGAATAATTGAGTTGGAACGTATCGGTTTACTGAAAGAATGGATGGGTTAAGCTTCGCCGCTAGTTTGATTGCAGTTATACAACTTGCGGAATCGTGTTTAAAGTTGTCGAGAAAATGGTTGGGTCCTTCCGAATTCAAGTCTGCCGATTTGGCTGTCATTACGACGAATCTCTATGGCTTTATCGGAGTTATGAAATCGTTTCAGACACATCTGAATATCCACGAAGACGATGCAGCGCGACTGAGCAGTTTGGAAAACCTTTCGCCTGCCTTTGAACGATGCGAAGAAGCTCTAGAGATGGTACAAGACTTCATAATGAACAGCGGCCTCATTGGCAAGCAGGCGATAGGACCTATGTTCGATAGCAAGCTGAAGGATTCTCTCAAAGCCTTACAAGGAGCCAAGGAGCTGTTCGAGTTTTCTTTGCACGCTGACAATCAGTGAGTCTACTGTCTAGTGTGTCATAACTCGTATTGACCATATTTTACCCAGGGTCATCCTAAAAGGAGTCGAATGGTATATTCGTAACCTTACCGAGGACTTTCGAGACTTTCGAGACGGTACTACCGATAGTTTAAAACAACTGCATGAGAACGGAGACAAGACCTATATGGAAGTTAAGAGAGGCAGAAAAGAGCAAGATGAATGGCACAAAACTGCAAGCGAAACAGCATTGAGTATCAAGGCTATTGTCGATCGCCAAGATATGCGAGGAGATCGTAATGAGCGTCAGGCTGTCCTTGACTGGCTTACACCTGTCGACTATGCCCCTCAACAGAACGATTTTATCAATCGACGGCAGGTGGGTACTGGGAAATGGTTTTTAAATTCGTCGGAGTTCCAGGCGTGGCTACAAGCCGATAAAAAGACGTTATTCTGCTCAGGTATGCCAGGATCCGGAAAGACAATATTGACGTCAATCGTGATCGACAAACTTACAACTCACTTTGCGGACGACAAGGGCGTTGGTATTGCATACATATACTTCAACTTCCGACGGAAAGACGAGCAGAAGGTCAACATCCTCTTTGCAAGCCTGTTGAAGCAACTGGCTCAGGGTATACTTCTGCCGGGAAGCGTTAGGTATTTGCACGACAAGTACAAGAGAATGCCCAAACGGCCTTCTTTGGATGAAATCCTTGGGACTCTCCAGTCCGTGGCTGCTATGTATTCGAAAGTCTTCATAATAATTGACGCGCTCGATGAATGCCAAACAGCTGAAGGCTATCAGACGGAGTTTCTATCAAAACTGCTGGATTTTCAAGCCAAATGTGGAGCCAACCTTTTTATAACTTCGAGAGTCATCGGCGAGATTACGGAGAAATTCAAAGGCAGCATATCATTGGAGATCCGGGCCAGTGACCAAGACGTACAGAAATATGTCGACGGCCGTATACCGCATCTACCATCGTTTGTCGGACACAATCCAGGCTTACAAAAGGAAATCCAAACTCAGATTGTCAAAGCTGTTGACGGAATGTATGTGTATCTTTAGGTGTTTTTAGGAAACGAACTAATCCTATTAGGTTTTTGCTCGCCCAACTTTATTTAGATTCCCTAATATGCAAAAGATCACCCAAATCTCTCAAAGCTGCTTTATCAAAACTGCGTGCCGGATGTAATGCATACGATCATGCCTACAATAATGCGATGGAACGTATTGAAGGGCAGGTAACCGACCACGAAGAACTTGCTAAGCAGGTCCTATCATGGATTCTATATGCAAGAAGACCTCTTACGATAGTGGAGCTTCAACACGCGCTTGCAGTGGAAGTTGGCGAGCATAAATTTGACGAAGAAAACCTGCCACAAATTGAAGATATGGTCTCTGTATGTGCTGGATTGGTTACGATCGATAATGAAAGTCGCATTATCCGATTAGTACACTACACAACGCAAGAATACTTTCTACGAACTCAAAATAAGTGGTTCCCAAATGCGCAGTCAAACATCACGCTAAATTGCGTAACATACCTCTCGTTCAATGTGTTTACAAGTGGGTTCTGTCAGACAGACGATGAGTTTGAGGAACGGTTACGTTTGAACCCGCTCTACGACTACGCTGCGCATAACTGGGGTCATCATGCTCGTGACGCTTTGAATTTATGCGAGGAAACTATAAGCTTTCTGAAGTGTGACGCAAACGTGGAAGCCTCGAGCCAAGCACTGATAGCGGTTAAGCGTTTCCGCTGGGATTCAAAGTACAGCCAAAAAGTTCCAAGGGAAATGACAGGGCTGCATTTGGCGGCATATTTTGGGGTTGAAGAAGCAGTAAAGATTCTACTTGCAAGGCACAGTCCAGATTTCAATGATTGCTCTGGACGGACGCCTCTGTCCTATGCGGCAGCGAACGGGCATAAGGGGGTTGTGCAGCAGCTGCTGCTTGCCACTGGTGGAGTCGATGTCAATTACAAAGACGGTTACGGAGGGACGCCGCTGTTGTGGGCGGCAAAAAACGGTCACGAAACTGTAGTCGAACTACTGCTCGCGCAGACGGGAATCAATCCGGATCGTAAAGCTCCAGACTCCCTCGACCGTCGGACACCGTTATCATTCGCCGCCGAGAATGGGCACAGGGCCGTGGTCAAGTTGCTGCTCGCGACGGGTCGTGTTAACACAAACTCCAGTGCAGAGACACGAATGGGACTGAGTTGTCAGACTCCGCTGTTGTACGCGGCAAGGAACGGACATGAGGCAGTAGTGGAGTTGCTGCTCGCAACGGATGATATCGATCCGGAGTCCGCGACGAAGTTTCGCTCCGAGTGGAGTGGTCGGACGCCGCTATCGTTTGCAGCGGAGAACGGGCACGAGGCGGTAGTCAAGCTGCTGCTAGCGCGACCGGGCGTTGACCCAAACTCCAATGCCACTCAAAAGAATTTCTCCTACGGCATTTGCAGTATAGGTACGCCGCTGTCCCTAGCAGCAAAGAACGGGCACAAAGTAGTAGTGCGAATGCTACTCGCAATAGACAAAGTTAATGTGAATTCCATAGGTTTCGGAGGATAGATAGCGCTGTTACTTGCGTTAAAGAATGGGCATGAGGCGGTAGTACAGCTGCTGCTTGCAGCAAACAGAGTCTATATAAATGCTATAATACTATAGTAGAATTAATAACAGCGAATGAGGGTATCGACCTACACTTAAAGGATGGGTACGGACGGACACTGATACTGTGGGCCGCACAGAACGGACACGATGCAGTCATAAAGCTGCTTCTTCGTGCTGACCTAGACTCCAAGCGTGAGAGCGATCGAACACTGCTTTGGTGGGCAGCAGCTAATAGGTATGGCGCGGTAATAAAGTTGCTACTTCTCAAAGACTGCATCGACCAGGATTTTAGGGACGGAATCGATCCGGTGTCGCTGTGCGGGATGGTAGAGCACGAACTGTTCAGAAAGCTGCTAGCCACTGTAGACTGTGTTAATGTGGACTCTAAGAATGATTGGGGTCAGACACCACTACACTGGGCTGCAGGAAACGGGCAAGAGAAAGTTGTGAGCCTGCTGCTCCAGAAGGACGGCATCAACCCGAACTGTAGGGATTTCGATGGCTTGACTCCGCTCTTCGCAGCAGCGGGAAATGGATACGATGCTGTTGTGGAACTGTTGTTAGCAGAAGACAGTGTTAACCTAGATCATGAGAACAAATTCGGCCAGACGCCGCTGCTAATAGCGGTGGAGAGGGAGCATGAAGCGGTAGTAAAGCCGCCGACATCGAGTCGAATTGTATTGGGCAAAAGCCACTGCTATTAGCGGTAGAGGAGGGGCATGAAGCGGTAGTAGAGCTGCTACTCGGAAAAGGCGCCAACATCGAGTCGAAGTACGATGGACAAACGCCGCTGCTATTAGCGGCAAGAAAAGGGGCGTGAAGTAGTAGTAAAGCTGCTACTCAATACCAGTGATGCAAGCTCCAAAGATAAGAATGGTTGGGCGAGGTGTAAATGTGTATTCGTGGATGGAAGGCTCTAGCGCGCGAATAAGTGTGTCGTTGAGTTTCCACCAGGAACGCCCATGTCATCGAAGGCTTGCAAGGGATTCAAAGGCCACGAATTAACGTTCCCACGATCATAGCAAAGAGCAAAGGAAGCGACGGATGATTATAAGGATTAATTTTCTTGTTTCATCAGGATCATCGGATAAGTTCTATATTCTTCCATATCTTATTCCACTCTTGATCATCTCGGCGCTGACTAGTGTGAGCCCCAACGTCAAAAAATCTCCCCTTCCCTTAACATGAATAGTCGAGGGCGGTCTTAGAGACGATCATACTACGACTGCGAACGGCGATGGCCCATAAACCGCCTATAAGATGGAACCTATATCGTCCTATAACTAGTTTTCACACGTCGGAGGCTTTTAGAGACCCGTCAAGCCCTGCATTAGGCGGCAACTATCAAGAGGACAGGGCTGTCTCAGATCTAGCTTGGATCGGAGCTTAGCAGACGAGGGGTTAGATTGCCTATGTTTACAGATTACAATGAGAAAGTGCTGTTGTAGGTAGTCGCTAAACTGAGCTGGGTCGTTTTGCTATTTTTGCGCCTCGAATAGCAAGGTCTTGGGGTGTTCTTTTCCCGACGCTACCCCTTGCATGATAGGCCTGTTCTCGTTCAAAAATTATCTCAGCCTAGACCAGCCATACTAACTTCACACTGCTTCGATCTCGTTTAGGACGAGATGATACTTGATCATGAATAGCAACGAATTACGGAGTCGATGTCATACAGAACATCCCAAGGTATGGGGAATGCAGATTTCCGACGCCAGGGGTTATATCATGTGAATTATCTATGAAGCGGCGGTCTGCAAATTCAGTTACCCGTTATTTGCCTGATAACAGGAGGCGGACGAAAGCGTAACTTTCGTGTATATATAGACCTAGTTGCAGTCAGAGCTGAAGGGAGGAGGCCAGTTCAGTATGGTTCCCTTGTTGCCATAGATGATTATATGTGAATTGACACAGTTCCAAGCTTTACCCTTGTTACAGCTGACGGAGTACTTTGCTAACCTAGAGGATCTCTGCGGCAAAGACAACAACTTTCTGTTTAATTCAGGCGCCACACTACTCGATATAGGTGATTGGAAAGTATTTTAAAAGCTTAGGCTTGCAGATGACTCCAACAACATTCTTGTAGGTCTTCTAATATCAACCTCCCGTTTCAACTCGATACTATACAGTGGATTAAGGTCAAATTTCGAGGGATAGATAGTAAATATACGGGAAGGGTGGCTGCTCAAGTTGCTTTCAACTGATACTGATCATTGTAAAAGCAACATCAATAATTGGCCTTAAATGCAACTACCCGAGATAACAATGAATGGGGTGGCGAGGAGCTGAGAGGCCGCTCACGAAAAAACATTTGCTTTAGGCCATTTCAGATATTCTCTAAACCTTGGCTGGTCTCGTAAGCAATGATCGATCTCTTCTAAAAGCTCCCTTCCACGCCCCCTCAGAAACCAGAAACCCCCATCTAAGGCTGCGAGGAGGACAGTCCAGTATGATAAAACGATCAGGGCGTGAGGTTTAAGTTGTCCTAAATCTGCCCCTACGCTTTCCGGAAGAAGGAATGCCCATGTCATCACTGCGCCTACCTCAATATTGACACCGGCTTGAGCAGCGTGTATGGCCGATATATCGAGATTCGAGATAGCTTCGTCGTATTCTGCTCGGTTCTGGAGGTCTACTTCACCTCTGAAGGATATACGAAGATGTGACAGTGCATGAAAGAGGTCATTAGGAAGCGGGGAATATTCGAGAGAGGGCATCCTACTTACAGTCAGTACAAGGGCCCGGAAGTAGGAGCAAACACTGACCTGTCTGGCGGAGGGTTTACTGGCACTAACCAGACACTCTGCACGAGTGGAGCCAAATCTGTCTGGCAGAGTCGGTTCATATACGGCTGGAGTGCAGCTTTAATTCCCCTTGTGACAGCGAAAACCTCTGATATGTTGCGAATAGATGTTGTTATGGACTGATCTCGATCTCCAACAGTCAGGCAGAAGACATAAGCTATGACTGTTAAGGCAAAACAATATACCGGTTTCCAGTTCTCCTCGGTGACGTTGGGGAGAATGGCCCCAAATTCTCTTTGCCCGATAGCGTAATGGTGACTGGCGCAAGCCAGATACGTCTCGCGTTTTTTGGGAAGCAGGTAAGCTTTATGAAGCGCAGCCAGCGATAAGATACCATGCATTACAAACTCATGCGTGTATCCTTCTCGAGGTAATACAGAACGCCAGACATGCCGCACGCTTTCTTGATGGGCGAAGGTTGCGCTGGTGACCGTGCAGTAATGGTGCAATAACTCAAGATCACGTGTCCATGGCTGGGAGACGCTATTGTCGAAAGTTGTATCTGTGATCGTCGATATCGGTAGACTGGTATATCGGTAGGGGTTTACATCATCATGCCCCAATACTCTCTCATGATCGCGGAAGTCCGTATCGGAAGAACTAGGAGAAAAGGGCCTACGAGCCGTGACCGAGGGTGCAGTTGTCTCTTGGCAATTACTTGATGATTGAAAGGCACAAGGAAGGCCATGTATGCAGCAGCTGGGTGCACTTGATGCCGCTGGTGAGTTACTGGCCGGCGCAAAGCTGCATACTATGCCATGCCTGGTGCAATTGAAACATGATGGTCTTTGTTCGTCACACTATGAAACTTGTCAGCCAAAGGAAGAGACAGGACGTTAGCCTCTAGCGCACCTTGACCTTCCTGCGTTTACACTCTTTGCAACCCAACCGAGATTTCGTATGGCTTCGTCGACCTGTCATTGATGCCACTTAATCCGAATACTCGGAACTACAGAAGGAAAATAGGGGACGAGCAAGAAGACAGGCAGTCGAGGATTGAACAACCGTACGATCACGGAAGCAATCAATTGACTGGTTGCGTTTGTAAGACAACCGGGATACTCGTACTCGGCTATAACTGATGTTAATTTAGAGTTTTGGCATCTTATTCTCGTATCCCGGGCCCGCGAAGCTTCCGGCGCTGGACAAGTTAGCGCTCAAGCTAGATACTATCTGGTCGGTGAGGTTGGCATGCCGAAAATACCTAACAAGGAACGATTAACTGGGGATATAAACGAATACTCGTATTCCGTAATCGGGAATTGGTCGGATCTAGTCGGATTTGGAGACCACCAATCATGGGTTGAGAATTACGGAGAACTATGGTTCTGACTCCTTGCCTTAGACTTGGCGAATGCCAATGCGTGCACGCACTGTGAACAGTTACCACCTGATGGCTTTGAGGTATCTATCTAGCTTCAAAATAATTGTTTTCTTCCAACGCCCTAGGTCATATGATATTGATTTGTGAACAGGCTATTGTGCTAAAAGTTTGTCGAGCTAGAAATTGCGGCAAGATAACAAATGAAACCCATCAATCTTGAGGACTGGGATTTTACGCCAGAACATAATCCAGCCCAACCTACGTTTCTCATACAGTCCCCAACGAGCTAAGATTGTAGTCTAATCTCTATGTCCTACTTGCGATACCACATACGCGCTTGCCTTGAGTGATGTATTTTCCGTTTCAGTTGGAGAATACCATACATCAATGCCTCGGCAGTGGGCGGACAACCAGGCACATATATGTCGACCGGGACAATACGGTCGCAACCACGAACCACACTATAACTATAGTGATAGTATCCTCCCCCGTTGGCACAGCTACCCATGCTGATAACCCAGCGAGGCTCGGGCATCTGATCGTAGACTTGCCTCAGTGCCGGTGCCATCTTATTCGTTAATGTGCCCGCTACGATCATGACATCGGACTGTCGCGGTGATGCACGAAAGAAAGTCCCTAATCTATCCTGATCGTAACGAGGTGTTGATAAGTGCATCATTTCCACAGCACAGCAAGCCAGTCCAAACGTCATGGGCCACATAGAGCCTGTTCGGATCCAGTTGGCTATCATATCCAATGATGAGCTGCCGGCAATATTTAACAAATGCTCTGGCATGTCATATAGCACTATGCTGGGAAGTATACATACAGAGCATACTGCACTACACTACTTGTGCCCTCCTGGTTCGCTAGGACGATCTCCTTTCGATTTGAATTAGTGGTCTCTGACAAACGAGCATCGTTTGGTTCTTTGCTTGTAGGGCTGCGAGGGGTATCAGACACGCAACGCGTTGATGGACTTGTATTGAATGAGATCGACTTTATGCCTTTGAAATGAGCTAATCGTGGCTTGGAGATGCATCCCAGACTCTTTACCAGGATCATATTGATAACTGTCTGTAGACAATAGGAGCGCGAAGGTGAATTTGCAATTATTGGAGTGAAGAAGTCATTCGTTCCTCGAGGGGTCGATCCTTATATATGTTTCAAAGAATCTATTAAGTTCACCCCGAAGGGTGACTGCAGACTGCAGGGTAACATTTCCACCACGTCTTACATACAGTTAACTACTCCTCCAAGGGTAGAACTCCAGAAGGGCAGAAGCTACTTAGTAATCACATGATTACCATTTCGGTTCTAATTCCTACCGATGCTCAAGTATAGAGGCGCAACGTTTTGGGCAGAGCGCCTTGCACCCTTGGCTTTAAGCAGTACCTTGGTATTCACATCATTGATCTGACTAGTCTGTTTATCAATCACCCGATTACCGAGAAAGGACGGCCATGAATGATTTAACCCCAGTTCATCCGTGTGGGACGTCTACATATATATGCCCGACCAGACCGAAGCCTACTTGGGCCACAGCTGTAATCTCATTAGTAGAATTAAGTTTTACACAGGGACAGGGCCTTGCACTTATGTGACTATATTCACGATACGGAGGACCTAGTCTCGAATAGGTTCGACAGAGTGACATAAGCTTAGACTAACTAATACTTAGGCTATTGTTTGGAATGCAGTTCGCCAACTCCGTCGAAGGTAATGAACGGTAAGTGCTTGTACTACCTCCTAGTAACTTTCTCGTCCAAGTTCCCCGTACTAGAACTAATGACTATATTTACTTCTTCGCAATGTCTATGCAATCCTGTAGTTTGTTCACTCAACTTCCTATTTCTTCTATCATGCGCTCCCCGATTTGGGTGTCCGTATGCACTATGTTTTCACTACTGTCATTCAAGCTCCTCTACCTTCGCCTGGGAGTTAAGCATACCGATGGACAATTCAATTGGAGCTAAGCCCAATGAGAAGAGTCTTCCATTTCTTATAAACTTCCGTGCCAGAAGTGCGCCACGGCCAACAGTTGTGAGATCATCTTGGGCACTGGGGCACAAAGATCGTTGGTATCTAAGATCAGTATTTTTCTCCTACGACTACTTTCACATTTCCTACTATCACGGTTGGCCTTTCCTATTCTGGAATCCAAAATATGACATTTCTATGGTTCGGTATGTAATCTTCGTAAGCTAACTCAGTTCCGTTGACAGCTTTGTGTAGCTTGTTCTGTAGCCTATAATTTGGTTACTTTATAAGGATCTTCTTCTTGGCGCATATTACTAGAACAGGCACTCTATTAGTGCTTAAAATCGGTGTGAGACGAGATAGCGAATGGCTATAGACTAATATCTCCTTCGATGTAATTGCAAGCTGTTAGGACCTGGTATGGGGTATGTATGAATCCTGTTGTTGCGCAAAGAGGTCTATCTGCCAGGTACGTTGGCTAAGTCCCGGCTATATGCATACATGTTCTTTGTTCTAGGTAATCCTAACACAAACTTTCATATCAGTGTGCTACACGCTACCTAATATTCTAGTATTTATCGAGCACAGTGGTCTCAAGCAAGTCCTAGGTAGCTTCATTATTCGTTCAGGGCAGTTGCATACAAGGTCAATTACCAATGTATGAGTAATGGAGTAAGTGAAGGTTGTTGATATAGAAGCCTCAGTGAGGGGTAACAGGCACCTATAAATAGAGATAGGTTCAAAGGCTTGTTTAATCCAATATTGCATACGAATTTCTATTTACACAGAAATTAGATGATCGTTGTTTAGAAACAAACATTTGTCCTATTGTTAGTTTATTTTGAAATTGGAATATTGGCTTTAATTTTAAGAGCCAGTCTATCAAGACGAAGGTAATAAACAAATCCCGTCAGAACCTTTCCAGATTGACCGTAAGCTGAGCTGAAAACCCCTCAGACGTTCACTCGGCCACTAAATTTCGCTCGTCGCACGCAGTTAAGCAGATGCAGAAATCTTCGAGGCCGTCAAGGTCCGGGAGAAATCGCTGTACTGATTCAAAATGTCCTTCAAATGTTTAAACCTCAATTTCCGTTTTCGTAACAACAGCCGAAAACAGTAGTCATGGACCCAAAGCGATACGCCTGTGAAAGGCCAAGTAGCCCATGCTTGTTCGCCAGATGAACCAACTACGAGCCCGCTACCGACTTCCGACGGGGAGCTGTCGATCCGAGAGCTCTGGAGTTCGGCATATGAGAAGCTACGTGAAGAAGAGAGGGGTCTAATTGCGGAATACGAATCCAAGCTCTCCAGCGACCTGAGTGTCGGCCTCAGTGCCACACTCGGCTCGAAAGTTGGCATAAGAGACCAGACCCAAGCGATCTTCCAGTGCAAGATGGAAGAGGTCAATCGAAACACTTGGAAGTTAAAGTTCGGCAGCTCCGAGGTCCAAGTTCGGAATTTGGTGCAACCCATTCTAGGCGTTGTTAATTGGGTGAATGACTACATCAAAGGTACCGTGAGCGCCAGTCCGTACACCCCCATAGCGTGGGTGGGTGTCAGTATGCTGCTACCGGTGAGTTGAGCCTTCACTTTCCCAACCGAAAGCTAAACCATCGTTCCATCTCTCCAGCTACTTCTAAACCCTTCAGAACAAGGTGCATCCCTAGCAAAGGGTCTGGATTACATCTCATTCCTTATAGTTCAGAGCTGGATGCGGGGGGATCTTCACGATCGGCGTTATGAGTCGAGCACTCGTCAAGACAAACTATCGCTGCCGTCTCATACTGCATACAAAAGGGCCTAATCTATCGGCAGATGTTGAGGTTCTAAGCTACAAGCTACTGTTACTATGCTAGAAAGAATTCCGCCTAGGACAGAACATCGGTAAATGGAATGAGTGGGATAAGCTGTTAAAAAATATCAAAGACAGCGAACGAGAGTTTTCTGCCATCAGTGGCAATTGGAGAGATATGAAGTATGATGAGGAGTACTTAGCAGCCGGAAAACGGCACCAAGAGGCTATACTTCGTTGGCAAAGTATCGGCACTGATGTCTCAGGGTTGCGAGAAGCGGTCCAAGCCGCCCGGGAGGAGAAAGCACGCGACGAGTTGCTCAACTGGCAGTGTGCGATTGATCCCTCGGAAATTTACAACTCGGCACAGCGATAAGCATGAAAGTGGTACTTGCGATTGGCTCATAAGGTATAGCGAGAAATTCAAGACTTGGGAGGGATCGCCAAAGTCTCTGTTATGGTTCCATGGAAAAGATATGTCGGGAAATTCATTGCCTGCTCCCTTCTGCTCTCCTGCTAATAATTCATAGCTGGCTCAGGGAAATCAATCCTTAGCTCGTCCGTTGTGAAGTACCCGCGGGATTGCTATGCATCTAATCCGGAATCTGCATTCGCATACTTCTTTTTAAGCTTCATCGACTCGAAGAAACAGAGAGTGGATGTAATACTTGCATCGCTTATCAAGCAGATTTACGCCAGCCGGCCTGACACACTACAAATGATTAAGGACCTAGGTGAATACAAGAAGAAAGGCGAGCGTCCAGACACCAGCACCCTCGAGGCCGCGCTGATAGGTATAGCAAGCGGGTTCTCATCGGTGTCCATTGTTATTGACGCTCTAGACGAATGCCCAATCTTAAAGAGAAGACGGAAGAGCTCCTAAACAGCCCTGGTCGCATTATTGACACTATGCTAGAAACCTTCCACATCTTTTGCACGAGTCGGGCAGAACTAGAAATCAAGACAAGATTATGTAGTATTCTATCTCCGCCGTCAAGAGCTGATATCGACCTGACGACGGAGACATGGAGCGTCAATCACGATATTGGTCTATACATTGACTCAGTGTTCACGTCAGTCAGTCGACTACAATTCATGGTCCATGGCCTTAAGGCCGAGGCAAAAGCCTTGTTGATCTAGAAAGCGGACGGAATGTATGTTTTAAGCGCGAGCCTGATAAATATGTATTACGACACTTGCACTAGTACTCACCTCAGGTTCCGATATGTTTTTTGCCAGTTCAGAGCCCTCCAAAAACTTTCCTCCGAACCACGTATTCGCGATGTGCTTTGCCAGCTCTCTATGGGGCTTGACGTAACATACGACAGGCTGCTTGTGAGTATTGATATGGACTTTCAACCCCAGGTCGTAAGCTTGCTCAAGTGGCTCGCGTTTTCAAACGAGTCTCTTAGCGTAGAAGAGCTCGCTAAAATCTTCATTCTCAACACCAATGGCGTTGTTGTCTTTAGCGAGGCCGAACGGCTACTAAAGCCTGAAGACTTTCTCAAAAATACTGCCAGCCTAGTGATCATTCAGACCTCCTGGCACAAGTCTATTGCTCGTCCGGCCCACTTGATGTCTGTCCGCATTGCCAGGGGCGCTTCTCATTCACCGAATCCGAAGCTCATGTGCATATTGCACACTCTTGCCTTTCTTACCAACTTCAGTGCAGCACAATAAGTAAGGAAGATGTTGAGCGCTTCGAGCTGAGTTTGTACGCAACTTTAAACTGGGCGAAACATCTTGAGATGGTACCACAGGATCAATGGCCGGCTAATGTCGCCCTCCTCACTGCACGTGCCCTCGCAATGCGCAGCGAAAGCTTGCGCCTAATCATTGAATGGTTTAAACTAGATATTGGTTGGTCAGAATTCAGCGCGCTGCAACGGCCACAGTGCTTCACCGCTCGGTTGGGCTTTCGCGAGCTTACTCATATGCTTTTCTATGGTGGCCCAGGCAGAAATGAGTACTTAACACAGACAGATTGGGAAATGGCTCTCCAGGTAGCTGTAGAGAAAGGGCATATGGCGGTTGTCCAGCTCCTCCTAAACAGAGGCGGTACCCGCATCAACACTGTGATCGACACAATGGAGGGTGTACTGTACGTAGCGGCATCTCATGGGCATGTAGAGATTGTAGAGTTCCTGCTTAATAAAGGCGCTGACGTCAATGCGTAACACAGCAAATTAGGGTCATCTTTGCAAGCCGCCGCGTCCAATCATCACTTCCACGTCATGCAGTTGTTGATTGACTATGGAGCCGATGTCAACTTACTGCCGAACGAGGCGGGATGTCCTATGACATCCGCTGTAACGGGAGAGACCTAAGGCCTACAGCTTTTACTCGATAACGGCGCCGATATAAACAGTCAAGACAGCGCCAATGGGACAGCGCTACATAAGGCGGCTGGTCATCTAGAAGGTTACCAAAATTGCTTCCATCTACTGCTAGAAAGAGGGGCCGATGTGAATACGCAAGGAGGGATGTACGGCTATCCTCTCCAAGCAGCGTGCACAAACTCCGTGCAACATGGGGCGGATATCAAGCTTTTACTAGAGATGGGCGCTGATATCAACGCCCAGGGCGGGATATACGGTAGTTCACTACAGGCAGCCTGTGCATGTATATTTGGCGGTAAGGACTTGTAGAGTTTTTGCTAGACGAAGGTGCCGACATAGGAATCCAGGGCGGTATATACGGCAACGCCCTGCAGGCAGCATGTCACTATGGGAAGTTGGACATTGTGCAGCTGCTGCTTGATCGTGGAGCCGATGTTAACGCCCGAGGCGGTGAATATGGCAATGCCCTACAGGCAGCATGCGAATATGGGTATTTACGCACGGCGCAATTTCTGCTTGACTGTGACGCTGATGTCAACGCTGAAGGTGGCAAGCATGGGAGTGCGCTGCAGGCCGCAGCGGGCGCAAGGAACAGTGACTACGAATTAGTAGAGCTACTACTAAGCGAGGGCGCGGACGTCAATCAGCAGGGCGGAGTTCATGGCACTGCGCTACAGCATTATTGCGCAAGCGACAAGATTACGACGGTGCGCTTGCTGCTTGACCACGGTGCTGAGGTGAATGCCAGGGGTGGAGAGTACGGAAGCGCGTTCCAAGCGGCTTGCAAGGCGAGGGGATATGCTATCCCGCGCTTGCTGATCGAGCACGGCGCTGACGTCCACGTCCAAGAAGGCCTCTTTGGCACCGCCTGGCATACAGCCGCATTGCAACACGGCAACCCCAGTACCGATGTGCTGCGACTGTTACTTGACCACGGCCATGACATAAACGACACGCAAGTACGGGAATTCAGTACCGCCTTACAAGAAACAATGGAGTCCATCTCCTATAAGCCAACGCAGATTGATAGAATCCGGTTCCTGCTTGACCGCGGCGCCGACGTCAACGTCAAGGCTGGGATGTACTGCTTTGCACTGCAGTGGGCATGTGCAATCATGTGGGGCGTTGAGCAGGTGGAATTCCTGCTCCAAAACTGCCATGAAATCGATATAAATGCGGCAGGAGGGTTGTTCAGCTCAGTTTTGCAGGCGCAGGTCAAATGGACTCAGTAAAGTTGCTACTGAGCAAGGGCGCCCATACCAACGCAAGCGGGAGAAGTACAAGAGTGCGTTAAATGCGGCCACTGTCAAGGGCTTCTGGGATATCGTTGAAGTACTGCTCGATCACGGGGCAAAGTCAGACAGCCAGCAGCTACTATAAAGCCTGACGAGGAGTTGCTTGCACTTATTCAGGAGGAGGGTGTCGAAGAAGAAGAGGATGCGAGCGCCTGGGAAAAGGACGGCAAGGAGGCTGTCGAACGTTATCGGATATTTTGGGAGAAGCATCGGCCCCGCCCTTCCTGAATAGTGCCTCGTTTTAACTCGATGCAGAAAGAACACAGTTCGTTGTGTTATGAGAAGACCGTCTCGTTCTCTTACCACTAATACACGCAGCTTCAGCCGACCCCCGATCAATACCCTAGGTATGGTCTCAAGTCCACAAACATTCTCATATGTAGTATGTGCACTATACGCTCAAAATCACCCCTCTTAGAAGGTTTGTTGGCCGACCTCCGTTTTCTCGTCCCGATAACGAGGCGACTGGGGAACGATTGAACAAGATCTTGGTTCCAGTACAACGTTAGGAACAGATGCATTTAAGATACACTCCTAGGATGGACGTCCAAGCGTAGCGCGAGTGTAATATGGATCTTAAGGCTAGTAAGGACGAGCCTAGTTCCTACCAACGTGAAACCAACAGCTTACGTTTTCATAACGAAGATATAATTGTGCAAGGCTTTGGTAGACTTATGCATCGTCGCGTAACTAGACAACTAAGCACGCGTCGGGGCTATTCCTCGCCCGGTCTAGCGAGCCGCTCACCATGCCAAAGAGATGAAGCGCCATTTAGCTTATCTAATCAATCAATTTACCAGATATGCTATCCTTCGCCAGAGCGTCTCTCTCCTCTAGCTCCTAGTTCTTTAGGTCACATTCAGGTACTAGTTAGAGGGTACTAAAGATATCTTGGCGTGGTGTCCGAATACATGTTTTGTGTTGGTTTACAGGCACTTAAAGACTTACAACAGGAACGCTCAAGAATACGCACTGAAAAATCTCCTTTGGCTCGCACAGTGTATCAAGTGCCTTATCTGCATCTTTCGGTGTAGCAATCCGGGGTCGTACGAGGTCTTTTATCAGCGCCCGGTTGCCACTGACTTCATCTCTTAGTACGTTTCACGCTCCAGTTTCTCCCGAATTGCGGAATAGTCTGGCTGGAAAGAGACCCGGTCGTAACAGCATTATTGCCTTCCTACCAGTATGGGCTTCAACGGGTTAACGGCCTAACAAGAGCGTCCTGGAATAGACACCAGGGCCGAATTTGGTGTCATGATACCGTGTATGATCTACCTTCACGATAAATCAGGGGTCAATTATTAGTAGATTCATTTGGATCCGGCCTAACATTGTGATCAATGGTGGTGGGCTCATTGGCTCTCTCCTGTTTCGTAGCCTGCTACAGAGGTATGAGACCAGTTCATGGTGGATGTTGATGAGGTTTAAAGAACAAAACCTATACGAAAATCCCTCAGTGTGGATTTCATTGTGCTCGCTCTATTTCCTCAACGAGATCTATATCCACATCCATCCGTGAGCGTAATCTTAAAGGGGAATTTAGAATGATAACGTCAATGCTGATATGTCGCCTGCATGAACTATTATTGGTCAGGGGAACACGACCCTCTAGATAGGCTTCTTACAACAATATCATCGTGGATCCGTGCTGATATCGAATCATATAAAAATTCCCTATCACTCACTCCATTACATTAACAACAACATGCCACTTACCACAGTGTCATACGGGCAATATTTAACGACTGGCTAGGAATATTATTAGAGGATCAATTAAATCCTCCGGTTTTACCCTCTACTAAGTAGTTTCTTATTGAACTACTCGCGGCGATCCTTGTTTTCATTGCTATGACTGTAGCACCACATGGCGCAATGTTTTCCATAATCACTTTTAGCTATCTGCTCAATGCCGAATATGATAATTTCGGTTATGAGATCTTGACTATCGGCCGTTGGGAGCGTACTAGTGCTGGGGGTACCCAGTTAGCCATCTTTTACTAGCGGTCCTTTCTGGGACGGAGAGGGCAGTGAGAATCTATTTCGATATGTAAGTACACTAGATAAAGAGATCGTTCCTCAGCGAGATTTCTATGGTTGATCGCCCAAATACTCGCGTATAGCTTCTTGGTATTGATGCTATTGCACGATAGGCTAGAGTACAGGGTCCAAAGGTTTGCCTGAACCCTTACACTAGGATAGAAACCCTCATTTGAAAGATCGGGAAAAGGAGGCTAAATTGTGGGGTATCCAATCGACCCAAGTGCCAGTGCTCAAACTACTGTAGATATTGAGAGCTAGGAATGTCTATAGCGGACTATGCACGCAACATAATAACTAACCCTTGTTAGTCCCACAAGTGGGATTACGTGCATCTTGTAATTATTGATCCTTCATCCGTATCAGGGATAAATACCAACTTGGTTGCCAGGTGGTCAATGCGAATTGATGACAAATTAGCTAGCTTGCTGACTGTTTCATAACAAGAAACGCAGAGCAACGGAGAATTCCAGAGGACACTCTTTTTACGTCTACCGAGTTAAGTAAACTATCACCATCTACAATACAACTTCATCTACCTAAATGTCGTCTGTCTCTTCTGAAGGGGAGCAGAAAGAGCTTTCCTTAGATGAACCCAACGGATAATGCCACTTATCGATGCTTCATAGCCAGAAAAGTTGTGTGGAGCATCCCTCCGTTAAAACCGAAAGCATACAGATACGCATCTACATAATAGAACTTCGGCAAGTTGATCGGCTAGTTACAGATACTCAACCCCTTAAAATCAAGAGCGAGGGATTCAAGCTTTTAGTGCAGTGAACCCCGGGAGCGGCCCGGGTAGCAGTACTTACTTAAGCTAGTGACTATTTCAAGGATACTCCGTAGTATACTTAAGGCCGGGGTTATAACCGGGGATTGAGGCCGTGGTTTGCACTAGTCTAGACTCCGTCTCAAGGGACTATCCGTTCAGCCTACACAGTCGAGATAGTACTTGTTCAACCCCGATGGATGCGGGACCGGAAATTGGAATGCACCCACTTTCCGCACCAGAACATGGTAGTGGAACAGCCAGGATACCGCTCATGGCTATTCGGCCGATCAAAGTAATCAATTGACGAGGCATACTTCTAAGTAATCATAGTCCTTACTTTGATGTTCACTCTAACATGCCCCTGAGAGCATAGCTTTGCTGGGGCCTGAGACGCGGAGGCTAAAGAGACCATAAAGGCGCGTTCAGGTCCCTCAATATAAATAAACGACCACTTTGTCTGCTCTAAGTATAAGTATAGATTCCTACCTCACAACCATCTGTCTGCATTATTTGGGAATACCACATCTTAATCCTAAGGTAAATATATTATCAAAAATCGAAATCATGCACAGCACCAAGATCATCCTCTCTTTCGCCGCGGGGGCTCTGGCCCAAAGCTTCTCTTCCGACCCCTCCTGCCCCAGCTCTATAGCTGCGCTCGGGGCAGCTGCTCCCCCGTTCCCTTCCTACGTGGTGCCGCTTCTCCCAGACCCCACGGCCGTTCTGAAAGATCCCTGGGCGTACGCGAGCAGTCTGTGCGCGGTCGCTGCCAACCTCCCCGCCTCCGAGTTGCAAGGATTCGCGGTGTACGGCCAGTCGCTCCTCGACTTCGTCGCCACCGAGCTGCCTGTCTACGACGCCATCGTCACCAAGTGCTATGCCACGGGAGCCGAGGCCGCCGCCGCCACCAGCTATATTCACGGCCTCGCAGCGCAGACGTCCCCGCTTTGTCAAGAGACGAGCACCCCTAGCGGAGGGTACAACGGGACTGCCACGATCACGTCAGCCACAACGCCCACAGGTACCGGCATCAGCTACCCAACTTCCAGCACCAGTACGTCAACAGTCCCGATTGCCCTCGCCGCGAGGCCCACTGGAGCTCTTGCCGGCGCGATGGGTGCCGCCGGCCTCATGGCTGCCGCAGCTCTATTCTAGACAATCGCATGGTCCTACGAAAATTCCTTCAGGCCAAGGAAGGTGGAGACAGAGTATAAAGCGGCTGACTCAAACTGGGTTTACAGATTGAGACTCGGCTGGGGCGCAGGACGACGACGATATACACATCACTTCGGTCTTAATACCTTAATCGACTAAGGAACGTGAACTGGAATGGACGTTGAAGACGGGGTGCGGTGCGTTATGGATTTGGCCAAACTAAGCCAATCATGAGAGATGAAGAAAGTGGCAGATTTAAGTTAATACAAGATACCAGTCATGCAACTATCAAATGTTTCAGACACATCCTAACCCAATATTTAAAGTTCCTGGAGTTGTGACAGCCGTTGTTTTATATCTTGTGGAGACTGGGTACAGTGCGTAAATCTTCTTAGAAAGCGGCATTTTGTCTGCAGTTGATTATTTACGTACCGTAAAACCTATTTCAAATAAGTACAGCAACATCAATCTCCAGGTTCTTTTTGGATCTCACGTTCAGGATTTCGTGCTTTAAACAAGTATTTGCCAACATGAACCTGCGTAGTGGTATTGTAAATGATTTTATCTAAGTTATATCTACATATGACTAAATATATGGATTAGATGTAGTCTAGTTTGTGAGCTCTCCAATCTCAAAGCCTTTATGCTGGGGGTGATTCATGGATTTCCTGTGACCTACTTACATTGATCTCGTGACATTGTCGGCTTCATTCGTTCTGAGAAACTTGTGTGTTTGGCATTATGAAACTTCACAAGGTAACATATTCAGAGCGATGATATATCACTTCTTCACATCAAATACCCGTGACACAATTTACTTAAGTCCCTTGTATACTTTTCTCATACGGTTGTCATTATTTATTTGCATCTAAGGTTCATTTTAATCTGAGTAATACAGCATGTACAGGTTATCTCAATCGCGTATAGGGGTATTGCCATCTTTTGGACTAAGTGCTAGATATCGCGATATCTTATTTTCTTATCCGACTATTTTATCAGCGGAGGCTTTCAAGATGGCAGTCATCTTCACTGTCTGCCGTTACTCTTGGTGTGCTTATTATAACGAAATGCCGCATCCTCTTCTTTTCCCTTAAATGTTTGCAATTACTTGAATATTTAGCTATCGACTAATGAAGGGACCTACCTACAGCTAGAAAAAGTGGTAAAGGTCGGTCTATCAATACAGCAATCCTACCTTTTCTACACCTTGGGGTAATTAGCTGGTACCTGTTAGCCCCCTAACGGCATTCACCAAGGGTATTAAGACTCAGACAGTAGGTTAGAACTATTTAAATATCTTGGAATGTTAACGTGTAATTGACATAGATTGAAGGGTACCACATAATACCCCTTTAGGTGTAGAAGGTATACAGCTTTGGATCTTGCAAGCCAACCAATATCCAACCTAACGAGACGAGAAAAGATCAAATATTTCGTTACACCACATTTGTCCAAGTAATGCTTGGGACCTGACTATTAATTTGTGTTTTCCCCAGAGCTGATTGTGAGGTTGGACGTCCAAGTACCGTCCTGTAATTGCGCGTGATGAGGATCGCCTCCGACGTTTCTGACATCTAGTCCAAATCTCTCAGTTATAAGTCTGGAGATTACACATCGTGTATTTGGTAGCTATTTCGAGTATAGTTTACACGGCGTAGTTCAACCGATCAATCGACAGCGCTGTCGTATCTTCATCATCAGGGGAAACTGGCTTAGGGATGATAGAAAAAGCGATTGTCCTCAAGCATGGCACCGAATATAGCATTATTCGAAGTTATACAAAGCACAAGAGATGAAATACCAAGGCATGTACGCACTTTTCGTAAAGGTGAACTCCTCTCTCGTGAGATAGCCATTGCTCTTACTAGGTATTCTGTCATCAAAGACAGGAATCGATTCCATCCAACTAATTTGAGAGTCCATTAGTAATGGCAATTTGTTGTTCAAGCCGCTGATAAAGATAGAAACCTCATCCATGTACCGTTCAAGGTCATGAGAGGAGTCAACTCTTCGTCATCGTTTGGGAAAGCCACAGTTCCTTTGAAATTTGCAGGTACTGTGATGCCACGAAACAGAACTGCTATACCTGTACGCTATCGAAAGATAGAACATTTTCAAGTTGAGTGACTTGACCGCCTGCAGTTATTATATACGTATCGTGAAAGCTGGTATAATGGCCTTTGGATTCTGAAGGTGAACTACTCAAAGCTAAAAACCGTAGGGTTTTGTACTAGATGTGCCCGCGAGAATAATCCTCTTGTCATTTGATACTCTTTTCCTGTAGCCTGTGAAAGACTTTTAAGCACTCACCATATATCAATGACATGTTGACGTCGAATATTCACCGTTAAGAATAGGCACGGTCCTGCGTTCCAGTGGTCATCCGTTCGGCGATGACCTGATATACAATTTCCGTCAAAAATGAATCAACAGATTGCGCGCACCAACTATTGCCGCAATGACATAACTAATAGTGACGGCCACATTCACTGCTCCATTATTAGCAGCTTCCTAGTCCGAAGCGTGCAAATGAATGCATATCTGGTGCTCACATACTATGCGTTCCGCTACCCTACAGGCCGAAAGTCCTTTGATGAGAACCCCTCCGAAAGCACTTCTAGTCTGATCATAATAATGCATGCAAACGTGTGTTGTAGAGTCTTTCTCGTACCTATACCCCCAAATCGCTCGCATAGAATTAACTCGTGAAGTTCAGCCGACTTAGAAGCCGTCCAGGGGGACACATGCTACTGAATTCAGCGCGTTTGTAGGCTGGAACGTCGCTTACCTGGTAGGTCAAATAAACTTCGGCGTCTCTGTACTACTCATGCATTGAGTTCATAGCTTCTGAAAGCTCTGCACTGTTTATCTTGTCGATCAAATGGCAAGTAGAGGCCATGCAAGTCTGGTCAGAATTTTTCATTAGAAGCACTGCACGTATCAACGCATCTGTTTTACATTGGTCCTACTCTGCACTTTAATTTCTGGGCCTTCACCCGTGCCCTACCCTTCGGCGCAATGCGCGCCATGTATTGTAATTGATCAATGTGATACAACCGATCAGTTGCACAAAAAGAAAGACAACTTGAGCTCAGCATTCGGGACATATATTCTCTAAAGGTATATATACGCGATACGATACGGCGTCAGACACATACATACGTTTATCTATGATGTCATCGGTCTAACACAAAGACGGACGATGCAGTAATAAATCGATCAATGGCCGGCTAGATTCTGCATGATTCCCAAAGTCTTGAGCGCACGATGTAACATTGCCGAACGTCCTCCAAAATCGACCCCCCCAAGCCTTTGCTTGGCGCGCACGCGGGCGTCTTCACAGCTTCGACGAGGTCGGGCCGCGCCCATCATGTATTCATGCCTCGAGGGCGCCGACCTCCTTGAGCAGGGTCTTGAGCTCGCCGGACTTAGCCTGCAGGTCCGAGTTGCCGCCGATGTGCTTCTGACCGATGTAGATGTTGGGGACGGTGCGCTGGCCCGAGATGTCCTGGAGGGCAGACTGAATGGCGGCGCCGTCGTCGGCCTTGTCGAGCTCGATGCTGTAGTACTTGGCGCCCAGGCTGTTTAGGAGCTGCTTGGAGGCATTGCAGTAGGGGCAGTACGACTTCGAGAATACGGCTGTGAAGGGTTGTATTATGTTAGCTAGAGAGCGCGCAATGAAGAGATTTGTTGCAGATCTTGGATAGCAATAGACGTACCGACAGCATTCTCGTTGATGATTTTCTGGGCTTTGTCCTTTGCGGCAGACATGGCTTCTGGCGATACGGGGGAGAAAAACTTGCGGATGAAGTTCATGGGGGGAGATATCGAAGTGCGGTGGAGGGGTCGAGGAAGAGGAAACAGAAGCAGTCGGCGGGGTATTTGTATGATGTGCATATGGCCGGAGCAGGCGGGTGCTACCTAGGAGCGGTATGGAGCGGTATGTAGGTGTCGTTAGGTAGGTAGGTATCTAAGATCTGGTGTCGGGATGTCGCATTGCCAGCCAGTAAGAAGCGGTATTTGTCAAGGCGGGCGCGGCGGGAGTTGGTGATTCCAAGGACTCGGTGATTCGGTGGGGCCTGCTACCTAATGCTAAATGCTAATCTGGGACGGCCATGGTGGATGACTCGGACTAATTCGGTAGGTGATCTAGTTAGACTGGTTAAGGATTTCAACAATCAACACAACGTAATTCCATAAAGTTCTAAGTACAATCAATCTACGGTACTCGGCTTATTTACAAATTGTAGGATTACCAAGCCGCAACGAACCTCGGGACTAAGTTCACTTCACGGAGTACCTTTAAGACAATGGGTCTGATATGCCGGTATTAGCCAATTCAAACCAGTTATGACGCAATGGGTGTCTCGGAACCTCAACCTCAGTATTGCTTGGAGCATCATGGCATTCAACACGCTGTACTGACTGGTTGGTTGCTTTTGAAAGTCTTACTATGTATCTGCTGTGTAGAGCGATGAAACTGTTCAAGTTCCGTATTGCCACTTAATCCCCAATTCTTCACATCCAATTAGGTGCCTCTCCTTTTCCAAAAAGCCCTTGGTCAGATTTAGATTTCGGAACCTTCCTGCACGTGTATAATACGGCAAAGCTGGATCCGGGGTTTAGACACGGTAATGCACGAAGGACCCTTGGGCTTGGATCTGATTAGCCGTGGTGAAACTGTACAGATCTGGATACCTACCTACCGAAGTCGGCAAGTAAAAACTGTCATAGAATTCAGTTCGTTGATCATTAGGTAGGCCAATTTGATCGATTGACATCAAACTTTAGTATTCTGATCATAAGTAGCTTCACCATCAGAGGGGAGAACGAATGACGAACAGGTAGATAAGGTTTATCTCAATCCAAGTCCCTGACTAAATCTGTCCCTTTTTCGGCCCCCAACTTCCCATTAGCTGATCGACAACCCTACCTAATTAGGTGCATAGTCTAAAACCACTCAAAAACTTTCATCTGGACACGCATCGTAGCGCTCACCCAAGTATCAATCAACCATTAGGTATCTAATTCCAGTTTGCAGCGCAGAATAAAGGTAAGCGACATACATACTTGACCTTTGCTAGCCTGATTGTGCCTTTTTCCATCACTCCCTAGCACAATCGTCTATCTCCCATCGTACGTCGTGGCCGCCGCGGCACCCTGACGTCGTTGCGTCCTGCAACGGTCCAATGAGCCGCCCTGGCGCAGGGAAGCCAGTCGTAGCAGAGAGAAGCCTGTGTCCTCTCACCAGCTGACCTGAATACCTTGCAGTGACAACGCATCGTCAAGCCATCGCTTACACCCAATTCGATCACTGACCCAACATCTCCGGCCGTGCAAGTCGTCATTCGAGACCCATCGAGCCCGCTGTTAGTCGTCGGCCTGCAGACAACTGAGTCTGCTACCCCTCTGCCCCACGATCTCGACGTAGAGCTAGACCCTTTTTTGCCTCTTTAGGTGGTCCAAGGGGGTTTCCTTGGATCAAAAGCTACCCAGCTAAGCTACCCTTGGTCGACTGCTAGCACCGGCACCTAGGCACATTCATTACCTACAGTACTGTAACTCCATGACCTAGGTGGGCTGTTGTAACAACGGTACCGCTGCTATTCGCCCGCCTGGCATCTTACTCACTCCTTTGCCTGCCTCCCTGCCAGTCGTATGCGCCGCTGCGTAGCCGGACCACTCGTTTCCAGTTCAGACAGTGTTTGACTCGCACTGCTGACGGAACCCGCCCTCGGCTGCTATTCGATCAGCTGTCTGTCGCCGTGACCGCTGCGACCCCTCCGGCTGTGTCTCCATCCACTTTGCATCCCGCAGTGAGCAAAACACATCGAACTACTTAGGCTGGGTGTCCTGGAATTGCCAGGGCGACCCGATTTCCGTCAAGGTGGCTTCCAGTCAGGCTATCTCGGCAACTTCTGGTGCCTTCCAGAACATTACTGCATTACTGCCGCCAGCACTACAAACTTATCTTGTCACTACACTTGCTCACTTATCCGACGCATTCGCGGGGCCTAGTGAGTATCTCGAAGCCAGAGGAGCCTCGCCCACGGCCGTCTACTCGACCCTCGCAGGTGCCGCCGCTATCGCATTGCCAGTCCTCATGTCGCGGTACGGCTGGACTTCGTCGCGCGATGGCTTATCGCCCTTTGCTTCGCAGGCCAGCAGTCAGGATGGTCCCCATGTCACCGATGAAGATTTCAGCTACATCACATCTGAAGACTTAGAGAACTCGCTGCAGGCCCCCGAGCCGGCCTATGACCCGCATAATCGTCGGGCGCCACGTAGTGCTGCCATCGAAGAAGACGATGTCCTCCTGATTAAGCATAAATCTGTCACCTACCCCGTCCACTTCCCTGCGTACTCGATTGGCGACGGCAGGCTCACAGTAAGAGATGTGCGAGAGCGTGCCGGACTTGTGATGGACTTGAGCAGTCGTCGGGCAAGCCGTATCAAGATGCTTTACAAAGGTCGCAATCTAAAAGAGCCAGATATCCCTATCCGAGACTACGGCGTGAAGAATAATAGCGAATTGATGGTAGTGGTACCTGAAGGAAGATTGTCTGACGACGACGAGAGTAGCGGCTCGGCTGAGGAGGTTGTCGTCACCGACCCCAGAGACGACGGACGGGCCCCGAAGAAAAGAAAGAATAAGAACGGCAAGAAGAAGCCTAAAAACCGTGGGCCGAGAGAAAGCACAAACAACCTAGAGGTACCTGGCCAGGCGGACAGCGACAGCAGACGGACAAGTCCTGAAGCCTCGAGACATCCGTCTCGGATACCGTCCCCCGCAGTACCTCCAGGGCCATTAGAGCAATTGAAGGCCATCAGATCGCATTTTGACTCGCAGCTCCTTCCTCTCTGTAAGGAATTCTTGCGCCACCCACCCAAAGACGCCAAGAAATGTGAAGAGGAACACCGCAGAATCAGTGAGACGGTGATGCAGCATGTGCTGTTGAAGCTAGACGAGGTTGACGCCGCTGGGGATCTTGACATCCGAGCAAGAAGGAAAGAGCTGGTGAACTACGTGCAAGGAGTGCTCAAGGAGATGGATGATCGGTTACCACCCGGTGTCATACCGAACAAAATGTAGCAGAATCCACATCACCTTTTTTAAAGACCGATCTCCACTTCCTCACTCAGATGATGCAAAGTTCGATAGGATATAGTTCCAGTGCAAGGCTAGGGGACCAGTATATAGGCACGTTCGAAACGGGTGTTTTTCCGCGAGGGTTGTTTGATGTCGGCATGAGTGGTTCCCATGTTCATCCATCAGCGCGTTTACTTAAACAAGAGTTTAGACTCATACCTTTGGCTACAAAGAGACCATTAGGTACGCGACATACCTAGCCTAGTTACCATCTCATAGTCATCTACCCCAGCCAGACTAGCTATATCTATACATACACACATATATATATATAGTATATTGGATGCCTCGTAGGTTGATCTGTTCATTGTGATAACCCACCGGCTTATGAGTTCAGAGCTTCGCAGCTTGATACCTAACCTAACCTGACAGATATGCACGGTTTTTGTATACAAGATTAGTCGAATCTTTGATTGTTGTCTTGTAGACGCTGGTAGCACTGGTAGGTAGGTACCTAGGTACTGTAGTGACAAGCCACTGTGGCTGGCCGGCGTAGGTCTGCTTAGCCCTAAGATTCGGAGGCCACAAAAAACCCTTTCGCTTCTTGCTCAACCCCACCATCCCTAGACTGGATTAGCGGGCCGTCAACAGCGGGCACACTCTGCGGATTGTGCGTCGCCGATAATTTCTAGTGGTGGTGTCTGTCTCTTCTCCGCCTGGCGACCAACAACAACACATCACGACCCTACTAACGACCACAGCAGAGGATAATTTAATAGCTCCCCAGACGCAGACTCTTCGGTTGCGCTCTCGAGCTGTTCCTCCTCCCAGTTTCACCCTCTTTCTTTCCTTCTGTTCACCTCCCGTTCCGCGGTGACGATCTGGAAAGATGTCGTCCTTCGAGTCTGTTGTAAGTTTCTACTCATTGCTATCTACCTGTGGCATCCCCGTGCATTGCCCTGTCTTGGACGCGCTGGGTGCGTCGCCAAGTGCATCCGCTGGGAGAGGAAGGGAAGCGATGGAAGAGACAGGCATGGTTCCGATACCCGGGCTGGGCAATTGATTGATGGATGGATGTTGGAACATGGGCTGATTCGCAATTCTTGCTACAGGTCGTCATCGATGGCAAGGGCCACCTCCTCGGCCGACTCGCCTCTATCGTCGCGAAGCAGCTCCTTAGCGGCCAGAAGATCGTTATCGTCCGCTGCGAGGAGCTGAACATCTCGGGAGAGTTCTTCCGCGCCAAGCGTACGTCACCTCTTATCACTATCTTTTGCGAATTTTGCCAGGAATCGATACAATTCGAGTTGGACTTACCGGGGAACACGAGAACATAAAGAGCTTGGGATATATCACTGGCAATTGGACGAGGAACGAAAACGGGAGCTGATATTTGGATTATAGTCAAGTACCACGCCTACCTGCGCAAGGCTACGCGATTCAACCCCACCCGTGGTGGTATGTGGAATGCCCCGATCTGCGTGTTGCCGATATGACACGCTATATTTGGTGGGATAAGTTCTGACGCAAACTAGGTCCCTTCCACTTCCGCGCTCCGTCAAGAATCTTCTACAAGGCCGTCCGTGGCATGATCCCCCACAAGACCGCTCGTGGTGCCGCCGCGCTAGAGCGTCTAAAGGTCTTCGAGGGTGTCCCTCCCCCGTACGACAAGCAGAAGAAGATGGTGGTTCCCCAGGCTCTCCGAGTCCTGCGTCTGCAGCCCGGCCGAAAGTACTGCACTGTCGGCAGACTCAGCCATGAGGTTGGATGGAAGTACCAGGATGTTGTTGCTCGGTATGTAGAAGTCGATGCCCACGGCCACGACGTGGTTTTGTGCATGACGTCCCAGGATATGCATTGTTTTGGGTCAAGACGACGTGACTAACAAAGTAAATAGCCTGGAGGAGCGCCGCAAGGCGAAGAGTGCTGCTTACTACGAGCGCAAGAAGCTGGCCCAGCGCCAACTTACCGAGGCCAAGAAGAACGCCAAGGTAGACAGCAAGACAACCAAGGCTCTCGAGTCCTTCGGCTACTAAGCCCTCTTGTTTTAATCGTCTGCATTTTTCCGATACACCAACAAAACCAAACAATCATCCATGGACTTGCAACTAGATCTGGCGTGTGGGTAGGGAAACTCGATCATCGCATTTACCTTTGTCGTTCCGCGCAATTGAGGGAAAGACAATGGGGTCATAGGGATGGGGATATGTCACGACTGGCTCTGGTCCTGTGTTCAGGCAATTCGTCGTCTAGGCATCGAATGAAAAATGAACCAAATAACGAATACAAGCCTGGCAAAATGGGTTTGATACGATGAAATATGTCCGCGGGATTGCCAGTGTTCATTGACATGGGGCAGCTTGAAAGTGTCTTGCTACTAAATCAGGGCAGGTTCGAATAACTCAGGTCAATTCGGCATTCTTGATTTCGGATTTTTGATCGATTACCCATGGCGACCGGCCTGCTATTCTTATTACTATAGAGAGCCGTAACGAGAAAACGTCTACCTGTCCTTAGCTCCCAGTTGCGTGTGTTCCACTCCGTGTTAGAAACATCTGTCTTGATCGAAAGAGGAACTTCGGCCAAATCCTTATAAGAATGTACGGGAGGTTTGATTTCTCTGATGATTCCCCCTGATTTTAGCGCCCTCGAATTTGTGAAAATTGGCTTATTAGAGCTTTGCCATGCTTGTGAAGACGGTACTGATTTCATTGTTCATCGATCACTGGCCCGTGACTCAATATTTCTTCGTGCACGCCCCAGCTGATGTTGCATCGTGTGCTGCAGGAACACGTAATTTGGCTACATGATAGTAAATACATTCTCACTCGTGTAGACAGATCTTTGAGAGCTTTGGCCCCACTTCATCGTTTAAGGAATGAAACAATCAGCCTCTTCTTCGCTTTGCTTATTTGAATGATGTAGAAGTTGCGGGAGTACCAGAACACGCCTAATCAAGAATTCCCTTTTAACGAGACAGCCCGCCGCTTGTATCACCAAATAACGGGTTTTGTAGATTCTGATCCTAATTTTCATACAGGATGCAGTTTAACCATAAGCGGCGGTTTCGCCCAAGTCGCGAACACCAACTGGTTCTCCCAGCCGTTTGATTCAGGCAGTAGCTCAAGATCAAATTCCAATAGGAGGTGCGTGAGAATCAATCGCAGCTCGATGTTAGCAAGACTAATTGTAAAACGCTAGTGGTTAGCGCGTCCCGTCGATCCTCGATAATTAACGGGGGAAAGACCCACTTTCGACCGATACAATTACGCGGACCAACATGGAACGGCTGCAGCGCGTCCGGTTTATCGTCCACAAACTCCCCGTCTTCGTCAAGGAAGCGCTCGGGGACGAACTCCTCGGGGCGTGCAAAGTTATACGGGGATCGGAAGCAGGCCCACTGTGAGATGCCGACGAGCGTGCCGCCGGGGATGAACCGCCCGCAGATCGTCCCGCCCTGCGGCGAAACTACGCGCGGATGGCTGTTATTGGCCGGCGGGTAGATCCGGAGACTCTCTTCGATGACGGCCGGAAGATACCTCAGCGTACTAAGCCGCGGTAGCGTGACCTCTTCATGGGTTTTGAAGGCGGAGCGGATCTCGGCCACGAGGCGGGTGTATACGCGCGGGTTGGAGAGCACGTAATACGTGGCGCCGGATAGTAAAGTAGCCGTGGTCTCGCTGCCAGCGACGACGAGCACGGTCAGGTTGGTCAGCAGGTCCCTAGGGTCAAGGACGCCGTCGTGCTCGGCCTTGAGCAGGTGCTCGGCGAAGTCGGTGTAGTCGAGCTTCTTCTCGCGGCGGCGGGCCAGCTTGGCGGCTATCATCTTGTGGTTTTCCTGGTGCTCGCGCCTGATCCGTCGCGGGATGAGGCGCAGGAAAACCGGTACGAGGCCGGGGGCCAGACGCCCTAGTAATCGTGTCCATGCCACGAAACGGACCGAGCTGAAGATCCTCTTTACCCAGGGGTGGTATGACGAGCTTGAGAGGCAGTCGAAGGACTCTGCGAAGGCGAGGTGGCCGATTATGTCGAATGTCGTGTACTAGTGTTACTCTGTTAGCCCGCCGCATGGAACAGGACTTACGTAGAGATGATGGGCAGAGAAATGCTGGGGTGGAGGGTAATACTCACATTATACCATCTTACTATATTGATAGGATTAGACCCCTTCTTCCCTAATTCCTTGATCAACTCCATAACATAGCTATCAACGACAGCCTCCTGACTATGGAGCGCGCGGTCGGAGAAGGCATGGGCGAGGATCTTCCTCAGGGTCCGGTGCCTATCAACCCCCGAAGACACAATATGGGCGTGTTTGGGGTCGTCGTTGTACGTGGTGGAGGGGTCTTTGGGCAATTCGGGCCTGACGCCGTGACCGTAGATGTCCTTCCATGCCTGGGCCTCGACGAACGAGAGCTCATCGGGCGCGATACGCACCACGGGGCCGTACTCTAAGTGCAGCGCATGGATCGCCAAGGGCTGCGTCCCAGCCCACATGTGGTACGCCGACCACGCGATGCTGCTGTTCACATACCATGGCCCCGGGAAGGAGCGCAAAGGGTGGAAGAAGCGGTTGTATATGAGGCGGGAGGCGATGAGTAGGATGATCTAGCAGTAGTGATAGTAGTTTTGCGTCAGGTTGACATTTGTGTCCGAGATGTCGGGATGTGAACACTCACTGTAGCGAGGACAAGGCTCAGTTGCCCCGTCGACGGCCACGACAGTCCTGCCATCTCTTGGTTATCTAGGTATCTCACAAATTTCATATAGCAAGTATCCGATGAGACGAAGGGTGGCGGAGCCTGATTGAATCAAGACTGTCCTCTATGTCCGTTTTATATGTAGCAAATGCTTACACAGATTCGATCAATCAATCAAATCATAGATACTACAGCTGAAATCGCACACACGAAAAAGCAAAGATATCACACGGTTACAAAAGGCTACGCTACCAGCCTAAACAACGTAACTTTTCCTTTTCAGCCTCTAATGGGACCTACTCTAGAACAGGCACCTAATTCTACGTTCATTCCATTATGCATGTAACATTATTGACTACATTGAGATGAGACTCTCTTGCCGAGCCCCCAGTCCCGAAGCGCCGCAGCCGTCGAAAACGTCTGCCACCCTCCGCGTCCCTTATTTAGATCTACTCCGCTCCTCATAGGGATGTACTTATCCTTAAAACTGGGGATTTCTACTTCGACCAGCCATTGAGGCTCAAAATACACGGAATATCTGCTATTATGGCTTTTTCTTGGTGTTGCAACCGCATCTAAACCTTTCTCCCCCTATATATATCACCTCATAGAATAACGGGCCAAAGCATACTTAGCGCTATAATGGTACGAGGGCGCAGGAGGTTCCAAAACACCCTTAGGAAATATAGCTCCTTAATTGCATATGGAGATTTCATGCTCGGAGCTGATCTAAGAGAAACGCCACCCCCACGTTCAGAATATCACATCTATAGCGTACAATATAAGACCAGTCACGGTAGGTATGTATGTAGATAAGGAATTAACTTGAGCCACCTCCACCTGCAGCCCATGCTCAATATCAGGTTCGAGGCGCACCGCTGATGGAGATACATATATCAACCCATATAATCCATTTCCTCCCCTTTCTTCCCCGGTCTTGTGTGAGACAAGTCGTAAACAGAACATGTCACTAAATATTATATACACTACGATTATCAGCTTGGAGACTTTGAATCCCATTGAGCGGAGATTAAGAAAGTTGTCTTTTTGGGATGTGGGATGTCCGTCTTCCGGTTTGCTTGTGCTGCCTTCTTAGTGGAGACTTATCGATGCGCTTATATAATCAACTGAACAACATGAACTGAGCTGGATTGTACTTTATTGAATTCCTATAACGAGTCAGCTGAGTGTCAGGTGTATCTAGAGTGAGGCTGAGTCACTGGTAGGTCGCTTCTAGGTAAGGCATAGGGGGCAAGGCTCAAAATTATCGATTTCGAGTCTGTTCCAATAAATTGGGAAGACTTAGCTCTCTATATAGCTAACTAATCGTTGCGTGCCCATTATATGAGTCTGCGATCCGCCGCTTATAAGGTGATATTGGAGGCGCCGACACGTGGTTCCGAATCCTAGTACCTTGAATCAGCCGTTGTGGTAGCTTCCGACCTGTTGGGTCCAGGGTTGCACATCATGTATATAATCATATAAACGGCAACTCGTGCGAAGCTTCAGCTATCTAGCTACCCATATCTACCCGTGTTTTCCTGATTGACTGAGACAGATGATACGAGATGAGAACAGGCTGAAAAGATGAAAAGTTAATTTTGCACGTGAAATACCAGACAAATTAAAAGGGAACCAAGGAATGAATGAGTTGCAACCTATTAAGTGGAATTGAAAAGAAACAAAGGCAAAAAAACGGACAATTACCAAGCTACAGCAGGATTCGAACGCCAGTCCTTTCAACAACTGCATCACCACACAAATTAGAGGCATCTCAACAGCACAAATCTTGGGATGTACCTCAACAGCCTCGATGCAGTAATAACACGGGCAGTCCTGAATAAAAGAGAGAAAGAGAAAAAGGAAAATGGAGAGGGAAAAAAGCAAAAAAAGCTAGATCAGGAATTGGATTCTTGATCTTACGAAAAACCGCACCGTCGGCGAACTCTAGACGTCAAGTTACGGGTCCCCCCTTCCCGCTCCGATTCAGAGAACGCTTCTGCAGTTGTTTCATAGCCATCGAGTCACCCAGGGATACGTCCTATGTTGCGGGGTCGGCCTTGTTGAAGGGGCGACATATCGAGGTTTATATCCTTCTCAATGGGTTCCACAATTAAATGAGCATTTGCTGTGAATTGTTTATGTCGGTGATTATACCTGTGAGGTACCTAAGTACCTCCTATTGTACATGTGGCTTGCGAGACCTTCAAAGTTGTATAAAAAAATTATCCCAAGACTACTGGTAAGCCAACCCTCGGAGGTGAGGCTATTTCAACAGTAGGTTTCCCGATTCAGTAAGATCCCATACTTCCTTAATACAAATAATATCTCTCATCGAGCTCATCCCACTATTCAGACATAGGAGACCAGAAATGTGGCAAATAAGAAGACATGTCGACCGTTTTATTCAACCCGACAATCTTGATTCGTCGTCCTGTCGGTATCCTGGGCCCAAGTTGAATTACATCGACGCGTGCCTCGTTCGATCATCCACTTCCGTAACCCGTCATTATGGATTAAAATTACCAACCCGCTTGGCTTATAAGAATCAGCAGCATATCGAACCATTACCAAACGCCAACGAGACAAATGAAACCCAGAAGTCAGTCTGCCGATAGTCAGTTCAGTTTTCAAGACGAGTCGGGGAGGAATTAGATTATTATTTAGAAACCAGGGACACCGAAAGAGAAAGAAAAGAACGTACCCAGGCCACAAGATAGCAAAAATTACCACGTCGCAAACACGCGACCTGTGCCACAACCGTGATCACATCTTCTCCCCCTCGGGCGCCTTCCCATCCCCTTCGCCCTCGCTATTCTCCCTCCCTAGCTTCTCGTCAAGCTTCTTTCTCATCTGCTGAGCACGCTCACGTTGCTTTGCTTCCCTCCTTCTCCTCCACATATCTCTTCGTTCGCTGAGAATATATGGCGCGCCCTTCACAACGGCAACCAATCCCTTCACTCCCAGGCCCAGATGTTTGAACCCCTCAGCGAAATGTGTCTTCGTCTCATGCAATGAATTCCGCGCGATGGTTGCGTTCTTGCGCGCACGGTAGGCCCTCTCGGCCCGCTGCGCGCGTGTGTATTCATCTGAGGCGATGCGGCGCGACTGGACGAGCATGTCAATGGTCCCTTTGGACCCCCGCCTTGCGAACTGGGGTTGCGATGTCTCCGCGTCCGGTTGTTCCGCCATTGTGTTCCGTTGCGTCAGATATATCTCTGTGTATCGGCGCGTATAAAGTATAGGTTGATTTTGAGGCTGTTTTTACCCCCAGGAAATCAAGACGATGATTAAATAGAGTGAAGATTGGTAATGTCCTCAGGGAACGTAACGCCACAATTAATACAATCAAGAAGTACAGGTTTAATGTTTCCAGATGAAAACAACAAAAACGATCGCCGCAATCCGGATGCCATTTTCATTCTATTATATACAGTAAACAAACATACAATGTAGCAGGTTTAGTGCCGGCATGCTTGAACCATGGGTCCACACATCGAACCAGGTCCCCTGCACACACACACCGCCGGTCTAGTTTCTGCAATGCAATGTTAATCTGTGCATTTCATGCACGACAGAGTACCAAAACGACTAAGGTTCGGATTCATCTTATAGAGAGTTAGGAGACAAGTGACCTCGAAGTCTCCTGACGAGTTGCCATAAATATGATACTGGTAAATCTATAATAGGTATCCGGTATCGATGATTCCAGCAATTGGGCATCCGACAGTTGCCGATGCGGGAGGAAGAGATACAATATGCCCGAAGGAAATTAATCATCGTCATCGAATTGATAATTAGCCTCATCGTCCTTCTAGAACTATTCCAACCGAGTTAAACGTGGGTCGCATTTGCAGCCTTAGAAGCGGTGTACGTAGCATGAAACAATCATTTCAAGCTAGCGGGGCCTCTTAATGCTATGGGGCCGTCGCGTCTTGGCGGTCCCTATTTCCCGTACTTAAATTACGCGAAACTGGGGCGAAAATCCGGGCTGACACCCCTGTACTGCACTCCATACTTCTTCCTCCAACAAACAGATTAAGCTCCTGATTAGGGCGACCGGGGCACTGTGTGCATACGTATCTTCAAGGGCGCTTGCGATTCGCAAGCTGAGGTTCGCAAGCGGCCATCGTGGGAAGCGATCAGGACTTACTAAATTTTAATTCCAGGAAATGGCGATTCTAACTGGTGACATAGAACTAATTGATGCTTCTCCGAGAGTAAAGGAGTAGCCTACTTACAAAGGTGTTTAGACCCTACCTAGGTACTCTTCGTGCAACAAGAGCCCAAGATTCTAGCCGATTAGGAACCTATACCGGCCAAGCCCCTCCAAAGTCGTACTACCTCTATCAAACGCGTCTTCAATACGTGCGAGCATCGACTCCCACTATCAATCTTCATGAAGAACAAACCAGTGACACCGCAAGGTTCCTGAGTTGAGACCTCAATCACCACATCTCATCCCGCGAATAGTAGAACGTCTTCAATCATGATGGCTGAGTTCATGGATATATCGCTCGACAGGGAAAGAACGAACTCAAGCGATCTCCAATTGCCTGAATCTTCTTCGGCTCTAATGCCTGCGCTCACTGGGACGCCTCTGAATGGACATCTCCCTTCACGACGAGTGTCAGGGGTAATAGGGTGTAACACTGTCGATGTAAGACGCAGTTATAGTCAGCGATATGTCTCTCTGGGCTCTAGTGCGGCGTTCATAGGTTGGATGCTGCCGTGGAGCTCAATGCACGTACTTGTTAGTACCGTTTTTGACATACTCGAGCATGCTAGAAAGATCACACCTCAACCACAGCACGTCCCCATTCACATAACCAAACCGTTACCATACCCCTTAATAATCCACACCACTAGCCCTTGCCCCTATACTTATCCTGGTTGTCTTCATGGAAGACCTAATGCCTGTAGTATACGCACATATCCCCGATCACGATCTCGGTATCACATCCGGACGCCAGGACTTGACTCTCGCTTCCGGCCAGGTTCTGCACGTCGTCGTGGCCCATAAAGACGACGGCTTCCCTGGCCTGCACATTGGGATCAGCATATTCATCCCTAGCGCTATGCCAACGATTCACGATATTGCCGTCGTGTTATATTCCCCCATTTTAAAGTCTTGTCAAATTCCCCAGTCAACAAGGGTCTTGTTCCGAGGTTCTGCTGTCATTGTTCTCAGCGTCTATCTCACAGCGTTATCCTACAGGCACAGGTAAGTGCATAAGATGATTGCTGGCCAACACTAATCATCAGAGAAAATGTTTCCTCAACTGTGCCAAAGTTTTTATATCGAGGGCTTACAGTCGAATTGCAATAATATTCCAGAGCGTTAGAGGAGCCATAAAGGTCCGCCCTTATCTATAACAGCTCGTTGGGGCTGGTAAATCGCAGCGCTTGTTCGCACCCGTCAGCGATTTCAACCTGTCTGTTTTCGTAGGCTTTCTTGCTCATTATTAGTTTTCATCTCTATTCCTTCTATGACGAACAAACAAACGTCATCCACTTAGTACAGCATATGTACACTTCGCAACACCTTGAGCCATGATGGAAAACATCGTCTGGTTCAAGCCGAGCCAGACGGCATAGGTCACAGGTGAAGATAAGGAACGTGTAGAAGATTGGGACCACGGGTGATCTAGTTGTGTCACCTTATCGGTGGACGAATCACACCGAGAGTGAGTCATGATTCGAAGCAGACTTCGATATATTTAGTTTAGGGGTGGTAAATGTTATCGGTGTGATGTCATTGTGTCCATGCTATTATATCCTTAGGGTATATGAGTCTAGAGTGAAGTTGGGTCACCGGTAAGTCCTAGCTAGGTAGAAATATAGGGGAAAGAACTCAGTATCCTTGATCCCTGGGTTACTCCTAGATATTTAGGAAGACTCGGGTCTTTACATAGCTTGTTGCCATGTATGTGCTCGCCTTTCCGAGTAATTAGGATAACATCAGCAACACTTTTCCCGGGACTCGGCCAGTTAAATGCGGTCAAACACGTGTGGCACTCCGAATAGAGTGAAGTTCATCTTTTATAATATAACTCTTATGTATATGTTGCGAGTTTACTAATAGTCTTTGACTAAAACGGGAACAGGAGAATTGGGGTTTGGAGCCGAATTGAGTGACTTCGAATGTACTTGCCTAGGTGCATAGATTAATATAAAAGGTGGGCGTCAGATCTAGGATTCGCTTGAAGAACATATTCTCGGGAGTAGACAACAATTCTCGTTAGAAAAAGAAAAATCCCACGTGTCGCACTTTCCGAGCTTTCTAGTCTCGGCATGTCTTATTGTCCGGAACGGGCCGCATGGCCCATATCAGCGGTCGACCAATAAAAACCAGCTGATCAAGTATCATAATTCCTAAAATAGTAATTGTGAAGTCCCCACAAAATGTAGATCGAGAAAGTCGGCTTGCAGCAAGACATAAATGACATGACCGGATAAACCATCCACGAAAAACGAGAAAACGGTTATATGTGTAATAAAGGTTAGGTTGGTTCCCTTCGGCCTAGTTCGCACCGTTTCTATGACCCAGCCAAGAATAAGGAAGGCAGTACAAGCAACACCCCAACTCCTTCCAGATAGTATTAGCGCCTCCTAGATGAAGACAAATGTTGAGGGAAAAGAACATCTGCGCCGAAAACTCCGCCGTCCAATTCTCACGACCAATCCAACGCAATCCATCATTTCTCTTGTCCTTTGACGTCCATATCCTACCTTGACATAGCGCATATATGGCGTCGTATTTTAGCAATCTTTCGGCGTCAAGCTAGCGAATCGAGCGCTTCGAGACAACGTCCTCCTCCCAAGCTACTAGCCCTCGGAAGGCGCGCCCGCGTCCCAATTGATGTAATCCTCCCAGGAGTTGTTTTCATGCTCGGCCGGCACATCCCAAGAATCGCCATCGTTGGCGCCCGTGGTCTGTTTCAGCGGCGATGGTTTGCGGGGCGTTGTGTTACCCACAAGAAGGCTGTGTTCTGCTCTTTGCGGGGCGGCTGTTATTATTCGCCGATGAGCACCGCTGCTGAAGACCGGCCTCAGTGCAAGAGTTCTATTATAGCCTTCCGCAAACTGGGCGGTTTTCTTCTCCAGTTGATTTATGGCGAGTAGAAGAAGACCCATGAAAGTAATCTCAATAGGCCGTACGGCGACAAGGACATCCAACTGCTCGACACTATCGAACACCCTCTGAAAGAAGATGCTTCCTCTGATAAAGGCGGCACAATGGTTGAGAATGGCGACCCGTTCATCTAGGGTGACAGGTGCAGGGTTAGCGGCCGCGCCGTGCGCTGGCGGCAGGTGTGCCTGCGGTATGGAGTCAAATATCTTCTGTTTGGCGTTGTTGATTCGTTCTCTTTGGGCTTCTAAGTGAGTCCTTACCAGGACCTCGCGTCTTAAAAAGTCCATGGCATGCTGTTTGCGCCTGCGACCACGTTGTTCAAGTATAGGGCTCCCTAAGTTTTTATTCATGTATGTGATTCTGGGAAGTGCAAGTAATCGTAACCTGATAATAGCTGCGTCGTTAGTATCTTATTCATAGACTTCTGGTTGGGATCGGGGAAAGGATTCAGTAAGATACTCTTTACTGGATTGTCTTGCGGTTTCCTCGGAGCGAGTGTTTGTAAGAGCTAAGCTGAAGCATCGAAAGAGCATCAGTCCAGACTGGATAGAAGCTGCAGCAAAGCAAAAGGAAGACATTGTAAAACGTACTGGATCACGGAGTGTATGTGCTAACTTTGGCGACAAAGAGTAGTGTATCACTTACCAGTGAAGATCTAATGATATAGAGATGCAATTTTATGGCGACGGTCTATGAATGATTCCAATACCCTGCTGTCTGAGATCCAAATAGGAAGGATGGACCGGGAAACCGATCGTTGTGTATCATCCTAAGCAGCAGGATAATAAATGTGTAATGTGTGGCATTGATATGAGAGAATGGCGAGAAAAGAACGTAAGCTTCATTGCTAAGTTCGATTGATTCAGCTAACACCGGAGAATGCATGTTATAGCTAATGATAACTGAGAAGCCAAATTTGTCCGAAACCTTATGAGAGCTTGCAGGTAATGTGATGCAGACCGGAAGGAAAGACGAGGCACAGTACCTGCAAAGGCACCTTAGCCGCGGATCCCATGCCAGGCACAAAAAGAATACCTGGCATTGCGTAGACTGCAGATATCGTAGCATCCTTTTGGTTTCTCCCCCTGTGGCCTGGGCACAGAGGGCTGGGATGGTTCGGGTTGGAGTCGTGGATTCCTTAGTAGTCAGTATGTTGAACGAGAAAACAGGCAGGTTCGGGTTATTGACTCCTTGATAGGGCATACTCACAATATTTAAAAGCCATGTAATTTCCTCCTGGAGATTGATTAGTTGCTGAGTATATCTATCGACGCAGGAGAACACAGGCTACCGGGCTCCCAGGGAAGGTGCGGCGTGTGAAGCAAGGACGACCGAATTTACTGATATCTGTATCTCACCAAATAAATATACATAATGCACGAAAAGACTTACAGACTAGATTCGAAAGTGTGCGTAGCAGTAGAACCGCTCTCTTTAGTCCCTACCTAGGTAGCCACAAGCTTGCAGCATAGGTAGTCAAAGTTGGCCCCCTTGGCGAGCCGGAATACAATGGAAAATGGAATTCGCGGAAGCTGCAATGCTAGGTGCCTGGGATGGTATTCCAATTATGCCTTTCATAAGCGCACCCCTTAGGAAAAACAGTGATTGCGAGTCAGGATGTTGCTTGGTTGGTGCCAGACTGCGGGATAGGACCCATTCGATTCTGCTCATGACCACTTTTCACATGCTTCTTTTACAACGTCGTAGTTAAATGATAGAGAGCGCGATACGAGGGTATAATAGGCCACTACCGGGACTATCGTAGATTTAGTGGCCATTTACGGTAGTAGGCACTATCTGTACCTCGCCCCGCACACTTGACTCCATCGTGCGCCATTATAGTCTTCGCCTTTACATACAGATATGTTGTTCACTAAGATAGACGTTGTCTCGGTCGTTAGACTCTTCGGAAGAGAGAACGAATCCGGGAAATTGAGAGCGAGCACGCCGTCTGAAACCATTTTGGTTAGCCGGTACTTCTTAGCTGGCAATCCGCTTCTATCTCCCTTTCCTCCAAGTCAGGAATTTTAGCTGCCCTCCGATTGCTAATACCATCTTGCTCACCCCAAAGTACTTTCGCCTTAATTTTCCCCCAAGGCTGTTTGCGTGACGATCATCACCTGGAACAAAGGACATGTATGTATATAGCTGGATTCTAGCCTACGTAGGTAGATAGATCTCCTCGCGCAACAACAGAGTTCATACGTACCCCACACCAGAGATCCTGACAGTTTGTGTTTTATCCAAAGCATCGTAAGCCCACAACCGCATCGCACGATCTCGTAAGGTTTTCAAACCTCGTGGGTAAATCTTCCTCCACCGACTGAGTTTTAGGTAGCAGCAAGTTCAGTCAGTGATGTCACATGCAAGTAGCAAACTTGCCTGACCAGATCTAACCGCATGTGATATCAAGTAATGGCTGCAACGCCAAGTACCTACCTATTGAGATGGCATGGGTAAGGTGATCGGTGCCCTAACTAGGAAACCACCATGCCAGGATCTCTAGTATGGGGTACGTATGAACTCTGTTGTTGCGCGAGGAGATCTATCTACCTACGTAGGCTAGATCCTAGCTATATACGTACACGTCCTTTGTTCTAGGTGTTCTAGGTGATCGTCACACACCAGATGCATTCTAAAGAGTAGTAGCTAGGGCTCAATGGAGTGATCAGTTGATTCCTGAACCTCCCAAATCAAAGGGGGGTTCTAGTCAATTATCTACTAGTTCTACACCATAGGGTAGATTGTGAACTAGTTCCCTGACACCAATAGACAACCGAAACTACTTGAATGAATGGGGAACTGTTCGATCAAAAGGAACGCAGTTCAATCAACCGAATAAATGTGTAGCTAAGTATGATGCAGGTAGCTAAGTTCTCTAGGCTCTCTTTTGCTCTCTACTAATTCTTGTAGACTTATTTAGGTACTTCACTACAATGGCTGTGATAAAAGTTTCTTTTTCTTCTTCTTTTTTTTCCGGTCCTACTTCTTTTCGCAAAAGTTTAGATATAGGAATCTTCTAACCTGGGAAAAAGTTCTGTGAGGTCTAACAAGAATTAATATTCTATAGATATTGGACCTGGCGACTCCACATCGAAGTTACGTGATCGGAGAGTTTATTCAGCCGCGGCGCGAAGGAAGCAGTGGACCCAAAGTAACTTAGCATCACTAACCTTCTTACTAATCATACTCAGACGAGACCAACAACAGATGCAACATCCACCTCCGGGGGAAATCGATGCACCGCACACCGGTTATCTGCAGGAAAAGCCAATCACCATGGATGCGCAGCAGGACAGCCTGAATGAATTAGCGATGAAGAGCGCTGAGGAGGAACTGAGGGTACGTGGGTACATAATTTGCTTACTTAATCTAATGTCCCTGCTCTTGTTATCATCATCCTCACCAAAGTGTCACAGCGTCGTCGGGAGCGCGGAAGACAATCCCAAGCGCGGTTCCGGAAGCGCCAGGCCCAGGTGTCTCGGGAGACGCAGGAGGAAAACGAGAAGATGAAAGCCGCGATCGCGGACATCGTAAAGGCAGCTGGTGTTGACCGGCCTGGGCCTGGCTTACTTGACGCCATACGCGCCGCCGCAGACGTGGCGGGCGTCGATGCTTCTGTGCTGGAGGAAGAGAATGACGTGGCTGTTTTAGGGAGAGGCGCTGTCGTGTACACCTCGCCCAAGACTAGGGCCGGCAATAGTTTCACTACTGCACCGTCCCGAATATCGGAAAACAGGTCAGCGTCACCAGAGAATCGTCCGCACGGCAGTACATGGCGTTCTAGCTCAGCGAGAACATCACAGCCGTCGGGTCGTCTCAGCCCACGGTTAGATTACGGTATCTGGGTCGACTCGGTACGTAGTTCGGTCTTCTTTATAATTTATCATTATAGCCGAGCATTCTGGCTCCGCGTGCTCGCATACTACAGGCCAATAACCATTATCCCAATATCTGAATCTGCTGTCTACACAAAATGATGACTAACAACTCAACCCCTCACAGAGGCGCGCAACAAGGGTCTCCGCCCCACCGCACGCGATCGTGCCCTTCTTAGGACCGGGGCAGTGGACGTTCGCGGGGCAGTTATACTGGGCATGTGCCGACTACATAATCTCGCTATGCCGCCTCGTGACATCACCTTACACATCAACTCCATGGTTCGGTGACCGATCCCGGCGTCCAAACCCAAGAGAGGCCGAGGAGCGCGTGTGGGACGTGTTGCAACACTCCTCTCCCCTCCGTAACGTACGGCTGGCGCTGGCGCTGGCCGAGGCGCAACGCGCATACCGTGACACCGGGTTCATCCCGGGCGACAGCCCATATGGCGGGGAAGGGGAGGACATCGGAACTCTACTCGGGAAAGAGGTCGAGGCTGACTATGCAGCGCGCGGGCATGATCTGTCTGCGTGGATGACGATCTTTCAGCTCGAGGAACATATGCGACGACAGTTGGGCGCCGCTGCCTTTAAGAGGTTAGAGAGGGCAGCTGTCGATGTCGCTATTGTAAATATTCCGGCTTTGAAGACCGTGGATAACGGTGAGGTTGTCGCGGTGCATGATGAAGATGTGAGAGCTATTACAAGGGTGCTTATTAGAAACCTGGCAGAGAGCTATACATGTTTTGGGGATGGGCCCCGGTGGAGGGCTGATCGGATCTCTATGTTGTTTACGGAAAAGACGGTTGTTTGAACTTTCTTCGGGGAGGTATGCATGATTGTCGGAGTCCGTGTGTTAAACATATCACGGTATTGGTTGAGAGGGACGTAATAAACTGATTCTGTAACGAACTCAGCATATTGTGTTCCCCGTTCTTGTATCATCGTGAGGCAATAGTTTCTGTGAAGCTCAGATGAGAAATACAGTCAACAAGGCCCAATATGTCGGCAGGTCTGTGAGATCCTAGAGATATAAATTGTACTCATCTAGGTGAAATATAAGGCGAAGAGGAATACTGAGGATATTAGTTTGGCTTCAAAAATTCTGAGTTGTCAAGCATTCTTCATCACATCTCGCCGTCCGTTCATCTATGGAGGCGTAAAAAGCGCTACTAGCCTTCTGACATATCTGTTAATTCTTGATCCTGAAACTTGGCTGAGAAGCTTGCGATGTCTGGAAATAACGTCGAAGGCTATGGTAGCTCGCCAATTACCTGTTATTTATCGGTTGATTGGTAGATGTGCATTTGACTTGTTCCAGTAAACGCTACGTCTATAGGGAGGAGAGATGGGTATCAAGAGTAGAAAATCGTCAATGCAATCATAGAATAAACCATGTGGTTAACTTCTCGCTTGCGTCCCGTCGTAGTCTCACTCCCACGCATCTTGTAGCTCGCGCAAGCAGTGTACGACGTTCGGTCCAACCTGAGCCTCTATCGTGCTTTTCTCGTGAGACGTCAGCTTGCGTAGCACGTGCCGGGTCACTACTTCGGGAGTCCGCTCGATGGGACGACCGATACCGACAGAGATGCGGGCCCAACGGTCGCGGGGGTAGTCAAGGGAATCCAGGCTCTTCTTGGCGCTCTTGACGCCGTTCTGTCCGCGGTGGCTGGTCTCCCACCTGCGTGTCTTGACGGCGCCAAAGGTGGCCTCGAGCTCGTCGTGGACGAGGACCAGGGCCAGCTCGGAGGGCTGGAGCACGTATCGCTGCAAAGTCTCCCGGTAAGCGGCGAGCACCCAGGGCCCACAGACGTTCATCATGGTTGGGCTCTGAACGAAGATGTACGGCGGAGCGGACGAGACCAGACACGACTTCTTGCCATAGCGCTCGGACGTGAACGGGGGCTGTGACGGCGCGAGTGCCTTCTGGGCGGCGGCGAGCGCGAAGTGACCAGCGGAGTGGAGGCAGTCGTAGTAGGGTGCCTGGTTGCCGAGGCTAACAACCAGGAAACGAGGAGAGAGCATTAGGTTAATTTCTAAATATCAATTATTACTACAATACATGTTGAAAATATTGAACATGGTTGGCCACTTGTAGTGGTTGATAAAGCTATCGATACCCAGACCATTGGTACCTCTCCAGCCACAAGTACTCAACGGTTCAGGCACGATGTGGCTTGGCCCTAAACGTAGATCATTGGACCAGCCGGGCCGGGGTCACATAGGCAACAGCCCCAAATTCCTCAGCGCAATCTTGAGTCTATACTGCAGGTTGCGGGCGCAGCAGCCCCTCGCTGACGTCGCTCTTTTTGTATGGTCTAATTCGAGAAGCCAAGCCACACAACGTCGCCAGTCAAGTCAATTGCTCGTCCCACCAACCAACTCTTTGACTCTCAACTCTATTGCAACTGCGCCGTTCAGCATCCCTACAATTCTATTTGTAGGCTTTACAAGTTTTCTTTCTTTCTGCGAAGACTTTCTGCAGCGTCGGCCCAATCTTCCTTTCTGCATTCGCATTTCCCAGGTCGAACATTGAATACGACAATACCCAAACAAACGTCACGTATACTATTGACCGAGGCGCCGCAATACCGCAATCATGTCGTGGGCAGGTACGACAACAACTCAACATGCAATAACAACTGGAGGACGGCATGCGAATACATCATGCTGATAGAAACTCTCACACTTAGGGTTCAAGAAGAATGTCAACCGTGCGACGACGCAGGTCATGATGAAGACCGGCCATGTCGAGAAGACGAACGACCGCGACTACGAGGTTGAAGAGAGGCGCTTTCGCACAATGGAGGCCGCTGCCTTGCGACTACAGAAGGAAGCGAGAGGATATCTAGATTCGCTACGAGGTAACGCATTTACCGCTACTACTTGCGCGATCTTTGACACACACGCGACTGACGAGTGGCAGCTATGACGGCGTCGCAGATGCGCATAGCCGAGACGATAGATGCTTTCTACGGTGAATCAGGCGCAAAAGACGGTGTGAGCAGGAGTTACAAGCAAGCCGTGGAAGACTTAGACGCCGAGACCATCAAGGCGTTGGATGGCCCATACAGGTATGACAGGACGGATAATGATATCGCAGTGGATGTATGCTGACGGACCGCAGGACAACAGTTTTAGAACCTATCACCCGCTTCTGCGCCTACTTTCCCGATGTGAATGAATGTATGCGACGAACTCCCTTGTTACCAAAGAAGCATTGATCTCACGCTATACGCAGGTATCAAGAAGCGCGGACACAAACTGCTGGACTATGACGCCCTGCGCGCGAAAGTCAAGAAGCTTGCCGAAAAGCCCGACAAAGACGTGACGAAGCTGCCGCGCACCGAGAAGGAGATGGAGATGGCCAAGGTGGCCTACGAGCAACTCAACGACCAGCTGTCGAGCGAGCTGCCCCAGCTCATCGACATGCGCGTCCCTTACCTCGACCCTAGCTTCGAGGCCCTCGTCAAGATCCAGCTGCGATTCTGTGCCGAAGCCTACAGCCGCATGGCCCAGGTCCAGCAGTACCTTGACGCTGACACCCGCGACCAGTACGCCGAGGGTCACCTCGACCAGCGCGTCGAGCAGGTCCTACAGGAGATTCGGGAGTTAAGCATCAGTGGTACCGTATAGATCGACTTACTCATCGGCTTCGACTATATTTTCATCTCACGGGTGCGGGTGTCGGACTGATTTGGTTGTTATCGGTGTTCAGGAGTCTGAAGGGTTCTTTTTATATCAGGGAGCGGAAATGGGAAAGACATGAACCCGAATGTGTCGTTTTGTGTGTTACTTGCTTGATTGTGGGCCTTTTTGCATGTGCTTGACGCAAAAGAAACGTTTTACGGGTAATGGTAAATACCGCACGTACAATGAGTCTACGACGTATAAACATGAAGAGGAAAAGAAGATGAAGTGAAACTTCTGCAATGAACAGCATGAAAGCTTTTGCTAGTGTTATGAAACGTTATCGACACGTGGATACCAGATCCTGTCATTGGAGGAACGACCAACTACTCTCAGGAACCACTACCGTCCAGATCTACACGAGGATCAGCAATATCCCTTTACCGAGGTATGCTTGATAGATCGGACTTTGCCGAAAACCACGCACACGCATTACAAGACGCAAGATAAGACTGCCTCCCAGCCGAGCCCAGATTAATATCGACGATCGGAGATAAACTCCTGTACGTTTTCCCTCGTTTCCACATCTGCGGCCCGTCTAACCGTACGCCCAGAATAACCATTCCATTACCCCTATCTACCTAACCCATCCATTTATCTTGCGATACGTGACCCCGCAATCTGGGGTACAGGGGCTATGGTAGGGGGAAATATGCGTATGTAGGCAGGGCTGTTTGTCTATGACGAAAAATCGGACCAAGCGACCTCGGAGGGTGTTGATATACAGATGATGGGTAAGATAAGATGAGGTTTTATTTTCGCGGAGATAGGTAGATATCTATTGCAGCACTCACAAACCAAATCACCAATCAGTAGATGATGTTTGTGCTCAACTTCGTTCTTTTCGTCGTATATACAAGATGTGTAGCGTATCCATACTGTAATATCTCCTTTTCTTGGCTCGCATGTACTAACAAGTAACAAACTACTCAACCCAAATAACAGCACTAAGCCCATCTTCCTCCTGCTCGCGTCCAGGCGTGGCAACCTTAACGTCCGCAACAAGGTCGCCCAACTTACCCGTTGCGGGATCGCGCTTGATGATCGCGACATTGCTACTGGTCTGTCCGCCCACGGCAACCAGGTCACCAGCGTTGTTGATCTGGAAGGTACGCGGAAACCACGCGTGCGCGTTCGTTGCTTCCACGAAGGATATAGCCCCCGTAGCGGCGTCGATAGCGTACTAGATAGAGGATTTAAGTCAGTTATCTGCTGGCTAGAGCGTGGCTTTTTAGGAGTTAGAACGCAGCCTTGGTCCGGAAACGAAAACTGTGTACTAGAAAAGACGCTCAGATCCCTCTTACCGTGGCTAGAGAGTCCTGCTGTGTGCCGAAGGTCTGGTCCGCGCGGTTCGCGGCATACACAAAGTCCCCCTTGACGTGGACCTCGGCGGCCTTGGAGCCGGCGGCCAGTGCTTTGCCGGCGGCGTACGTCGGCAGGGTCTGCGTTCGCTTTAGTGAGAGGCACTTTCCTTCGGGATAAGACGTGCTCCACGTGGTGACTGAGTTGCCGAGCTCGTTCACCGTGTAAAGCATTAGGCCCTCCGTCGAGTTACTCTTAGGCGCCCAAAAGGTACCATGGCGCGGCCCATCGCCGGGTGCTGCCTCGCCTGGGGGACACGCTACTAACTGTCCGCTCGTAGGGTTGATGCTAAAGATGCGGATCAGGTCGGCGCCGAGGTCGGGCACGAGGAGGAACCTTCCTGTGGGATCGACATGGGTTGCGTGTGGGTGAGGCGCATTCTGTCGCGGGTTTGGGCCGGGAGCCGTCATGTTGAACTTTAACTGCTGCAACGGCTTGCCGCCCGCCTGGAAGGGGAGGGCATAGGTAGTGAGAGTCGATGGGTCACTATGGACATTGTGAATGAGTCATGGCGCTTGACCTATCAAGTAGAGAATGTTGAGTGGGTGACATACTACTCTACCGTGGCGAAGAACTTCGCGTTGGCGTAGGGCGTGCCGTGTACACTGGCCCCTAATGAAGTGAGTTTGCCCGTCTGTGTCAAAGAACCATTTGCACCGACGGTGAAGGAAGCGAGGACACCACTGCCAAACCAGTCCTCGTCAACAGAGTAGACGGTCTTGGTGCCGCCGCTGGTATCGAGGCCCAACCAGGCAGGAAGGGTTCCGGCACCAGTAGTAGACGAACCGACAGTTAGGGTATTTTTGTTGAACGAGAGTGAGTAGATCTTGCCGGTGTAGTGTGATGCCAGTAAATTTACGCCGAGCACCTGGGCCGGTAGGCCAAGCAGTGCCAGGACAATGAAATTCAGCAGCGGCATTTTGAAATCCCTATCTTACTGCCAAGAAATTAGTCTCAATATCGGTAGAAAGAGAGAGAGAGAGAGAATCGTCAAAGGATGGTGGGCTGGGTGAGGCGACACCTGGACTTACATGTGTCAGGTCATCTCATCACAACTTCGGAATGTTTGGATGCGCAGCATGCACCCTAGACTCCTTTCAGCTTTGGAAAAAAAAACATTCGGCCCCCTCCGGTCGATTCTCAGCGTTGTGGGAGAAGCATAGTCTCGGGGGGCCCGTTTGAGGGTTGGGTAGATCGTTTGGGTTGGTTCCGCGAGCGCAAAATGGCAATTGTTCGGAATGATTTCCCGAATGTGCCCCGTATTGTCGGATGGGTGGAAACATGGGCTCGAGATTGGAGGCTGACAAGAGATCAATGTAATTGGGCTGTCATCAACGCATTCACCCACGGCTGAATTGGGGAGGGTCCGGTGGGTTGGTAATGCGGGGACGACTGCTCCCCATACATAACCGTAGTTATCTTCATATGTGCTATGAACTCGGTTTATTACAGACTTATCTCTGTGCGGAGAAGCATTGGCGCATTGCTGTTGATACACAACCGCCAGTCTATGCGTTTCACGTCACTTGAGGGACAAGGTGAATATCGCCTATAGTGCTGGCGACGGATTGCGTCTAAATAGCCGTGGTGTAATATCAGGAGGTCGCCCGGTAATTTCCCACATAAATGAACCCTGGAAATTGCTGGCATATACTTGTTAGCGGGGCAAGGCTACATGATATGGCGATCTCAGCTCGGTGTTACAAGGCCGGGTAATTTACTTACCTGCGCTGTTGACGTTGGCGTCTGTAGGTTTCGCACGCCATCTAACCGCCGTCAGCGGGCTTCCCCCGTGCCAGCCAAGATCATAGATAATAAGCCTAGGCATAAACAAGGTAGGATAGTTGATTTAAAGAAATGAAAAAATAGTGCCAGGGTAGCCTAGACGTTCCAACAATACGATGGGATAGATAGCGCCAAACAAACGGCGAGGCGACGTGGTACTACAAATGTAACTACAACCATCTACCGAAGTCGTGGGTCAGATCCGACCCTGTTAACATTATGCAGGTTTCGAAGCCTCGTGATGTCGCAGAATGGCCGCGCAGATCAGGTTCGAGTAGCTGTTGAAGCGTTTAGATAGACGCCGCGCATACGACTGCCGACCAAACCCTCGGCGTATAGGCTGTATGCCAAGTAATGGACCACAAACCCGATCATAGGTCGGCCAACGTATAGCAGCGAGCGAATACCTGGTTGAGTGAGATCGGGATATACTTCCAGCGCCTGACGATCCATGCGACTTTCCAGTACCTAATCTACGAACCCCCACAGGACGAATAGTAGGCAGTAAAATAATTCCCGTAACTGGCCGTCGAGGCCGACTGGAAATTAACTAATCGGAACATTTTACCGTGGGAAGCGTAACGCGCTCATCTATGCTGCGTTGAGTATGGCCACCCTCTGACGACTTACCTTCAATCCGTCAAAAAATCGTGCGATGGAGCTCATAATATCCAAGAGGTCAGACGGCCAGTGATTTATTGTATGGCAGTGCAAGACTTCAAAAGGAGCCTATCCCCAGCATGCGAGGATTACTGTCGTGACAACCAACCCAGGCAATACTCAAAGGCTATCAAAATGCGAACGGTATTTTTTGGCTTGGGGCTCCTCGTTGGGCTGTCGCGCGCGGCGGCGCTGAACAAGCGTGCTATTCTAGCAGATTGTTTAGCGGAGGCGGGGACCATTACCGACCAGGTCGATTCGAAAGACTGGGAGATGGACACGAGGCCATTCAATTCTCTGTTGCCTTATAAACCTGACGTGGTCGCTGTGCCTACGACAACCGAACAAATCCAGAGTGCCGTAGTATGCGGCGCTAAATCGGGGTATAAGGTGACTCCGAAGTCTGGCGGTCATAGCTACGGATCATATGGATTGGGAGGCGAGGACGGCCATCTTGTTCTTCAGTTAGACCGCATGTTCGCTGTCAAGCTAGACACTGAGACGAATATTGCCACAGCAGAACCGGGTACACGGCTAGGTCACCTCGCTGTCGAGCTTTGGGCCCAGGGAAAACGTGCCATATCACATGGCACATGTCCAGGGTACGTGACAACATTATTGAGGCCGATTATAAGCTGACAGTATTCCAGTGTCGGAATTGCAGGCCACGCTCTTCATGGTGGCTTTGGATTGAGCTCTCACACCCACGGGCTCGCGCTCGATTGGATAGTTGGTTTGAATATCGTGTTGGCAAATGGAACTCTTGTCCATGCATCAGCAACCGAGAATCCAGATCTCTTCTGGGGCATGCGCGGCGCCGGGTCAAACTTTGGTGTGGTAACGTCGTTTGAGCTCAATACATTTGCGCCTCCAGCGAACTTGACATGGTTTGTTGCCAATCTGCCATTGAAGAAAGAGGGTTCAGTGGCCGCATTGGAAGCGCTTGAGGACTATACTCTCAACACCATGCCGGCCGAACTCAACATGCGGGTGATGGGAACGCAGCGAATGACCCAGCTGGAGGGTATCTACCATGGCAACAAGACACAGCTCGAGGATGCGCTCGCGCCACTCTTGGCCAAAACTGGGGGCTCCGTTATTGCAACGGGTACAACCGATTGGCCAGGAAGCCTGCAACACTTTGCAACAATGAGTTTGAACCAGACGCACCCACATAACGAGGTTTGTCTTCGATGATTCGCATTGTTTCAATACACTTCTGACGTAACCGGCTATAGCAAGAGACATTTTACGGCAAGAGTTTAGAACTCAAAGGCTTGAGCGGAGCGGCTGCCCAAGACTTTGTGGACTATTGGTTCGACCACGCCAAGAACGTGTCGGGTGCCTGGTATTTCCAACTCGATTTGCAGGGAGGGAAGAACTCGGCCGTATGGAGTGCGGATCAGAATCTATCCTCGTATGCACACCGTGACAAGCTGTACATACTACAATTCTTCTTCCGGTCCACGGCGAAAACGGTCTCCGCGGAAGCACTCAAACTTGTAGATGAGTGGACTGCAGCGACGATCAAATCCATCCCGAAGTCGGAATTGGGCATGTACATCAACTATCCAGATCTCTCGTTGAACCGAACAGCGGCCCACGAGATGTATTGGGGCAAGAGCATGCCGAAGCTACAGCAGCTGAAGACGCAACTCGACCCCAAAGAGCTGTTTTACTACCCCATTGGAATCAAGCCGGGGACTACAGCATAAAGATAAAGCAGTTGACGGGGGGCTGAATTCACGTGCTGGGTGCTTGCAGCCCATGTCGGCTTCGATTCGCATAATATCGTTTAGCATATAATGATAGTGTAGAGGATACTACCTTGAGGGGAGGCAATGCATGCCTATTTATTTTGTATTAAGTGTATAGCATATTTGTGAGGGAGATATGTATGTCCAAGGTTAAGAAATGAAGTGTTGAAGCCAATCTCAGAGGCGAGAAGGTTACCCCGACTTGAGCTGGCGGCCGGTCCGGTAAACAATACCTACACCTGTCAAATTTCCGATCCCAACTGGGTTGGAAATGCGCGTTCTCTCATCCATCAGTAACTGAGAAGGCATCCATCCTCTCCAATTTGAACAAACATCTCCGAACAATTCTCCATTCTGCATCTTATTATGAAGATTGTTTTTCAGCGCTTTGCCAACTAACGCGTCATATAACGCGAATGCGTCCCAACTAGAGATACCCCCATTTTCCACTGTCCGAGCTACGTATGCGCAAGTACCTAATTACCAAAGAATAATAATCATTCTAAATGACTCCCCTCAGCCACTTCGAGAGATCGTGGATAGACACTATCAAACGCCATAGCTTCAAGTCCTCTGCTGATTTCCCCTCATATCCATGTTCTGAACCTGAATCCTTGACCTCAACGTCTTGTCCTGTGTCTTTCGAAATAGGCACAGGCGCCTCCATTTATACTCAATCATTACTTCCCGCAATACTCAAGGCAAAACACGAAGTAATTCTAGTCACTTGCTTCTGGGCGCCTTCATCCACACTCACCGCCTTGCGAGAGACTCTCGAACAGCTCGCAAGACAACGCCAAGGTCGCATTCGCAGTCAGCCACCGTTACATCCAGATAGCGAGACTCTGCGTCCCTTGAACGTTTACATCTGTTTCTCATCGCGGTCATTCTTCCAGAAACTTTTCCATCCCTGGTCTAGAGATGGATACATATATCATCCTTCAAAATGGGTGTCTAAGCTGGGACTTCCCGACCCCGGGATATTAGAAGCAGGTCTCATCAATCTTCAGGTTAAAAGCTTGTTCTTCCTACCCGTTAGTGTGATGCACCCCAAATATCTCATTGTTGATCGTCAGAGAGCATGGCTTCCGAGCTGCAATGTGTCGTGGGAGCCCTGGCTGGAGGGCTGTGTGGAGATCACCGGAGACGCTGTCGCTACCTTGTTCAGATTCTACCATAGTGTTTGGGACCGCTCTTTGAAGGTCGATAGACAACCGTCAATCACTAAGGATCGCCAGCAGCACGCTGACGGCACGAGGAGCCCTGGTAGAATTGGCTTGAGTTCAATTCATAGTCCGGTGAGCCACCGTGTAACACTGCAATCTGGTAGCATACCGACAATATTATTGCCTTCATCCCACCACCGCAATCCTCACTTTCGCCCCCTGCCTTGGCATCAATTCCCGCGTCCGCCGACGACCCCTCTAAATTGTGCTGTTCTACACCTCATCGCCATTGCCGAGAAGAAAATATACGTACAGACACCAAACCTAACATCTGCAGCTGTAGTTGATGCGTTACTAGAAGCGTTAAATCGAGGTGTCGAAGTAACTGTCGTTACAAGCAAAGGGATGATGGTTTTAGAACAGTTACTCACAGGGGGTACAACCACCTCATGGTGCTTACGATCTTTCATTAAAGCATATGAAAAACGTAAGAAACGCTTCACACATTACGTCGGTGCGAACCACAACGAAGATTCCGGTGCTATGCTTGATTTGGAGGCCCAGCTACCAAGACTAGGATCTCTGGACATCTTTTATTTTCACTCACTTCCATCAAATCGCAAACAGCAGGCCCCAGAGGAGCCTGTGCACTCGCATCTGAAGCTCATGGTAGTCGATGATGAGTACGCTGTTCTTGGATCTGGCAATATGGATCGGGCGAGCTGGTTCACAAGTCAAGAACTGGGAATCCTTTTCCACTCGAACGAATTTGTCGCCTGTGTGAACGACACTGTCAGTCAAGCACTTGGAGGAAGACTCTCTCTTCTCTTCAGCTCAAGGCATTAATGGAGTTGTGGCTTTCAATAAACGCCTCAAATATATTATTCTATTCATTAAGGCTGAGACTACGCTAGATGAAGAGACGATATTGCTGATTGAAGCTACATTGGCCTTGGACCGGGAAACGGAGAAATATACCCGTCTGAAGAGGCCCGAGGCGATTAACAAAACGCGCAAGCATGCTGCTCCAAGTTGGAGGCTAGCTGCAAACCAACCTCTCTAGCGCTTGAGTCTGTTCTCTAGAGGAACTTTCCTCGAACCTATTACGCAACGTTTGGTTTCCACCTCCACGCGCAGTTTCAACAAAAGGCCAAAGCGAACTCTAATCTCCTGCCATCCCTACGACAACTACGCGGCCCTAATCCTTCTATCGCCAAGACATTAGTTCTTGTCATGCACGTTAGTGCAGGTCCCGCATTTGTTATACGCACCATGTTTTTCTGAGCGCCAATCGCGCTAAACAAAAGCTGTACTAAAATATCTGCTTTTTGTTGCCAGTCCACGTCACGATCAGGGGTTTTAGAAAGTTGTGTGAGATTGATCTTACCCTAGCTGCCGCGTTACGGGAAAGTTTTTATCCAGATCGAAAGGGAAAGTAATAGCGAGAATCCGTGTACTCGCCTTAGCCCATATCCGATTGCAGGTTTGACAGGGGACTCTGCAGGTCAGCCTGCAGTACCCTAGTCGTTGCAGACGAATTAGCAGCCCAGTTGATCTTCCGATACGGCGGGACGCCATCACTAGCACACACAGTAAGTATGGGGCAGTGTCACCTCACTCTCACCTATGCCGAGTATGTTGACCTACGAGGCGACTTCTATGTATTCCACCATGCCACTGATGATTCTCAGAATACTAAAACTAGTGAGTAGCTCATAATCATCATGAGCACGTCGTCCTAATTCTAGTGGGTATTCAATGTGGACAAAGCTGCTCCATCGCTCTTGGCTAATGCTTTATCATGGGCTATTGCGGCTAACTTGTTCATGGAGTCAGTTCTCGGTATTTGCTAGTCGGCATAGGTCCGGTCAGCATACTTACCCGATTCCAGTCGTGCCCGATGCTACCAACCCGGGGCCGTGCCTTAGCCAAGCCACTGGGGCTGCATAGCAGTGCCGATAGGACTTGGTAAACGTGATCACTAGAACAAAGGCTGAGACATACCGCTATACGGCTATCCCGGGGAAAATATTTTCAAGGGCCAGATTTTTGTTATGTTCTCGTCTCGACTAACTGTTTCTTCTCGCTAACGTCTACCGCTGTGTTCGGGTAACACGAACAAGAAGCTCCCCATTTTTCACTTGGCGAATTACCATCACATGATAAGCCAGCACCCAAGCCTCCGCCTGTCTTTCATCCCAGATAATCGTCAACTACACCGACTTGAATTACTTATGTCCCGCATTCACCCTCTAAAAACCTAGGGATAACGCATATTGCCGCACTCAAGTTCAGCGTTGTAGCTGAGCAGTGACTCAGTTCTTTCAGAGAGAAGGCCACTGGGCACACTAACCATCTATGCAGATTCGGCGCAAGTAATTACCTCAGGAGTGGTCAATTTATAACCCCTTCATGGGACACAGTCTTCTTGAGGCTTATCAGGATGGCGCCCAACATGGAAATATACAGACGAAACGGCGCTACGGAGTTCTTGGAACCGGACGTTGTTGAATCTGAGCGTGCCGAGTCTATCGAGCTTGGTAAAATGGATGGCACACACCGTAGCCTCAAGCCCCGCCATATCCAATTAATCGGCATCGGCGGCACCATCGGCACCATGCTTTACGTGCAAATCGGCAAGGGGCTTATCCAGGGTGGGCCGGGCAGTCTATTTATCGCCTTCAGTCTCTGGTGTACCGTTATTCTCGCCGTGACCTTCTGCTTAGCCGAAATGGTGACCTACCTACCGATTTCCTCACCTTTCATTCGGTTTGCGGGTCGGTATGTCGACGAGGCCTTTGGTTTTGCCGCCGGCTGGAATTTCTTCATATTCGAAGCTGCGCTTGTGCCGTTTGAAGTGACCGCCTGCAATGTGATCATCCATTACTGGAGTGATATTGTGCCGACCGCTGGTATCATTGCTATCGTAGTTTTACTCTACGCGCTGATCAATGTGATGGCGATTAAGTGGTACGGTGAAACGGAGTTCTGGGCTGCGCTGGGCAAAGTATTACTTATTGTCGGCCTCCTCATCTTCACCTTCATTGTTGCGGTTGGTGGCAATCCCCAACATGATCGCTTTGGTTTTCGGTACTGGTACGAACCTGGCGCTTTCGCCGAGTACTATACCACTGGCTCGCTAGGTCGATTCCAAGGGTTTCTACAATGCCTGATCTTCGCGTCGCTAGCCGTGGCCGGTCCAGATTATGTCTCGATGGCGGCCGGGGAAGCGGAAAATCCCCGCAAAGTTTTACCGAAAGCATTCAACGCTGTCTTCTACCGCCTGACAACTTTTTTCTGTCTCGGATCGCTCGCAGTCGGTGTGCTCGTTCCATATAACGACCCTGACTTGAAGGCCGCTTACGAGGAGAACCGACCCGGTGCGGCAGCGTCGCCTTACGTTGTCGCAATGAACAGATTAGGCATCCCCATCCTACCCCATATAGTCAACGCCCTCATCTTGACTGCCGCCTTCTCTGCCGGGAACAGCTATGTGTACTGTGCATCTCGATCGCTTTACGGCCTGGCACTCGAAGGTAAAGCCCCCAAATTTCTTGTCAAGTGTACGAAGAAAGGTGTACCCATCTATTGCGTCACTTTCGTATTGCTTATTGCGCTGTTATCATTCCTTCAAGTTACTGAGGGCACCGCGGTTGTCTTGAGCTGGTTTGTCAGTTTAATCACCGCTTCACAGCTAGTCAACTACTGCGTCGTCTGCTGCACCTATATTTGTTTTCACCGCGCTCTGAAAGCCCAGGGCATCAGTCGAGATTCGCTACCGTATAAAGGATATCTGCAACCATACGCAGCCTACTACGCACTTGTAGCAACCTTTGTTTTCGCCCTCGTCGGTGGGTACACGGTATTCTTACCAGGCAATTGGAACGTCCCTAGCTTCCTATTCTCGTGAGTACTTGGGCGGAGCAGCCTCAAAGCAGTCCAATTAATTACAAACAGGTATACTTCTGTCGCCGCCTTTCCGATACTCTACTTTGGCTGGAAGGCCATCCACAAGACGAGTATCTACCCTGCGGACAAGGTTGATTTGCAACAGGATCTGGACGAGGTCGAAGAATACACCCGAAACTACATTCCGCAACCACCAAGGTAAGGGCTCTCGCATGTCGCAGGACTGGGCCACTTTCTAACGTTCGCAGGAATGGCTTTTCTAAGTGGTTCAACGTAGTATTCAGCTGATGCGGTGACTTGGAGTGGAGATTAAGAAGATGCAAGGTCCTTACGTCTAATTGCTAACACGAGCACCTTCTGATTTACCTTAATTAGTAGCATATGCGGGTTAGGAACATGGGTTACCTTTAAAATGACAGCATACCTAATACCCCGATAGACATGCAATGCAAATATGATTCAGAGCAAATTCACCTCCATTGTGGATTTGTAGTTTATGTGAAGAGCGAGGTGTGATTTTATGATGTTGTTTCAAATCTACTGCTTTCAATGTCCAACGTCAATGCCAACGCCAAATGAACGCCATGAGCGCCATAAAGTTAAATCCACCACACTATTAGCCAAATAAACATTCTCAATTCATTCCCATCATCAGTTACTAGAAATCCTATTTCTCAGAGAGTAGTCGAATTTTGCAACGAAATAGCTGCTCTTTCAATAGTCCACATCCCAAACAAATGAGGATGGCGGTTCATGATAATACCATTCCACGGAATGTTCGAATTCTGGGACGGCCTCGTCGTCATCGCCCCAGATAAATGCCCACGGTGGCAGGTAAATATACCACTCAGGAGGGTGTTGTTCCTGAGCAAAATACATTTCCGCAATGGACTGGTTGTCGTTGGTATAGTCATCGCTCACGTCGGATAGTGAATCGTCAAGCCATATCTGGATGTGATTTTCCAGCTCGGCGGCGTATGCGTCGTCGTCGTTGTTGTCATCGGGTGCCGTTGGGTTGGAAAAGACCTCATGAGCGACGTCCCACGGGATACGAATCCCAAGTCGTCGGCCAATGGGATCGTCTTCGCTATTAATTACCACGAAGTAAAGTATCTGGCCAGAGGCCAAAGTCAAGTCCCGGGCTCTAGATGTGGTGTCAGGATCGTGATCAGGGATATACATGTAATCTTCAGGCATTGGGTCTTCCATGTGGACGATGAGGAAGGAATGCGGGATAGAATCATTGTCATCGACTGTTGAAGGGGCCATATCGATATTATAGTATGGATAGGAGTTGGGTTGCATTATTGTAAGTGTGGAAGATGAGTTGCAGACGGAGCGTTGATACAGTGTCAGTTCTGACAGAATGCGAATGGTAATACAGCAGTATGGTATAATATCGAGCCGTGGCCGGTAAGGGAGAGAAGAGAGAAGGAATCTAGGGCGAGGCGCGGTTGTCTATATACTCAACACTGATATCAAAAATCCAACTGACCCAGCATCCCCCTGTAGTCATCGGTCGAAGCCCTTTGTTGTTGGAGGGAGTACCGGACGCGCGGCCAACACTATTCCGCCTCCTTCGCTGGCCTACACCAACAGACCGAGAAAGTATCCCAGTCGAGAACGACCCAGAAGCCAAGGAAACCCGGCGGACGTAGCTTGCCAGACATAGTATCATAAGACATTAAGGTTATACGTCAGTAACGTTGTCTAGACTAGACTCCTTGTAAGGAGCCAAGTCTTGACCGACTACATCGGACGAGTCAGAAACTAAGCCAAAAGTCAAGCCATATACATCGAAGGGGCTGGTGCCTCTTCATGACAAAGTATTCTAAGCTGCCGCGCGTAGCATATGTCACTATGTTGACTACTGTTTTACACCCTATAGCATGTATATGGTCATGAGCTACGACGGACCTAATTAACGAGGAGCTATAATAATATTCGATGCTGGAGTTACACGTCTTACTGACTATAATAGTTCTTGACAGAGCAGTTCGAAATATCATTCTTCAATTGAAGCACCAAAATCCAGATCAAGCCCTTTTACATTACAACTCATACAACCCGTAGGCTACTGCATAAAATCAGCGCTATAAGGTTGGAACTAATGTTTTCGACAGAAATACTACGCGTCGTAATAAACAACACGGTATGGTGTGATGTCCATAATTCACTGCCTAGTAGTCTGGCTCACGAAGGTGTTTTGATAGACAACCCCGTACAACACCGTTCATCCACCTTATCCCATAGCAAACTCAACAAGATCCTGGTTTCAGATACCAACTCCGTAACAAAGAACACTTACATACATCATCACGACTAACCTAATAAGATTTTAAAACTTGCTTCGTGAGAAACTATGGCCTTCATCCACCCTACGTAAGTAATGGAATGGAGCGGGTGGCTGATTGCAGAAAACAGGTCTCCGCGGAGGAGAGTCCAGCAACGTAGCCACTCACACGTCATTCAGCTAACCTTCTTCGCTCTCATGTTAACCTTTGATATATGAGTTAATTCAATTTTGTTATATTTGATGCAGGATTTCTCTGATCGAGTAATATTTACTGGCCTTGGATGCGTATAAGTCAGTATGCCTCCCAGACCGAGGCCATAAGCAGGTAAGTCTACCCGGACCAATTAAGTAGACCATAAATAGGAATCCAAGGCCGGAGCTTACTACACGGCTGCCGTTATTATGAGACTACCTTGTCTCGGGAGTGGCAAATAATCTTCTAGGAGACTATGAAGGTCTGGTCCCCCTATCCGGCCAGGCGGGCGATCCAGAATCTACATATTTGAATAGTCTCTCTCCAAACTGCTGAGATTACTTATTCTTGTCTTCTCACTCTTGTATACCTTCTTGGATTAGCTCACGAATAGGCTGGGGACTGAGGTACCTGATATGCAGATCCCAGTATTCTTTGTACGTGATAGCGCGTAAAAACATTTTACAGGTAAGCTTCATGAATAAGAGTCTCTAGCGCTATAAATAGATGTTTCGCATAGTCAGGGACCATATCTTGAGAAAGTATTTATTCAGAAACTATAAAGTGAGAGAATACAGGTCTACCCCTGTAAATCTCAACTGGGATATGGTTATTGCTACCCTTAGTAAACTGACGAATACGAGATCAAAGAAGCACCCCGACTTATGCAATAGAAGTGTCAGAGAATAGGTGCAGGAGTGAGTAGGGAGACCTATATGCGGTCAGAGTGGTAGTTTGGGCTCAATATAGTGATCAATTAAGTCGGGGGTTTCGTCACTTATATATATATAGAATCTATTGATTTCGCACTCTAGGGTAGTTGTGAACTAGTAGTCACCTGACAAGAATCTAGATGTTGCTTCCATGGTCGTGGCTAACCGAATTGTTAGAGAGTAGCGCCATGCCATACGTAACAGAAGCGCATAGTATTATGTGAACTATAGTCATATACCTATTCTGCCCGTACATGGAACAAAGGTGGGGTGTAAAGAGCGTTTCCAAACTCTAGGACATCTAACTTTTTATATCCCATGATGTTGGCCTGGCCGGAAATTTCCTAAAGTCCGTTTGTAGAACTTCGACGGAGGTGACTTTGTTGGCAGGATGGATGCGACGATTGATCTCAATCTGAAGAGGTGAAGTTTTGTGATATTAATTTGTGCGTTCTATCGTTATGAAGTTATTAGTATCTCTAAGCCGAAATGACATGACTGTTCATTCAGAAACATCTAGCTCATATGTGGGTGCCTGCCTAATATATGCATGCTACTGTGTTGGTAAGGCGTTATCCAACTACGCACTCAATCACCCCGCCACAATTTAATGTTACAAAGATATCTGAATGTTCGAACGCCAGACTCCTTTATATGTTTCAGACCCATCCCAATGCCATCATGATACATGGTAGGATACACGGCGAAGATGCCGTCGTGACCTTCCTACTGTAAGACAGGGGCGCCTACATCATCGTGGAGGAACCGTCGGACTAAGAGGTTAAAGCGCGTGTCACGTGTACGGACCATCTCTGGTGTGAGCCTGCTGAGGTATCGATCCCAGGACATCTGGCTCCAGGCATGGAAGGCAAGCTGTTCACCAAATAGGCTTCCCCCATTGCGACTGATCTCAGTGGTCCACTGGCGGGCCTGTTGGCGGGTAAGGGGTTCGTGCATCCACTGGACGTGGTGCCAAGTCCAGGTGGGCCAGAAGAAAGCCGAAGGTGGTAAAGCGCAGATGTCGTCGGGGTTTTGTAGCTGGAGCTTCTTTGGTAGAATGACGCTGTGGAAGTTCCATTCATGTGATAGGTCAACGTGATTGTACTCAGCAACCCAGCGATCGATAAATGTGCTGTTTTTGCGAGCCACCATGATGGCATTGCAGAGTCCAGCACGGTTGCCGCCCTCATGGCCCATGATTATATCACGTGGGGACCTAAGGAGATCCGTAAAGGGGCGCAGGCCAAAGGCATCTATATCAAGGTAGATGCCGCCCTGTTCTCGAAGCAGGTTGAGGCGTAGAATGTCCGAGACATGAGCCGCCTGCCAATGAGCACCTGGTTGGTTCTTCAACGCGGCCATCTCTTCGGGGGAATGATAGACGAGGCTAATCTCATCTTTCAAGCGATCCACCCAACGGTTGGAAAAGGGGTCCTTGTTAGGTTCGGGAGCAGGCGGGTCGGCGAGGTAGGTATAGTGAAGGGATATGTTATCGGCTCGCATGCCCACGACAGCACTCCTCACGGCGAGATAGGCAATAAAATTAAAGGTGCCGACACTAGGCTCCTTATAGGGGTTGCTGAGGCCGAAGATGAAGTGAACGTGGTTCGGTATCAGCTCTGTCTCGGTCGGAGGCGTGGTCGTAGCAGGGCGCGTCCTGCCAAAGAGGCACTCGAGCTCATCCTTGGTTGAGACGAAGTCCTGCTGAACCTGATATTGCTCCGACCAGGGGTTCGTCTGGCGTATCCAGTCGCCGAAATTGTAGAGGAAGGGCCATATGTAGGGGATAAGAATCACGGCAAGAAGGATCAAGACGAGAATGGAGGACCGTCGGCGGCGAAACAGCACACTCCTGTCCCAGCGCGTGAGGTTTGTAGAAAGCCAGGGAGCCATGCTCTCGAGCAGGCGCAATGGTATCACCCGCTCGGTCCTCGATAACTTTCTTGCTTTCGTTGGTATGTGGCAAAATGATTGGTTCGTGGTTGCATGATAGACTGTGAATAATAGACGAGATAGAGCGAGGTGTTGACCTGCTGGCCTGGGCCGATGACGGTGGTTCGTGGGCGCCGGTGGGTAGCAAGCTATAAGCTAGCTATAAGCTACTGAGTAGAGTAGGTATAACAAAGAGTGGCTGAGGATCGTGGAATGGTCCTCCAAGACGTCGTTCTCGCGTCGCTAAGACATAGCGAAGACGTCGCGAAGATATTGTATAAACGAAGCCGCCGACATGTGCATTGATCCGGCAAGAAACCGGGTTAGGCTAGGCAGACGCGGAGGAGGAGGAGAAAAAGATGGGAAAGCATAGTGTAGCATGACGATCTTCCCAAAAAGCGTGGCATACTGCGACGACCCACTTTCCCAGCTGGATGCAGCGAGCGAGCGGCTCAGGCTCAATCTTACCCTACCGTGCAACGTCATTGTTAGCGTGGGTGCAGCTGCAACTTGGCTTGCTTGGGCCATACCTAGCTATAGCCACCGCGTTTGTTGGTAGCGTAGTGTACATAGTAGTGTAGCGGCCGTAGATCTCCACTTTGTTAATGAACGCGGCGGTGTGCGCCCCTGAATCTGTAGTTGGCCGCTAGGCGGCTGGGTCGCCTAATTTGCAGGGGTTCCCCGAGGTTGCAGCTGCTACACCCCAGGATCTGCTCCGACAGGAAAATTATTATGTGAGGCAGCAGCAAAACCAGGGGACCAACGGCATAACACTACCTATACCTATTGCATTCGATAGGATTGCGAAATAAAAAAAAACCCACACCGGCGATCTGGTGTCTTACGGTCTTGGCGACAACTCAACTCAACTGGTATAGCCAGCCAGCCTTGGGGGGAAAACCAGCACAAGAACGCCATGCTTTGAACATCATGGTATCCAACCCATATCCATAGTCTTGTCTCCGTCTCTCGAGCGCCGCCGCCGTCATCCACCAGCGCTCTATTCTGACAAAACCCTCTCCCCAATGCTGCACCACCGCCTCTTGCAGCGCTTACAACGCCTGCGAAGACGTGGCTTGCAGAAGTCGCCCGTTCTCTGGATTGTCATCCTTGCCGCTCTCCTCGAGGTCGTCCTTCATGGCTTCCGCTTCCGGGTCCCCGTTCCCCGTCGCGAGCTCGACACCCCTTTCTACACCACGTGCCAAGAGCCCGATGTCAGCGCCCCTCGTGAGAATGCTGCCATTGTCATGTTGGCCCGCAACGAAGAGGTAGAGCAGGCCCGCCGATCTGTCGAGAGCCTCGAGCGTCACTTCAACCAGTGGTTCAAATACCCTATCGTCTTCTTGAACGACGAGCCCTGGTCCGAGGAATTTATCCAGACACTCAACGCTACCACGACCGCCGAGGCCATATTCGACTATGTGCCTAAGAAAGAGTGGTTGTTTCCCGAGTGGATTGACCAGGAAGATGCCAAGGCCAGCATGAAAGCCCAAGGGGAGAGCGGCATCTTATATGCCGGCAAAGAAACATACCATCACATGTGTCGCTTCTTTTCGGGGTACGCTTTCTCCTCTTGTATCCGCCCATCCTAGTGCTCGTATTCTTACAAATGATAGGTACTTTTATCAAGTCGAGGCGCTCAAGAAATACAAGTGGTACTGGCGGCTGGAACCCGATGTGGATTTCTCCTGCGCCATCACTTACGATCCCTTCCGCGAGATGGCCCGCCACGACAAAATATACGGCTTCACCATTGCCCTCTTTGAGGAGAAGCGGACGTGCCCGAGTCTCTTCCGTAAGATATCGGACTGGAAGGAGGCCGAAAACATACCTTCGACTTCCATGTGGAATGCTGGGGTAACTGCGTCCTGGGTCCCTTGGCCGTTTCGCGGCCACATGAGCTGGTTCTCTCATCGGGACCGCCACGGGGACGGCTGGAACACTTGTCATTATTGGAGCAACTTTGAAATCGCCGACCTTGATTTCTTTCGTGGCGAAAAATATCAATCCCTGTTCCAGAAGCTAGACAAAGACGGCGGTTTCTATTACGAAAGGGTATGATTCTTCCTAATCCTTATGTGCACCCATCCGAAACACCCCACATAATATCCGCTTGATCAATATTCCGCCTTTGATGTAGACACTTCGGTGAGAAACTTGCTAATGATGTTCGTTGACATAGTGGGGAGACGCACCTGTTCATACTCTTGCCATAAACATGCTGGCTAAGCCGCACCAAATCCACCACTTCGCCGATATTGGCTACAGACACGACACGTTCTACCAGTGCCCAGCCAACGCCCCCGGTGGACAGTTGCCAGAATCCAAGACCCTGAGCTCGCTCGGGGAGACATGGGCCCCCGAGCTAGAGGGTGGCGTAGGCTGTCGCTGCGAGTGCGATGGCCGCAAGAGCCTCAACATCCCCAGCTATTGCCATGACAAACTTAGGGCGCCTAATACTATGAGACGACCCTGGTCGACATGGTTTTTGAGCTGGATATATGCTTGAATGATTTACACGAGAAACCTACAAGAACAAACCAGAACGGCGCTTAATATGCGGATATGCGCCGGGGCCTAGAGAGGCTGGCTCATCCGAAACTGGTTTCGCGATACCGTATGCACTTCTATACATCTCGAGTCGCATGTTGACTCGCATTCACGAAGCGATACTAACTGATCTTTACCGGAAAGCATTATCCAATACTTGGCAGGGTGCTAGGCATGTCATGGTAAGCAGGGGAAATCCTCTGACAGACGTTAAGTGTCCTGCAGACTAATCGTCCTGGAGTTTCGAGTATGAACTCACCGGGCAACTATTATGTATCAAAAAGACGTCGGACCTTGTGGTATATATGTTGGGCACACGATACATATAGAGGCTAGAGCATGTATTGCATGAAAGCATTTGGAGTTGGGTAATGCGATGTGTCATGATACCCCCTATCTATCTATCTATCTCGATCATTGTATTTTTTGGCGGCAAAGTCTTTGGAAGCCACGGTTTATACAAGGCAACGAAGGGGACGATATATCACTCATAGATATTTGACTTCCGCGCGTGTGGAGGCGTTGTATATTGTTATTTAGAGCGGAATATATGGAGGAGTACGAGTTGGCCTCGCCATGGCCATTAATGTACGAGACCAAGTCCACCGCTGCGAAGCCGGATTTCTCGGCACCACTGGTTTGGGGTGCCGCCGTAATTAATTACCGTCATCGTAGTCATAGTCCCCAATTTCATTCATTCCCGGAGAGCATTACCTCACGGGACTTTTCAGATTCAGCGTGTCCGGTTGTCGACCTAATGTTCCAAGCTGAATACTACGTCGCTTCCTCAAGCCGACCTGCTAGGGCATGAATATGCCACGATGACACACTGTGAGAGGCGGTGTCACCGCCGCTTCGGGACCAGTTTAGCGGTTCCAGTGTGTTGAGTTCATGCCTACCTCCTAGGAAAACCGGTCGACTATGACGATAGCCCGATCGACCACTGAAAAAATCCGTTCTTTAGACGATCGCATGAGAGTTTTCCTCGTCGTCCGCTCACGAGATATCATCCATCTCCACCGTCCCGTCGCCTTCAACTTCTCCCTCCTGCTTCTTCGTCTTGGTCTTGGACTTCGGCGCTTCAGCTCCAACATCTGCATGCACATCAATTAGCCTCACCGTCCCTCTCTTCTACTTCCCAAAGGAAAACACACCTTTCATCTCCACCTCTCCTTCGGCCGCCATCTTCCTCTGAAGTGCATACCGCATCTTCCTCTCCAGCTTCCGCGCCTGCTTGGCGCTCAACGCCTTGTTCGGGCCGCTCGTGGGTAGTATACCCTCGCGCGCGCCCCGGCGGGCGTCCGCTTTCGTGATCTTGCCATCGCTTTGGCGGGCTAGAGCACTCTCTAGTGTCTTGCGCGCGAGCTGCTTCGTCGTGTGCTTTCGTGCCGTAGCTGTGCGCGCCGCGAGCCGGTTCTTTGAGGGCCCGTTGGGGTTCTTGACGGAGGGCATTTTTGCTGTCGTGGGCGGTTGTGATTGGGAGTCTGCTCTGATTGTAGCGTGGTGAAGCTATTCGTCTGTTTAGATTGCTGGACCCTGCAAAAATAAATCTTGGTGGGGTTGCACACCATAGGTACTACTTAGGTGGTGGGGTTAGTACTGTATAATCCCTGTTCAGGTATGTACAACATTGGATGTAAATTGTCAGCTATTTCATTGGTACAAGATGGCATTCGAGTCTATGTCTATGTAATGCTCCAATCAGCGCGAGTTGGTTTCATAATTAAAAAGAAGTCTTAATTGTTTTATTGATGATAACTAACAAATTCTTGCAAAAGGCCGAATAACTCTTATCCCATGTTGACTTTAAGCTTCATTGTAGCCCCTTTGGCTAAGTTTCTAAATGTTGTCCGGATGCGGGTCATTGTTTATCGCAGTGTTTGTCCTCATCAATTAACCGTAAAAATGGGTTGACTAAGGTATTGGAATTTGCTTTGTGCGCCCAGACTTGATAGCAAATGGTAACCAACTTCAATTAATCTTGTGATATGGACTGCGCTGCCGTAAAAAAATCAAAGTCAACATCATAGATCAGTCTGTGTTTCACTAGTTTATCAGTTCTTACCACTCGCCCAAGATAGCAATGTCCGACGAACTGGCAAGTGAACTTCGATTATTTATTTCTCCTCTTCCTTTGATACTTCTAAAAATGTCTCATTTCACCCTAGAATAGTCCTCCAAGTTAGAATTTACTAACAAGACCGGTCGTAGTTCAGGAGAAACTACCGCAGGGAAAACTATAATCTCTTCCACTTTTACCGGGGACTGGGGGCAATCTCTCCATTATGGACTCCATCATTCCCTGTAGCTGGACCGCCACCCAGCATACTCATGCCTGGGATGAAGCAGCAGGCGTTCCCCTTTATCCCCGTCAAAAAGGACGAAGTCGACCTCGACCTCATAACAGACGATTGGATGTTGGATCATAAAATTCGGAAGCCCTATCAAAGTATCAGGATCATGAAGAGATACTTTGCACGGAATTACCCCGAAATGAAATACAACAGATGTCTAGGATGGGGTGGCAATGGGCTCGCAGCGACATATGACGTTATGAATAAAGAAGGCGAAAAGCAAAATTCTGTTGTAGTGAAAATGCTTTTCGAAGAGGATTACGAACTTCAGGAATTCGAAGTGCAGAATAGTCAGTGTTTGCCCCTTAAATATGTTTCCTATATCCCGCGTACGACGCAAGTTCGCATACTAACCTCGAACAGTATGGGCAAGTAGCCTTCAACTATTGTTATGAAATAACCATACTATTCTAGTAAACGAGTCGCATACTGATAACAAGAACAGAGACATAGAAAGGCCGAACATATCATACAGCTTTTATACGCAGACGAGATGGGCTTAGTCGACAATGAAGCAGTACATAACGATAATACTAGGAATCCGGACGGCAGTTTGAAGGAAACGCCTGATTCGCCAGTCTCATCAGTAGACGAGGACTCTGATCGAAACGATGACATAAACAAGGAAGTGCCTAATGCTAAGAGGAGGAGATTAGACTGGCCGCAGCCTAATGTCTTCATTACGGAGATGTTAGAAAATGGAGACCTAGCTTCGATCCTAAAGAAGGTCAGGCAACACAGGGATCATGTACCTAATCCGATTCTCTGGCGGTTCCTGTTATGCTGTAAGTTCCATGTGCTGGGTTTTAGGTGGCCAAGTCCTTTAAAAGACACGGCGAGAGGATTATGACATTAATATTGGAGCTATAGTTGTCCGGATGTCTATTGGGCTGGCCTACCCGCCAGCTGACATTGAAGAACTCAAGAATAAACCTGGCCCTATTAAAGAAACTATACCAACACGGCTGCGAGATAACCCAAGACGCATAGTACATTTCGATATGGATCCTAAGAATAGTATGCTCCACCCCAGGTCATGTCATAGGTAGGAATTACTAACATAGAAAAGTCTTCGTTGGAGATATTGAGGAAAGGAGTGAAGAGCATTCGATAGCACCTATCCTCAAAGTAAACGATTTAATCTCCAGAAATTAGAAGAATACGATGCTAACTTCCGAAGCTTGGTGATTTCGGGCTGACTACCGAGGTCGCACCTGGAAAACATGACTTGTACGCCTCATTCGTCCGGCTGGGACAGCAGCAATATACTAAACGTTGATGTATAGTTACTATGAGAGGCTTCGCCAATTCGGAAAAAGGGGGTACTACGCTCCCGTGAGTCAAGACGTGTTTATTGTTGAGGGTTCGAGAAGAGATAACTGATTTCCAATAGGAGCAATTCTGCCAGGATTGGGACTACATAGAGCCGGACCAGGACCTAATTCAACAACAGGCCCTCGCAGGAAACTATGGAGTACATACCAACGTTTGGGCAATAGGATATGTGCGTGCTATATGTTATTATTTGAATGACGCCTCAACCTCGAACCACTGATGAATTGCCAACTAACAATGGAGAAAGTTGATGGAAAATCTCATCACACTTTGCTACCCGGCCGGCCCACCGGTCCCAACTATATCTAATGTCAGGCCTCCTGACGGTAAAACGCAATATTTGACATACGCTGCGCACTTGCAACAACCTTTCTACGACCACGTGGATCAGGACCTCATAGCCCTAGTGCTGCGCCTGCAGGCTCACTTCCCCGAGGATAGACCCCCACTTCACGAGATTGAAACCTACGTCTCGTTTCATATACAGACGAAGGGAAACGATGTTATGACTGATGTAGAAGTTGATGAGTGGATGCGGAAAATACTCTATGAAGTCCCACCGCGGACAACTGAGCAGTACGTGGCGGGGCCAGTCATCAGGGAGAGGGAGGTTATCGGAACAGGACTGGCAAACTGGGTACCGAACTTTGAATTTCCAGGCAAGTTTTTCTGCCCATTGGCTGGCTTCTAACCCCGATTCTATGTTTATTTTCCTATAAATAAGTCGAATGGCTTCACTAATGTGTTGGTAAACTAGCCCAAGGAGAAATCCCTGACGCGGGTGTCCAGCCGCGACGCCGCCCTGTTCGAGCAAGATATCGCCGGAATGGGAAATGGATTTATATCAGGGGACAGCGAACAGGCAGCGGGACAGGTAGCGGGACAGGCAGCGGAACTTAGAGATGCAAAAATGGCAAGCGGAGATTTTACGCCGAGTGGGTCTGACGGTGATCCGGTCCCGGGCCGGGTTGCGTAAGATTTACGATGAGCAACGGAAGTATCGGCCTCAACCATAGCTCCCTTAACCGATGTCTGATAATTCTCATGTTTAAGTCCTCATTATCGAAACTAATAAATGTATACATTTCGTTCAAGTTTAGCCGTATATAGGGAGTTAGAACTAGCAAACTTAGCGTAGGAATTAGATCATAAACCCCAATTGTTGAAGATACGAAGTAGAAGTAGCCAATCCGAGGTTTCATAATCATCACGATGCAACCATTACCCAACAAATTACATGTGCTGTACTGAGCCGCATGGACGACAACATCACTTTCGTTACTAATGAACTCCATGAGATTGGCCGAGGTCGGCGATTAGCAAGAACTAGGTAGTCTAACATTGGAGAGCGTTGGTTCAACGTCTTGCTAAAATCATGGCGTCTTCACATACTAACTGCGATTGGCAAGCATAAAACTGGAAAAAATGGTGAACTTGCGGGCCGGATCGGTGGGTTTTGCATAATAGGGCCCATAGAATATCAGTTACGGGTAGTATCGGCTTGATGACTTTTCCGCGACTTACACCATATTTGATAGTATATGTACTTCGTAGTTGAGAATAATTCTCAGTCTATCTAACAAAGATTTCGACTCGATACTTGAAGATTAGAGTGGAAGATGACTCTCAAAGCTCACAACATGGCTACGGCCATAGAAAACAAGACATGGCTCGGTTCGGCGGGCTCTGCGGCCTACGACCTGCGCAGTGAGTCCAGGCCCTATCTATGAATGACTGCTTCTCCCATGTTGCAATATCTAAGAACAGCAAGGCGATACAATGACTACGCCAACGGCGGCAATGTTGGCTGCGATCGGGTCATGTTCGCTCCAAGACGACGTGCTACAGGAGGATGACGCGACCAACAACCTCGAAGCCTACTGCGCCGCCCTCACTGGCAAAGAATCAGGTCTATTTGTTCTGTCTGGCACGATGGGGAACCAGCTGGGTCTTCGAGCTCTACTCACGCAACCCCCACACGCTATACTTTGCGACTACCGCTCGCATATAATGACCAGTGAGGCAGGCGGTATCGCCCGTGAGTAACCCTTGGAGTTATTTTTCTTCCTGTTTTAGCCAGAATCTTTCATCGGAGCTATGAAAAAGTCCCGAAAACATGTAGAAGTCCTACATCCCTGTATCGGTCTTCCTAAAACGAGGAATTACTGACTCTAGCGAGCTATAGTACTTACGAGCGCTATGGTAAACCCCGTGATCCCGAAGAACGGGCTATATCTGACGCTCGAGGATATCGAGGCGAACTTCAAGCCGGAAGGTAGGATCATCTGCTGCCCCACGCGGGTGATCAGTCTGGAGAACACCCTCTTCGGCGTTGTCACGCCGCTCGAGGAAGTCCGCAAAATCGCCGCCTTTGCGCGGGAGCGGGGCGTCAAGATGCACTGTGACGGCGCCCGGTTATGGGAGGCCGTCGCTTCAGGGGCGGGCAGTTTGACTGATTACGTGGCGTGTTTCGACACTGTGACTCTGTGCTTCTCTAAAGGTCTGGGAGCTCCCGTAGGAAGCATCCTTGTCGGAGACAGCGCGACACTCGGCATTGCGCGACATATCCGAAAGGCGATCGGTGGCGGACTCCGACAACCTGGTCTGATCACGGCCGCGGCGAGGGTTGCTGTTGAAGAGACGTTTGGAAAGGATCCTAATGGAGAGGGCGGGTTGCTCAAGCACTCGCATACTACTGCCAAGAGGGTAGAGGCGATGTGGAGAAAATTGGGCGGCACGACGAGACTCCCGGTCGATACGAATATTGTCTGGCTTGATCTGGAAGCTCCGAGTATATCGATGGCGCGCTTCAACGAGATTGGAAAAGAAGAAGGATTGAAGTTGACGGGGGAACGACTAATCGTGCATTATCAAATTTACCAGAACGCAGAAGATACTTTGGGTAGGTTACAAAGGGTATTTGATAGAGCATGGGCAGAAAGGGGAAATGCCATCCCCACAGATGCAGATAAGGAGGCTTCAATGTATTGATTAAATAGTTATAAACCAATTTAATCTGCAATAATAAATATCAAAACTTGTTTTGGAGAATACTATTGAAATTTCAACCTGACCGCTTACATATGTAATCTCTCATAAAAATGGAAGCCGTCATCCCATCATAAAAAACTCCGTTGATTCATAGCTTCGCCAACTCATCGCATACCTCGACAAGCTTTGCCGTCGTACCAGGTTCCTGATATAGTTAGCGGACTTGGTCAGTTAACAAGCGGCTTCTTATACTTACATTAGCTGAGTGCCCAGCATCGCTAATCCAGTGCAGCGAAGACTTGGGCCACGCCTTGTGCACGTCCCAGGCAGTCATAGGCGTACAAAGCACATCATAACGCCCTTGAACGATGGCACCTGAGGTGTAACGTTAGCTGATGACGGTGTATCTTGAGTGCCTCGGCGAAAACCTACCTGGGATATCTTTGATCTTCTCCATATTAGCGGGACGCAATAGTTCACCATCCTCCATGAAACCGCCATTCTGGTCAAGAAAATGCGATTCAAATAAGGCGTGTGTAATACACCATTCCGGATCGTCTATTTTTGCAAGAGACTCGGCGTCCGGCCGGAGCGTCCTATATATACCACTGGAGTTAGTAACTTGCAATTCTGATAAGAATGATGCCCGTTCAGGCAATGCGTGTCTCTGAGAGATGCCAATGGGGGAAATAAAAGATGACGGCGACTAACCCGATAGACATGTCCCACCGATTCCATTCACGCGCCGCCGCGAGGGCAGTCGCACGGTCTTTAGAAGTGATACGCGCGTGGTACGCATCAAAGGGGTTCTGCCGTTCGCTCTCGGGCAAAAAGTTGACGAAGGCCTCCCACTCCTGCGGGAAGAACAAGGAGGCGGCCGGGATCCCCCCGACTAATAGTTCAGACTTGCGCACTGTAAAGACACCACGGATTACCAGCGACCCGACTCTGTCCGGGTGTGCCTGCGAGTAGAACAAACCCAGTGTGCTGCCCCATGACCCGCCAAACACCATGTGCCATTTAGGGATGCCTAGGTGCTCGCGCAGTCGCTCGATGTCGTCAGAGAGGTGCTTTGTGGTATTGTCTCGCAGTTCATTCCTCGGGCGGGACTTTCCCGCGCCCCGCTGGTCCATTAGTACCACCCGGTAGACTGCCGGGTTAAAGAACTTGGTATTCCCCGGGCTAGTGTTGCCGCCCGGCCCACCGTGGAGGAAAATTACTGCATCCGGTTTAGTACGAATGTGCTTTGACTCTCCTTCATTGTCGAAGGATTTAACATACCCGGAAGTCCATCTTTCTTTCCGTATTGTTCATAGAATATCTCGTGAATAGAATCAACCTTCAAGTGGGCGGATTCCCACGCCGCTTCATGGACATATCCGGTGACAGGTTGCGACATCCTGGGGAGAGGGTAAGTAGTACGGTTTCGCTTATTGAAAACAGAATAGCTCCTTGGCTTTCTTAGCTAAACGGGAGTATATAAGTCGAGCGGCCCGTCCAGTACTTAAGTAACGGGGCCATGACTTATGTTTTGGAGAGTTCAACTTGATAGGTGAGTCATGTGCGGAGTCAAGACTTACGTGATATTTGCTAAGATAGGACCTTCCTAAAACGATTTCATTGAACAAAATAGCATGATTCGCTGTGAGTACGAGAGCATGCTTGGAGTGAAGTGATAAATAGCGATTTAATCCACATTGTAGTGTCATGTTTCCGTAAAGTCTCCGCTAGTGAGGTCTTAAAGAGGGTCGCCGGTCCGAAAAGTTCGGACCGAGCTTACGGTAACTAGGATTGTACTTGCTCGGGTACCCGACAGATCTGAAATATGGATGAGATCCTTCAACAGCACTTTTCTTGTTGATAACAATTTCATGATGCCTGCTACGAAAACAACGGCGAGTCATTAACTTGACTGAATGTATTTTAAGAACGAACTTTTGAATTATTGTTGGATCCATCTTGATCTTATACCCTGTTCGGGTTACTGTTGCCAGTCTACAGCACACTATGTTGGTGTGTAGAAACCAGGAACTTCTATAGCTTCTTTTCACAACCGCAGTAGGTGATGAAAATAGACTAATTTAAGTAATAAAACAGGTAGAGGAATTCGGTCACCTTGCTGTGATCCCTGAGACTCTTTGACTTATTTAAATAACAATCGAATCTACTAAGCCTTATTTCAACAGTATCCTTTGCGTAACCCGATTCGGCCACATTTGCTCAGTTTGAGCTAACTTACGAGAAACGCATACCGGGAAATATAGTCGTTCGAATCATTACGGCGGCTACTGCTAACGTCCTATCCTTGGAAACTCTGACGGTCACTATTTGCTGAATATGCTCACAATTATTTTGGGGCAAGCCCAATTAAACTCTAAGCCTATAGGCAGATGTTAGTATTAGTTTCAAAGAAGAATTTCCAGGAGGAATATTTAAATTGAGAGGCAAGCAATGTGCCAAAAAGTATAGAACGGGCAACTATATTGATGATAAATTATGACCGCAGCAACGAAGCCGACGATGTCTGTTGCTGAACCTGGTAATACACCCAAATTTTGCTGTCAAAGCATAGTCCGGTAAGCTGGCTTTGCCTCTGATCCATCTCTGGGCGTTTGCAAATGGGAAAAAAAATTTCAGGGGTGTGTCGCAAAAAGCATAATTCGAATACTAAATCGAGAAAAGGGCACATCAACATGTGGCACGCAACTAGGGCCTTAAGGCCAAACACACATATACGATTGGATAAACCTATACTTGCGGGGCTTACCCAAATGAATCCAAATATCAAAATAAATCTATGTCTAATATTTTATTTTATTTGATTTGATTTGGATAGATTTGGTTTGGAGTTATCTATTTGCAAGCCTGAGCGACACTGCCGTTAATCGACTTCAGCATTCAAAGCAGCTAGCAGTGTAGAATAAGTAAGGGGACGTAGAGTCGGAATTGTGCGTGTCGGCGCCAGAGTGCAGATTGCAGTACTTCCCGGCCTGATAATACAGATTTGTACACCCCGAGGTTGTCAAACTGTGATTAACACTTTGTCAGCCCTTTTTCCTTATTCTTTTCTTTCTTTTGCAGCAAATGTAGGTACTCTTAACTTACCATGCTGAACTACAGGCCTTAATACTCATTATAGGATCTCCCGAACCGTATGAAACAATCGTGGTCCCGCCATTGCTATAGGCCGCCACTTTGCAGACGGCGCCTGAAGGTTGCGGAACGGCCAAGCCTTGAGCGTCCGTCCAACAAGACGGGTTCGCACACTGGAAACAAGAAGCTTCGTAGAAGACATATGAAGACGTCGAACTAGGCACGTGCGTCTCGCCGCCGGCTTTCAAGTTGCAGTATGTGCCAGGCTGGAAATAGAGGTTGGTACACCCAGTCGTGGACAGGCTGGAAGGAGCGAAAGAAGAGGAATTGTTAACTTTTTTTTTTTTTTCATTCTTCATGGTATCTGGGGGAGACAGATTAGGTAGGTCCAAAATCACTCACCAGGTTGCGGCGCAGTTTTGGATGTTTTGTATCGGCGCCCCTGAGCTGTACGATATGATGGCCGTGCCCCCGTTGCTGACCGCCTTCACGTTGCATATAGCTGCCGCTGGCGGGGAAGAGCCAGAAAGGCACTTGGAGGGGCAGGTGAAACAGGATGAATCGTAGTACTTAAACGCCGAAGTCGAAGAAGCGACGTGGGTGCCAGCGCCGGCGTGAAGATTGCATGCCTTTCCTTCTGTATAGTATACGTTGGTGCAACCGACGGTGGCTAAGCTAAGCGTGAAGAGAAGAAGCAAGTCAGATATGGGGTATGGGATGGGGATCCTCAGGGTAACGAATAGTTAGAGAGATAACACGTACCAAGCGTTCTTGCAACCCAAAAGGCTGGCAACGGGTGTTCCCGAGCTGTAAGAGACGAGGGTAGTGCCGCCATTACTAACAGCGGCTATGCCACATGAAGCACCGGCCGGCTGTGGAACTACCAGGCCGTACGCGTTCGTAGTACACGATTGCACCCCGACACAAGAGTAGGTCTGTGCTTGTAGAGTCTTGCAGGTGTTGAGCCCTGCTGCAGGGTTCCAGGCGTAGAAATTGGCTACAGAGATGCCCTTAGCGGCAGCGATAGTGTTACAGGTATCTCCGGTCTTGACCAAGTAGAACTCGTCGCAGTCGCTGACCATTCCGGCCTGAGTCGGCGTAGGGGTCGCAATACCGTTGCCCGTGGGAACCGTAGCCATGGGACTAGTCGTCGTAGTAGTAGCAGTAGAGGTGATCACTCCGACACAGACGTAGTCTCCTGGTATGAGCCTAGTGCAAGAAGACCCTACAGCCGGATTCCAGGCGTAGAAATTACTCAGAGCGATACCGTACTGCGCAACGATCGTGTCGCACACGTCGCCTGACTGAACGAGATAGAAGCGGTTGCAGTTAGCCGCTATCCCAGTCTGGACAGGCGTCGGAGTGCTGACTCCATTGCCTGACGTGGTTGTGGCCTTGGCCGTGGTCGTGGTTGTAGTAACCGACGACGTGATGACGCCAACACAGACATAGTCTCCTAGTATGAGAGTCGTACAAGACGATCCAACCGCCGGGTTCCATGCATAGAAGTTCGATAAAGAGATCCCATACGCAGCGACAATAGTGTCGCATATATCCCCTGACTGGACCTTGTAGAACTTGTTACAGTTACTCGCTATACCAGTCTGGACGGGCGTAGGTGTGCTTATGCCGTTCCCTGGTGTAGTAGTAGTGGTAGCAGAGCCCGTCGTCGTTGTAGGGCCGGTCGCGTCCAGAGTGCCCACGCAGACGTAGTCGTGCAATCCAAGAGTGGCACAAGTCAACCCTGCGGCTGGATTCCAGGCGTAGAATTGCGCAAGTGTGATCCCATACATTTCGGCGATCACACCGCACGTGTCTCCATCTTGGACGAAGTAGAACTTGTTACAGTTGCTGACGATGCCGGTCTGCACAGGAGACGGCGTTGAAATGCCATTGCCTGTTGTCGTAGTACTAGTTGACGTGGGCGGCGGCGGTGGTACTCCAAAGTTTTCTTCAACACAGTAGGAATCCCCCACAATCAGAGGACAGCTGCTCGCCGATAGCGATGGATTCTATATTCTATTAATGCTCTGTGACATACCACTTTCCAAGGGACCATCCTCAACGCACATATGTGTATAGATCGGACAAGGAAAGAAAGTTGTCGTCAGCAATTGATTCGCATGTGTCAGAAGACGTTGCCACTACCCAGTTGGTACAATCTTGGACCGTGTCGTCGGGCGCCGTAGTAGGGGGATCAACTAGATACCCGAGCGTGGGCGCGATGAACACAAGGAACAATACTAGGTGAGACAGCATGGTGGACCAATTAAGGGTATGAAGTATGCTCTTGATTGAAAGTCGATTATCTTCTCCTCTCCCTCGCCTTATCGGCGAAGCTATATACAGCACGCGCGAATCGTAGGCTCGTCTATTCTTCTACTACAATCTTCTGATTTTCTCACCTAGCACATCCGAGACTAGCGGAGCGTGTCTCTGTTGATGATAACCTGAGGTTATCGTGATTATCACGAGTAAGTCCCGATATCGAATAGAGAGAGTCCAGGCTGCGGCACGGAAATGGCAGCCTTGACTCGACGCGCCTCTGCGGCGTCTTCCCTGTAAGCATATCACGGTTCCAAATTACATCGCCGCTCTTCCTCGAACCGAGAAATTCTATAATGGCAAAAATGCTGTTGGTAAGCCGACTGCGCACTATTGAAATATGCTTGCAATATCACCAACAGATAAAAAGCACCCAACTTCTAATTTGAGTAAGATCGTACTATCACGCGAATAAACCAACGTCAGTCTTACCAACAAGAAAAACGAATCCTTTCGCCACCATTTGAACGCTTGATTCAATACCATGTGCAAATCTCATCTCGCATCTCGCTTGATAGTCATATGGGTCATCTGATCGAATCTTCTCGTGACAACTTGCGTACGCTGCGTTCCGCGGCCACTAGAGCGCAGAGCAACCTCGGCTCGTTGATTCTTGCACTAACAGCTGTAGTCACCGTCAAGTTACGCACAACATTCCGAAAGCCCCGCGACCTAGAACTTGTGTGAAGACGTATGGAACGTTACTTTGTTCATCATTTGTGAGTTGTGACGAACCCACCAGTATCTCACAAGCATCAATGATCCTGATACGACTAGAGATCTGGATAGCTTGACATAGCTAGCTTACCGAGTCATTCTCGCTGCCAACCTTAACCTGACTGCGAAGGCCCTTCCAATAAAGTTGGTTTCGAGCTTGTTGCCATCATCGTCCTTGACTCCGAGGATCTATCGTCATGAAGCTCACCATCGCAGTCAGTTTTCAAGCAGCGGCCTGGACATTCGTGGCCGGCCAAAGCGTCCAGCTCGTCTCCTTCAAAGTAGGGACAAACTCGACCATCTCTGCAACTTGTGAAGCTGTGATGAACCAAAATGTCACCTGTGATGCTTCGTTGTTGGCTTTAGGTCAGCTCGGCCTTCCGCATGGTCTGCCTGAGCTTCTCCCTGCTTCTCAACTCACCTCTCTTTGCACGACAACATGTTCTGCCTCACTTGCAACATGGGAACGACGTATCCAGGGCGCGTGTGGTTCTCAGTACTGGCCTGACTCCGATGGCGGCGGAGGGTCATTCTTGCTATCAGAGCGGGCCGAGAAATTTGTCGAGATTTATAACGCTATCTGTTTGAAGAACTCGTGAGTAGACTCTGAATAGGAGCTTGGCGACGCTCTTGAATTGCTTACACCTGCGATCAGCGCCGGAACAGGCTGCAATTCCGAGATCGCAAGCGTATTGAGCTTCGATGCTGCGAATCAGAACTTTACGGGGACTCCTCGTATGTCAACCTTCACCATGGTATTCTCATGAACATCTTGCTAACTCAATATTCGGGTAGCTGACTCTGCTTTTTGCAACACCTGCATCCTGTCAGTGTTACAGACGCAATTGGCAATGCCATTGGCCTCAAGAGATGACATCGCTACGTACTTTTCCTCGTTAACCTCGTCGTGCCGTTCGACAACTGGTTTCTCTCCCAGTCCCACGCCAACCTCTACAATATTCACAATGATAGGAAGCCCAACGCCAACGCCAACACCATCATGCGTTGGGAAGACATACACCGTAAGCGCAACTGACACGTGCCAGGGCATTTCGACCTCACAAGGAATCAGCACTTATGACCTCATCTGGAACAACAACCTCACGGCTCGGTGCGAGAACTTCCCTACGTCCGGTAAACTCTGTATCCCGTCATCAGCCACCTGCAAAACCTATACTGTTCTGTCGACCGACACTTGCTACTCCATTCAAGATAAGTTTTCACTCTTGTACTCACAGATTATCGCCTGGAATCCGTCACTAGGAGTCGGTTGTCAGGGCTTGGAATCAGCTGTCGGCTATGTTATATGTGTTTCAACCCCAGGAGGCGATTGGTGAGTGGCAAACCTCAACCCTTTTAGCACATGAACGGTTATACTCACTAGCGATCAGGATCAATCCAAATACAACTGAGGTCTCGACTGTAGCTCCTCCACCGATTAGTCTACCGCAGTAAGTTATCTGTAGTTTGAAACGTGGGAGATCTTCGAGGCTGATGGGATGACAGACCTACCCTTCTCACGGGATCGTTGACAGCGATGACTATGCTCCCAGCCGCTACTTACATCCCGTACACTTCTAACGAGACAATCCCATACGCCAACTTAACTCGAATGGACTGCATCTCGTATATCACCGCCCCATTCTTGGTAAACATTACAGACAACAACAACACCGTCACAAGCTCATCTTGTTCGGACGCGGCCGCGGCTTACGCGGTTTCTCTGTCCGACTTCCTGCTATGGAACCCCGACTTGAATGGCACAAACCCATGTGTGCTAGCTGACAATACGAAATACTGCGCCCAGATCTCAGCTGTTAAAGCTCAAAATATCACAGAATCCTGTATTCAATACCAGATCCCCGAACCAGGCTATAGTTGTATCAGCTTTGCCGCCCAGGCCGGCATCGACCCGGAGCAGTTCGTGTTGTGGAATCCGACAGTCGGCTCCGATTGCTCCAACTTCCTACCTGGACTGGAATACTGCGTGGCGGTATATAAATACCGGCAGCCTGGCATCACCTCAAACTGCAATCAGTTCGTTGTGGCCAACGATACCAACTGTAAGTACGAATGGCTTCCGCATAATATGAAATTCGTCGTGATTGACTGACCATCTTATCTTCAGGGGCTAATTCTCCTTGTCAAATCATTGAAACCAAGTTCGGTCTGAGCCATGCAAGATTTGTCGCGTGGAACCCGTCGGTGCTCGACAATTGTGAGTAGATCTTGATATTCTCCCCCCATGTTCACGCCACTTGGTACCTTCTTCGATCAACAAGCGGACTGACAGCAGTATTGTAGGCACAGAGATATACTCGGGATATGACTACTGTGTTTCGATCCCTCACTACGTACCGACATATTCCTCGACTACTACTACTTCCCCTACACTCACGGCAGCTGGTGTAAATACAGCTCATGCTATAGTCACGTCGATGATGTAAGGGGTATAGTCATCAGTCCCCGGATGTAAATGGACAGTCTTGGTTGAGTTGAAGCAAGGGAATTTTCTAAGAGTAGTATGTAAGGTATTAGATCCTAAGTTAGAAAGCATGAGAGCAATAGACAGTCATACACCTGCATCCAACATTTTTTCCATCATGCAAAGCAAAGGCACCAAAATAGGAGAGAAGACAGTGACCTGGCAAAATTGGATGAACTTCAACTACATAAGGCCTCCATCGGCAACCATATCAATCGCAACTGGTGCCAATGCTTAACCATCTTCACTTTCCGTTTCCGATCTGGGGGGCGGTCCGTAGGAGATTTGAATGGCAGGGGTAGTTGTATTCCTATCGACACCCTATATTATTCAGTACTGCTTGTATCACTCTGTGCAACACCCAGCCTTACAGTGATCTCGAGGTTTTGTTGCTTGATCAAGCATATCTACGATTTCGTGATGTCCGGCGTCCAATGCTAGCTTCCTTGCAGTCTCCCCGTAAAACTCGGGTTCGTTTACATTCGCGCCCCTCGAGAGTAGAAAACTGATTGCATCTTTATTTCCCCTTTGTGCAGCCACGTGAAGCGCTGTTAGCGACGCCGAGTACCAGCCCTGACCCCATGGATCTTGCTGGTCACGTTTGGAGACCCGGCTCTTGTCTCGATAGTTGATATCCAGGCCGTGATCTAGGAGTATGGCCATCATTTCGACGCCGCTGTCTTCCCGCTCTTCTACTACGTCTCTGACCAAGGCTGGCCACAACTTTTTGCCAGGCACACGAGCGATGATCTCTCTTAGAAGCGATGGGTCATCACCCTTTCTTGCCACATCTTGCACAAGATATTCATACAAGTACAGGGGATCTAAGAAAAGAGTGAGGTCCAAGTCTGTGTCGAGGATAGTGCGTAATAGCGGACCGCCTTGAGGCCCGGCTTCCGCCGCAAATCTGGCTAGACTAGGAGATGCCGCAACCCATCCAGCTTTCGCGGCAGCGGCCCAAAAGTCGACTGGAAACTTCGCGAAGGCGCCGCGGTCGAAGTTTCCTACGGGGCACACTCCACCATCTCGCAAATTGAAAAGGGACTGCTCTGGAGGTGCTGGGGGCGGGTTTACCGACAGAACCTCCACGGCGAGGGTGGGCATCTCTCGACAAAGCGCGGCAAGAATAACGACTTGGAGGTGCAGTGATGGTAGCGCAGCAAGGGTTGTTAGTAAGTGATGGTCGACAGGGTCAGCTGAAGGCTGCATAGTGTGTAGAAGATTAATGGTGTCTTGGGACAGGATGGGTTGGCCACTACCGCTCAGCATGTATAGTTTGAATGCGGCGGCGACAGGACCCATTGAACCGCGCATGGAAAGTCTTGCAAGATTGGCAAGGTTCCCATCCTCTGGATGGCGAGTCGGCGACGTGGGATCAAGGTGTGCGAGAGCAGCATCCAGAAACTGTTGGTAAGATATCTGGCCTGCGTGATACTCATTTGCACAAGTCTCGAAACATCCCGGCGAGGCCGAGAGAGATGTATCAACTGGGAGTTCGAATGAGAACTTGGTAATAGCAAGAGGGTCTGGAGGGCGTATTAATCGGTAACCTCGAACCAGCCGCCATATATTGGACTTGGTCAGCATTTTGGCGAAAAATGCCAAACAGCTCAGCATCCGAGAGAGGTTTCTCAGTCGTAAGCGATGTTGAGTTGAGGAGAATGATTGAGTTCATGTTGGGTATGAAGTAAGATGTTGGTCTGATGGTCTGATTAATAGACTATTCCGCCTCATGCACTGCTGCACCAACGACATGTTTTCCACATGCATTGATTGGATATATTCGTAGGCCTGTAGGGGACCCGCCATGCAGCTTCACCTCTACAATCACCACTTACGAGGCATGTTGGAGGCGCGGGAAGTGTGGTATCGTTTATTGCTTGGCAGCTGACAACCCACACAGGGGGTGGGAGACATACATCCTTGCCCGAATCTCTTATGTTACAAGCCACAACGACCAGCACCTGCACAATTCAACGTGGCAAAAATAGTGTTATTTATACAGATGAGCTAGCTCAAGTGTCATATTCACGACCAAGCACTGGGCCGCAAGGAGAGCATCACAACGGCAAAGAGATCGGCGTTCTTTGCCGCTCATCAAAAATAATACATCGCTTCAACTTCAAGGGAAAAGCTACAATGAAAATTTAACCCCAGGCACTACTCAAGTTTTCTTCCAGAACATGATAACCTTACAACTCTGTTCCCCTTTTCATTGATGGTAGGAACACAGTGGTCGCTCCCATTTCGACCTGCTCAATGAAATTGACACAGCCATCTCCCAGGGTCGGGTTCCTGCTTAGCCAAACCAATCTTGACCATCCAACTCGTAATCAGTATTCTGATCGCATGTATCTCTACTTCTCAGCTGGGCCGGATCATAGTACAATGGATCTTCCTTGGCCAGTAGTTGAGTGGCCGCCAGAGTGTTCCAGTCGACCATGTATTGCAAAGTCGGATTGACAGCGTCGATGGAAATGAGATTCGTGACCCCATTTGGACCCGGGCTATTAATTTTAGCTCGCAACGCGGGAAGCTCTTTATTGCCCCAGATAAACCCATATTTGGCCAAATTTCTGGGGAAGAGTGACATAACCCGGATCGTACCGCCACAGCTATTTGCAAATGCCACCGACATGTTCTCGAAGTACTCTAGGATTTTAGGCTGTTTATCCAAGTCCTGACGCTCACCCTGAATATAGAGACCCTCGTTTAACCACTTCAATGCCATAAGTCAGTTCAAAACAAGTATTTAGGATTGATGAGGGGGAAGCAAGCCGAGTTTTCAAAGTAATACGAACACAATGATGGAAGTTACTTACAGTACCCTGTTCATATACTACCCAATAATTCCAATTCTTTGGGTCCATCGAACTTGCCATTTTGTCATTTCCACCCGAGTAGACGTTCTATCACCAAAACTTTTTCGTCAGTTGCAAGAGACTCTGATACCGTGAATTTATTCGGCGGCTGCTTACCCAGATACTGTAGAGCCTCGGGTTCTGCTTGCAACCATAACTGGTGGCTGTCTTGGACAAGTTGCGTGGCTTTTTTTTGAAAATTGTTGTTGCGAGTTTCTCGGCTTGCGCCTTATCCTCCTTGTCGTATATACTGGTATAAAAAATGCAGGAGTTGTGTAAATCGGCTGGTGTTACGATCTGGATACTCTCAAGAAACATCACGGTGAGTTGACTAATATCTCCCAGTCTGCCATTGTATGCAGCTGGTGCGCAGCCCAAGCAGCTGGGGATCTTAATCAAAGTGCCGAGATTACGCAGTGTTCGCTTTTGAAGGTGTCTCTTCTCAGTTGGTGTTGATCTCAACCGTTCTGGTGCCCGTTCAGGCTGCCCAGACCACTAAATGCAACAACTAAGTTACCAAAGATAATAGAGGGCAGAGGGCGAGACTGTAGCACTCACCAATCGATGCTGCAACTCGGGATCGTCCCACGAAAAGTTTTTCTGGGAGTTTGTGTAGAAAACATGCTGGGGAGAGAGGAGAGAAGACACAACGCTGTATTGTTGGCCGACGGCTTGCTCCAGAGATGCTTCTCTTCTTGCGGATGGTGCTGTGCTTTGTCCCAAGACTGGCATGAAACCCAGGGTACTTAGAATTAAGAGTACAAATGCCACACTCGACGCCATTCTTGCGATGATCGCCACTGCTCTAAAGATGAATGAAGTGCAATAGCATGTGACACGACGCGATGGTGATAAATAATAATGAATTCTCGTTCCCGGCCGAGATCTGCAGCCAGTGTCTTCGTGACTTAAGAAAGCCTTGTCACATTGGGAAGAAACTATGGCGGTGGCATGAACAACACCAGTGTACCAGGGCGTGCATGACTTGATCAAGGGTAAAAGCTGGAGACCAATGTCCAATAAAGCATTCGAGCGCAGGATTTCTTGCTTCCTCGCACTCTTCGCGTGACTCTTAGTTCCTAGACGCAGCTCTACGGCACTGGTGGATGTTGTTGGTCGGCGACCACGTGCAAAAGATCTCACGACAATCGGTCTAGACTTTGCAGTCATGCCGCTGCGCCGCATTAACATGAACCGGACCAACAGTCCGTGAAGAAATGTTTCCCCCCACGTGAGAAATTGAATCTTACCAACAACAACACCACCACAAATTATACCGACATGGGCTTTTCCGGTAGCGTGGTCGAACTTTGCTGTTGGTTCCTACGCAGAAACGAAAGCGAGAGCAGCAGAGACAGGCCAGACCATCTTAGGTCATAAGATATGTGATCATTGCTCCGGTACGATAGTCCTCTGGTCTGAACTGAAACTGAAATGAAAATCTCATAGTCTTGTCCGCCTTCTATGATCTTTCACTTGGTGGCACCGCACATGAGCCTCGCCAATTGGAAGAAACAGGTTCAAAATGTGTTCTCAAACAATCTTAGGCCTCTCTGGTCATATCTTCAAAACCGTCTTACTGGCACAATTCGCTCTGGCTCAGCACCACCTTGCCCCAACGGTTTGGAATGAATCATTGACAGACACCCAACCCTTAGACTTCGAGCTTTTTCGACGAGACTATCAGTGCGCCCCTGGCCAGCCATGCACAAACGGGGCATGTTGTAATGGTGATACGTGAGTTCCATCCCAAGGCGAAACGAGCGTTGCATGTTTGCGAGATGGCTACTAATCAGTCCTGACCATAGCGGTTATGTGAGTAGAGAGACGGCAAGATCCTCAGACAATGAACTTATCATGATTCTCTTAGTGTGGCTTGGACCCGCAACATTGCGACAAGCCACCCTGGTAAGTGTGGACAACTAGATGTGATTTCAGATTCTACTTTGCGAGCCACCTCGTAGTTGAGGTGGTTACTACTCTACGACAAGAGACGCACCGTCAATTCAGCCAGCGTTCGCCTCGCACACTTACAAAAGAATAGAACTTTGCTGACAGTGATGAATACTCCACAGCATTTCGAACTGCGATGCCAGAGCAGAATGCGGTGCCAACGCGGCTGTCCCCGGCACTACCTGTCCGTTGAATGTCTGTTGTAGCTTTTACGGTTTCTGCGGAACAACATCACTCTTTTGTGATACCACGCCGGGCACCCAGACGCCATGTCAGAGTAACTGCGTTCAGCCGGACGCCACCGCGCTGAGCGACGGGGAGGTCACGAATCTGGTTATCGGGTAAGCTTCCCCATTCCCATCTCGTCCTATCACTAACACACGCACCAAGGTACTTCGAAGCATGGGCACCGTCGTCAACTGGGTGTAACAAGCGTGATATCAAATACATCCAAGAAATTGCGGGCTCCTTGAGTCATCTCTATGTGGCGTTCGGATCTATGGCGCCGGACACATATGAAATCACACCTATGAACGGTATCGCGATTTCAACTATCAGCGAGATCATGAGTCTTAAGCAGAGCGCTCCAGGGCTCAGGATCTACTTATCTCTCGGCGGCTGGTCGTATAGCGATAATGGCACAGATACCCAGCCTGTCTGGGGAGATCTATCCAGTACCCCACAGAAGCGCAACATGTTCATAAATAACTTGGCCAAGTTCATGCGGACCTGGGGCTTCGACGGTGTCGATCTCGACTGGGAGTAAGTTGTTTTCCAAATTAGCGGCAGCTCGATGGCGCTGAGGACTGACAACATGACAATAGGTACCCAGGGGCACCCGACCGTGGTGGCATGGAAAGAGATGTGCCTAATTATGTGTCTCTACTACAGGATATCCGCACCAGGTGGGATGGTATGGCGACTGGATGGGGCTTATCCTTCACTGCCCCGTCGTCATACTGGTATATGCGATGGTTCGATATAGGCAACCTTACAGCAGCTGCTGATTGGGTGAACTTGCTAACCTATGACCTTCATGGATCCTGGGACTCGCCCGAGGACCAGATCGGCTCTTTTGTGTATGCCCACACCAATCTCACCGAGATCACCGACGCTTTCAACCTACTATGGCGCAATGGTGTACCGGCCAACAAGGTCAATCTAGGCATCGGCTTCTATGGTCGCACATTTACCCTCAAGGACAAGAGTTGTACCTCTCCAGGTAAGTGGATTCGTTGTCAACGTGAACAGGTTGCATAGCTGACGCTGGGTCAGGTTGCCCCTTTTCCGCCGCAGGTAAGAAGGGTCCGTGCACCGATACAGATGGGATTCTCTCCTTCAAGGAAATATCAGACATACGGGATCAATACAATCTCATGACGGTCGTACGTTTCCCCTTCCAGTCCTGGCAAGTAATGGGTGTTTATCTGGTATTGATAATCTGAATGTTCGCAGGACGATCAAGTCGCCAAAGTAAACTATTTCACATATGACCAAGATCAATGGGTCTCGTATGATGACGTTAATACTTTGAAGGCGAAGATAGATTATGCTAATAAAAACGGCCTCCTGGGCATTTTCATCTGGGCTGTTGACCAAGATGATGATAACCACCACGCTCTCGACGCTGTGCTGGACTCTGTTGGTGGACTTGGCTACTTTGATAAGCAAAATGGTGTCGGTCTCTATGGCCCCGGTGTGAATACTACAGAATGGAGACCAGCCACAGGAGTATGTTTCAGTCAGTGCTCCCTACACTGTCTCGACGCACCGAAACATTAATACTAACTCGATATTAGTCGGCGAATGCAGCAGCTCGTATCCCGGCTGTCCGGTCGGCTACGTAGGAGTTGGTGATCCAGTATTGTGTGATAAAGTACACGGTGCAGACGAACAACGTCGAAGAGTCTGCTGTCCGTTCACTGACGCGCCTTCTGGTGCGTCTTGTGAATGGTCAGGGTGTAAGTTCGCTGAATGATGATAACGAAACTTAGAACAACCTGTTCTAATACTATCATAGCTATCAGTCCACATCTTCCGGTCTGCAATGGGAGATGTGAGGCCGGCGAGATTCTGGTCGCGGAGAACGACTGGTGGACGTACAACGGCGGCGACGCTTATTGTTTCTCGGGTAGCGCCGTCTATTGCTGCAAGGCCGTACGTTATCTTCCTGAAAACGCTCTGCTAGAACAATACTAATGAACCGCACTTAGTCTGTCTACGCTCAACAATCCTGTGGTCCGAATAAAGGTGTCTGCATCCACCTTGACGACAATAATCAGCCCGTAGCGGAAGACAGGCTCCGTGCATGCCCAAGTGGACGAAATTTCTTCACGTTTTCACAAGGTAAGCTTTGCAATTTATCTCTACTACCCTGTCGGCTAACCTTGTTATCTCAGATCATTGTTCCAGTGGGACCTGGATGCCGTGGTGCTGCGACTCCGAGGTTGATACTAGCGGATGTTCCTGGCAAGGGCCACCATATCCTATTATTGGGGACTGTGACAAATCTGAGCAATGTCCGCCTAACTATGTTAACCTCGGGGTCTCTGAGAATGGGGGAGGATCTGACTGCCTGCACGAGACGTCCTTCGGATATAATAATTTCAACCAGCCGGGATTTAAAAAACGCGCGCTTTGCTGTCCAGGGTGGAATTTGGGCGGAGTAAGTGAATCCAGCATTAGTCGGGGAGATGATGAGCATTATACTAATGAATACCTAACTGCGCAGTATCATGACATGGCTCCTGTTCCCTACGAGTAAGCCGCCCTTCACCAACTTCATCACTTCGTACCACATGTGCTAAGATATCGGTAGCTGGCTATTCCCGGACCCTCCGCCATCTACAGAATCAGCGACTGTCATGTTGTCTATCGACACGACCGATCAGGGTAGTCATCACTCGGAAGATCCCAACGAGAATGGCTTTGGCTGGGTCATAATGGTAGGCCCCGAGTCTCAGCTCACAAGTATGCGGAAACGCGACGGCTCGCACTGGGAGCTCTACAACTGCGGAGACAGCTCACATTCCAGCACTCGTACCGTGAAGGCAGTCTGCACTGATGAATCCGAGGCTAGTAACTGTCACACCATCTTCAAGGGTGGTGTAGAACGGACCGTTATTGAGGTACCCCACGAGTGTGGTCCCGGACGATACGCGGTGGCGGTCAGTATGAGCGAGAGTGTCGATCATACCTTGCCGGAAGAGATGGCGCATCGACTTGTGAAGCGTGGCATCCCGAAGCCGAGAGTCTACGATCTGACATTTGACTACGACTTCTCCGTGTTGCAAGGGCGCGCGGATAACGACGTCGACGTCCGTATCGACTTCTCTACTGATCCTTACTATTGGTCAAGCGTTGTCGATTCTCCCGCGAGGAAGAAGCGCGATGTGGAACTTCGAGTGCGAGACCAGTATGGCGGAAACTGGAAGCGGTACGCTCATGATATTTTTCACGAGGACAAACGTAATACCCCTGATGAGGAGCTCTATCTCCTACGGAAGAGATGGTTCTCTGCCGACTTGAAACTGTGGTTCGACAAACAGCTTGATGTCAATGAGCAATGGGAAGCTGCGACTCATACGATCAATGTAAGCCCCTTGTCTAATCCCATATTTGTATAGGGTGGTGATAATAACGAAATGTACGACAGGATGATTTCCGCTTTTATTTATTCGACAACAGAGTGAGCTGCAACTGGGGTGGCCTGCCTGTTGAGGGATACTTCGCGTCGTACGCTGATCTCAACGTGAATGTGCAAACATCTGCACAGCTGTCATTGATTGTGAGTTTCTCGATTCGCGGTAAATGGAATCTGATCCCCCTATTAATACCAATTGTTATGCTCTAGGGCAAGCTGAATAACCTGAAGAGCTTCCAAGAGTCACATTTGCTCGCCAGGAGTAAAGGTAACATCGACGCCATTTTGGTGTTTGATGCATTTGGAAAGATTAGCTTCTCGACAGGAAGACTAGAAATATTCGGCTTACAGAACTTTGGGGCAACATTCAGCGTCCCGGGTCTGGTCACAGTCGGTCCCAACTTCAAATTATACGGGGTAAGTAAACGTCTCGCCTCTCTTCTAATGGTTCTGTTTGTAGGTCTGTCTACCTTTGCTGATGCATTATTATTACAGCAACTTGCAGGCCAACTAACCCTACACACGTAAGTCGACCAACGCTTCACACTACTAGTAACAAACTGCTTAGCAAAGAATAGGAAAGCTCAAGCGACGTACAATCTTGCCCATTGGGACTACACTCAGCGATATCCAAATAACAACAACGACCGTGGCGGAGCTGATACTGATACATCCAGTCCCATGCAGACATCCAATGACGAAAACAAATTTGAGTGGCACGCAGATGTCTCCGTCGAGGGCGATGTCAAGGCGACCGTGTTAGTCATCATCCCCGCTGGTACTACCATTTGGTTCATGTTGCTGACTTTAGCATTTTAGCTCACCTCTTATCGAGTTCGGCGTCGTTTTCGACTCGAAACTGAGCATCCCAAGCGCATCTGTCAGTTAAAAGCAAAAGCCCTATAGCACGATGAGAACATGGGAAAGAACTGGACACTGACAACTAGCTGCACATAGGTTCTCGTCGAACTGGACGCCTACGCTACATTGTATGGCAACGCTGGAGGAGGGACTGACTCTGCTCCGGAAGTCTGCTTCGGTGCTGAAGCGGGAGCTAACCTCTTCGCGGCTGTCAATGCCCCGTAAGTTTTTTTTCTACGTTGTCGTGTCAGAAGCACGATGTGTTCGAAAAATCATGCTGACAACAGATAATTGTGCGTAGAACTCTGTTCTCTGTGTCGCTGAGCCAGAATTGGCCGCTGGCAAATGCGAATTACACTTTTATTCCGTACACTTGTGTCCCTCTGACGGACTTATTCCCCACGACGTGTGAATCTTGTTAAGACTCGACTCGTTGGTATTAGATGCTGATGACAAGTTTACATGGTATCTTGTAAAACTGCCTGTTTTATTGTACCAATCTTATTACATACTTTATTGATTCATAACTTGGCTGCCTTCTGTGTTTTCCCCTAAAACCCCTTTAATTGGTTATAATGATCTTATTTTCTGTGGTCTTTCTAGATATTTGCATAATTCTCTAAGAGGTTGAGCCAGGCTGGGTGGCATGAAGTGGCCTATGGAAGGACAACTTGCAACTTTAAAATAACCAAAGTTAGTAGGTTTTAGTTTCGAGGAATTTAATCGCAGTTTGATTGACGCCAGCCGTCACGGGTATGTTATAGATTGAAACAGATGCAGATCCACGATTTAGGTCCTGCATGCTCGATGCTTTGGGCAAATATGCTAACGGTGAGGATCAGCTTACAGATACTTTCAGACTGAAGGCCGTTTATTTATTTTTAATTCTTTACGAGAAAAAAGGAGAGCAGGCGACACCCCTGGACCGTAACGAATTAGCGGACCTTTCCCATCAAAGATTTTTGCATTGTGGACGGCCGCAACCTCGCTCGTACTGATGAGAGAAATGCTTCCAAATATATTAGTCACGGCAATATAACAATCCTCTTGGCTTTCGACATGGGCGTATTTTGATATTTCTCCTATTCGTTCAGATTGGCCACCATTCTGCGAATATAAAATGTCACAGGATATAGTTGTAAAGATTTAAATAAATACCCCGAAAGCCTCCAAGACTGGAATGCAAAACTGGAGTTTTCGGTGGGCTAAAGAAAGTAGATAGCTAGACTGGCTGAGTGGCAACCTAAACACATCCAAAGCGAGGTGAACGATGGCAATTAGAAGTGGGGTTATCTGTATATATATATTCTGGAGGTATCATACTCCGGCTGAAGAGAATGCTCTCTTGACGCCATATAAAACTATTTACGGTTTGCCACTACATCATCTTAGGCAATCTTGTAGACGAGCTTCTCAGCACGAACCTTGCCCTGCTGCTGCAGCTCAAAGCCTTCAGCAATAGCTTCAAGTCCACCAAGTTCTCTAGATGGATTCGGCTTGATCTTCCCGGACTCGAGGAGCTCAGGCAACATGCTCAGGTACTTCTCCCAGAACTTGCGGTCCTGCGGGGTTGGACCGCCCCAGTTATCAAATGGGACGCTTCCAAGATTGAGTGCGTCTTCGAAAACCGTATATACGATCGTCGACTCGACTTTGACCTTCAAGATGTCCTCCGGCAACTCGGCCGTCTTCCGGGGGAGAATGCAGATCACATGCCCACCTTTCGTAGGCGATATCGCCCGCGCCACAGCAGCCGTAGTCTCTTTCTCCGCTACGCAATCGAAGGCATGCTGCAGGTTATCATGAGACAACTCGCGGACCTTCTCCGGCCACTACAACTCTCGGAGTCAGTTATTGTCATTTAGAGTGAAGTTTTTTCAGGGGTTTATAAGCTTCTAGAGAATCTCATGTCCCCAAAAGGCAATTTGTGCTCTGAAAGTCGCCAAGATAGGAAATGGTTCCGAGAATTACTCACCGCCGGATCCTTGTAATCCACCACAGCATCGGCGCCTAGCGCTGTGAGGAGGCCGTGGTTCTGCTTCGACGCAGTTGCAATGACGTATAGACCCGCGAGCTTAGCAAGCTGGACGGCATATAACCCCACCGAGCTCGTTCCTCCATTAATCAGCAGGGGAAATGCCGAAGTGGCAGGTTTGCTGGGCTCCGGGAGACCGAGGCGCTGGAACATGGCCTGCACAGCTGTCGCAAAGGCCAGGCTGATGGTCGACGCGTCTTTGAAAGTGACAGAATCCGGCACGCTGAACACGTACGAAGACCTCGTTACTAGGTACTCGGCGTAAGTCCCGCGCAGCGGCTTGTCCATCGTACCGTATACGAAGCCCGCAACGCGCTGTCCCTCGCGCCAGGGCGAGCCGTTAGCGTCTGCCACAACGCCGGCAAAATCGCACCCTACGATACGCCCCGGAGGCCGATTCGGCACAGACTTCCAGTCCGTCGGGTTCTGCGCCGCATAGTGCACGCGCACGAGGATCTCGCCCTGGGATGGTGTCGGCTTTGGAATATCTTTAACGGCGGCTGTACCCCCCTCCACGGTGACGAAGGCCTTCATCTTGCGGGTTTGTGATACCGTGTTTATAAGCTTGGAATGAGTCGCGATGTAAGAAGTCGGTTGGCAGAATTGTGCCGAATTTAATAGTAGTCGATGATATGAGAATGTGCGCCCTCTTAAGAATGAACTGCGCAGTCTCAAACACATTCTGGGCGAGGTATGTGATCGACTTATATATCATGATGATATAGTAAATACATTCAAACTGGCTAGGTGTCCTACATGATCGCTTAGAAATGGGTCTGGGTCTGGCGGTATACTCAAATCCTAAGAATCGTATGCTCCGTTGTCGATTATTTTTGGTGGATTCAACACGATGGTCTTGGGGGGATTAATGTCCCGCTATGTTACGACGATGGTTTCCTATTGGAGCGTGCGCGAGAAGCTATTCGATTCTGGTATTACCATTCCGGGCGATTATTAATCCCGCTTATGTCAATCATCGTGGAAAAGAACTTCTTAAAGGATTCCCTAAACGCCGACAAAGCACGAAAAGCGAGATGTCTGGCTTTAAGCGGCTTTTGTGTAGACTTTTGAATGGTAAACCCGATGGTAGTCAACGGGAAATGTTAATCGTTCAATTCATAAATCGTTACCACTCTAATCTATCATCACAAATCAAGCTAACATCAAAACGTTCGTTGCCATTCCAGACCTTAGCGCCAGAGTTGCACGATGCGACGATGCTTCGAAGCTCACTAATCATCCCGCCCGGACCACTACCAAATACTTTCGTTGGCCCTCTCACAGTGCTATCCACGAAGTCGCTTACTAGAGCCTTCAGGTCCGGATGTTGGTTCAATCCATTGCTGCCTAGTTTCTGAATGTCCGGTGATATAGGAGTTTGAGCCCCGTTGATCGACGTCGATGAGCATGATGGCGAGCCACACGTCTCTTTTACATCGATGAACCCTCCAACCTTCTCATCCTGAGTGGATGAGGTGCTGTTGCCAGCCTCCCGTGTCACATAGATGTGTACTTCGATTCCGTGGGATCTAGCCGCATTGTTGATAGCGACCATCTCCTGTTCAATCCAACATAGGTCTGCTTTTCTTCGAATGGCCCAGATGAGCTGGATTCTGCGGTCTCTCACGGCAGCCTTCTGGATCAAGTCAAGCAGCACAGGTAGTACGTAGGTAATGCCAGTCCCACCTGCCACACATAGCACGTTATCGTCAGGCATGAGTGTTTCGGTAATCGATTCCCCGTAGGGTCCGGTTAATATAACTGGTGTTGTTGCTGTGGGAGAATGGAGCTTCTTTAATGCTAGATCTGCGATCTTCTTCGTTTCACCCTTCTTAGCTCTGAAGATGTATGAATGTGTAACAGACCCATTGTGCGTCTGGGGCAGGTTCAGCGGTGTAAAAGGGTGTGATTGCCAAATGCTACTTTCTGCGAAGCACAGATAGAAGTGTTGGCCAATTTTCCATGCATCGTGAGGTTGTATAAAGTCCATGCGTACGACATCTCCATCAGGATCGCTGAAATGCGTCAGTGATGCCGGAGCTGCGCAAAAGCCCATCGATCCATCTGGGAGATATTGGTGGTGTATCAATGCCGTACGCAAGAGGCGAACGCCCCGATCCAAAAACCAGATCAGCAAAGATGGGAGGAGAAAGCACTTGAGTTTATCCCAGTGGGCCCAGCAGGCCCCGATATAAACCATAGCTAAAACGTAATGGGCTTTTCGGAAGAATTCGTATCCTGTCAGACGAATGGCCCACGGTGTGCTCAGCACGAATAGGAGTAGGAGTAAGATCATAGCGACCACCCCCCATATAATATATGGCTGGATAATCCATGCAATTGCGGTCGATGGTTGCGGTTGATATAGTCGAACTTCGATAATAGTCCAGGCAATAGTATGCACGGAGCCCTGTATGAAGATGATATAGCCGAGCCACCGGTGCAGAAAGTTGAAACTCTGATAAGGAACTCCCGTCAATAAAGAGAGGATCGATTCTCTGTTCGATAGAAGAATTGACAGTGGTGTCAAGGCATAAGCTAGAATGCCGATGCGATCGGAGAACGGGCCTAGACTGCTCCTCGTGTTGTATACCCCCGGGCTATTCTTGACAGGTGTAATCCAGGTTTGATAAGTAATGCCCACGAAACTCCATATTAGCAAATATCCTGCCAATATAGCTAAGATTAGCACTTGAAATCGGGTCGTCCTGCCGAAAATAGGTCGAGCCGCATCGGGAAGTAACGAGCTTCGCCCATAAACGGAAACTGATCTCGCAAATCGTGTTATTGATGACTCGCTGGCCCTCACACTGCCTGGCACCAGGCCATCAGCCCTCGATAGGGTCCAGAATCTCCTTCCTATTGTCCATACGAATACGATCGCTAGTATAGTGGCCCATAGAATGCCAGAGTAGAGCATACTCAGATCGTGGGAGTAGTAAACCTGGTCGAGGTATTCGCAGGACCCGACATCATTTGTGCAAGGCCGGACTCTGGAAACGTAGCCCCAATGTGGTTCTAAGTAATCTGCATCGCTCTCGTTCTGGATATGGCGGGAAGCTATCAGCCCTTCATGGCTCGCCATCTTCTCCAAGCGACCGAAGTAGAACGCAGGCGAACAAAATAACAACGCAGAGCTGATAGCTGAGATTGAGTTCGTCGGCAGGTTATACTGCTCTTGTATGGAAAGAAAGCAAGATAGCTTGAAAGTTAGCTTTTAATGGAACTGCATACTCTAGGAAAATGGCAACGTGTGCAGCTTAGCTTTTTCTAGACGGCTATCCATTGCGCTTGTAGCACCCACGAACTTATAAAATGCCACCGTGATCTCTTCGATATTAAGACACATGGTCAATAACCAGGCACACTTAGTAGTCAACACCAAATTTTCCCACAATCGGGCTAAAGTCCCGAGAACTTGCGCAGATATAGTACTTGGAATCCACATTTTAGGAGGCCAAGCGGAGGGAAACATCTTGGTGAATCAAAAAAGCAGCGAGCGTGATAGAGAAGTGGGCTGTTGAGAAAGATTGAGCATGTTTTTCCTGCTCCATTTTGGTTACGGACGCTGGGGGTTTCTTGGCAAAGTCTTGGATCCGAACCGTGTTTAGCAGTATAGCCTTTACCGCCGTGTTGGGTGTAGTTGTGATTCGTATCATGAGTGGTCCAGGAAGCTGCATAATTCTCCGCAACTCTCGCTCCCAGTTCCTGGTCTCCGGGCGCAGGTATGCTTCATCATTGGATGTTGGCTATCTGCAAAGCTTCGCCGAGCGGTCAGATCGCGCATGCTACGCGAGAAGTGGCACTTCGTAATCACCTTTTGAGTACGACAAAATTGTCTCTTATTTGCTCTTATGTCGCTCTTCGAGAGTTCAACGCAAGATCATCATGCTATTGAAAACTTATAAGGGGTGGGCTTAAGCAGACGGTTGCAACCTTGTCCGTCAAATATCAGTGACCATCTGAATAACTTGTTCACTCAGACACTGAAAAAATGTCCCACGGCGGTGGCATGGAGATGGATGGTGATTCCTGTTCGACTCACGTTCGTAGTCTCAATTCAAGGCTCCTTCGAATCTGCTCTCGCTGACAACAAACCCTTAGATGCTGTGGAACTGGAACACCATCGGTGCATGTTTTTTTGCCGAGTCATGGCAGATTAAAACACAGGGGGCGATGGCAGCAACCTGCATCGGTGTGTTCTTGCTTGCGATTATGCTAGAATTTTTGCGACGAGTTGGCAAGGAATACGACCAATTTATTCTCCGTCAATTTCAACAACACGTGGATGCGCAGGCTGCTATGGCTAAATCCAAAGACTCTTGCTGTTCAGAGGGAGCTCAAATGGACGGTCACGCTGTTATGTTTAGGGCAACACCGATACAGCAAGCAATCCGAAGCTTCATACGTAAGTCATATTTCCGTCCGTTATTCCAGCCACGATACTACGGTGCTCTCATTTCATCTAGATTTATCCTTCACGTTTTGACGCCGTATTGGCTCGAATCTGGCCGACGCTGACATGCAAATGGTTACAGATGCAGTAGCTTTTGGCATAGCCTATATTCTAATGCTTATTGCTATGGCGTTTAACGGATATGTCATCATTGTCATCATTATTGGTGCGGGATTCGGCAAGTTTGTGTGCGACTGGATGACTCAGAAGATCATAGTGGGAGGTACAACTAACCTGTCGACAAAGAGTCCTGAGAGCAGTGAAGAGGCAACTATGTGCTGTGGCTAGAATGATATATATATGGTCGTAATTCTTTAATGACTAATGATGGGATGATGGAACGAATTGGTTTCTTATTACCACAGCTAGACAGACTGAGTAGTTTACTCGAAATACCGAAATGTCAATGCCGCATTCCCATTTGCATTTATGGTTCGTATAGGAAGTCTCGAATATCGAACTAATAGCATGTGCCCTGATTGTAGATGACCTTAACCAAGGTTTGTTTATACAAGTCCAAAGGATGGTGATGATGTTGGATTCAGTACCTGAAAGGATGTCAGAGACCGAAACCCCCAGTTCCTACTTAAATATTGAATAAGCATAATTCTGATTGTTGCATGGCCAGATGGATTTTTTTTCTAGAACAGAAGCGGTTAGCACTTTGTCAGCTTATCTTACCTTATCGGACCCTTGCCTCAGCAACTTGCCCCTCCAAAAAGATGGCCGATCTGGACTGACATCCCGCCGCCTTACATTTCAGGTGACTCAGAAAGCAATTCGACCCTTCAAGTCAAGTTATATAATCAGTCACCCAACCACGATCCCAAGGCATCAAGCGGACCATATTTCCACGCCGATACAAACCATGTCTACCACGAACGCAGGCGAGAGGCTTGCCCTCATCAAAGAGAACCTGGCCGAGTTCCTCAATCCCGAAATAATCGAGACCATCGTCAATGAGGGCCGCAACCCGAGGATCTACTGGGGTTGGTGCTCTCTGTTGGTATTGCGAGCAACACAAACCCGGTGCTAACCAACCGTTTTTCTCTTCCGCAGGAACTGCTACCGTATGTCACGTCTCTGCCATGTTTGCGTCTCCGAAAAAGACAGGCAATAGACAGCTAACTTAAGTACACAATAGACCGGTCGACCACATGCTGGATATTTAGTCCCTGGCGTATAGTTCCCTGATCATACTTCGGGCGAATAGATGGAGCTCACAGCTGGAAAATAGGTCAAAATTGCCCAGTTGCTGGCTGCTGGCTGCGACATGGTCATCCTCCTTGCCGACGTATGCGCTCCTCCACACCGGACGACATTAGACGCGATAGCGCTGATAATAATGTTCGCGATCTATAGATTCATGGTTTCCTCGATAACCTCAAGGCACCTATCGAACTCGTCGAACACCGTGTCAAATATTACCGGTTTGCCATAACAGCACTGCTCCAGGCCTGCGGTGTGTCGACCGACAAGGTCGAGTTCGTGCTTGGTAGTTCGTACCAAAAGACACCAGATTATATTATGGACATTTACAAGATGTGCTCTTTAACGTCGGAGCATGATGCAAAGAAAGCTGGTGCCGAGATAGTTAAACAGTCCGCCAACACTCCTTTAAGTGGGTTGCTGTACCCAATTCTGCAGGTGTTAGACGAACAATACCTCAACGTAGATGCGCAGTTCGGTGGTAAGTATGCCTCTGCCCGGATCATTTAAAATAATAGTCAGGGGCATGCCACTGATGCAACACAGGACTTGATCAGCGAAAGCTGTTCACTGCTGCGAAAGAGTGGCTACCCAAACTTGGGTACCGACAGGTCAGTTGGATGTTGTAGGACGAATCTAATTTTTTTGGGACAAAACTAACTCAGTCATAGCGCGCTCATCTTATGAACGACATGATTCCAGGTCTCCAAGGCGGTAAAAGTAAGTATAGAACTCCCTCATTACGCCGGCGCGGAATGTTCGAGGTCGTTATTGTATTGGTTGTTGATTAGTACACGGTATGATGGGTGTATATGCTTGCGCACGTGTGCTCAGTCATAGCCGGAAGTGCTATTACTTGATTCGTTTGGCCCTGCAAAAACGTTCTGTTTACCCTATACTGTTATTGTCGCTCACTGACATTTGCATAGTGAGCTCAAGTGACGAGAATTCGAAGATTGATCTTCTTGACCCACCGGACGTTGTGTCGAAAAAGGTACGATAACGCTCTTAGTCATTCAAATTTCTCAGCCGCCAAGAGGCTCTGTTCATTATTCCCTAATCTAGTTGCTTGCGCCACTTCCCCAGAGGATGATTACTTACCACGGATATAGATTAAAAAAGCGGAAGCAGCACCACGGGTTGCTGAAGGCAACGGCCTGCTAGCTTATGTGGAACATGTGTTCCTTCCAGTCGCTGAACTCAAAGGAAAGCGTGAATTTGTCGTGCTCAGGGAACGAGATGGCTTGGAGCCGCTTGTGTACACTACAATTGCCCAGATGCGCAGCGATTATGAAAACGACGTAGTAAGTTGTTATTTTTTCTTGACGGCTCTGCTGTAAGCACCAATCTCACTCAGGACGGGCTACTAATTGATTCGAAGCTTACACCACAACTTTTGAAACCCGCTGTTACTAAAGCATTACATGACATAATGATACCCATCCAAGACGCCTACAACGCATCAAAAGAATGGCAGGAGGTCACGTTACTAGCCTACCCGCCACCGGAAAAGAAGCAGAAGAAAGCCAAGAAAATTGGCACTCGCTACCCAGCTGCCGGCCAAGATAAGGGTGCTACCCCTGATGCCGCTGCTAATAATACCGACGACATGGCCAAGCTAAACCTCGAAAATGAGAAGTCATAAAGCCCGAGAAATCACTAAATGGCTTGAAGTAATTGGTTCACTAAAGCGATTGAGCGTAAATGATGTTTCGGGCGCCAACACATAAGTAGGACGATAGACGATACGAATATCCGGAAAGCATCGGTTTGAACACGAGCAAGATCTTACTTATACCCACACGTCCTTTAGTCCGGGGCTTTAGAATAGAGCATACAAGCGAGCTCAAGAAGTTTAGTTCACAGCCACCAACAATCATGCTTCCATGATTTTTCGTTATCTTAAATTACTTGCACGCAGTTGATCTGCAACCGATATGATATCGCATTGCCAAGTGCTAACCCCATGTTTTATCTCATATCTACACTTATAAATGGTGGCCTGATGCGTAAATGCTATCCAAGGTAGCCCAGCCATTGCTTACAAGCTTCGTAGATCATTGTGCCTAAATCATCCCTGTGCTCGCTGCCGGCGGAGGCGAGCTGCGAGGGCTAAATGCGGGATTGTGTTCGTTCAGCACGTTGCAGTTGTAACCCTCGTCTTAGCCAAGGCACGTCAAACGGGCGATGGAAAGATTTCGTATCCGGGGTAAAGCGCTCCAGGTCCTATATACCATGTGTTCAGCATACTATGATCCATTAATATTCAGAGTAGCACATTTGGTTGCAGTACGTCGTGAGCTTGGTGTGCTACGACATAATAGATAAGACATGACATGACCGCTCCCATGTCCATCGTCTTGCTATGAAACAAGTCAAAAGCCAGAGCAGCAAAACCCACGATATATAGCTTGCGCTCAATCATGCGATTCATATTTTACTCACCTGCCATCGCTTTATCCCATATCTTCCTAGTGTCAGCTATTGCTCGCCCCCAGGCCGGCGTGACAACGAGCACCATACTCGTAAAGGCAGGAACACACCCAAGATCAGATCCGATGAAGATTCTCTCGGTCTGCTGCTGTTGTCTCGTCAGTGCCATTGACGAGCCGCAGCCAATCAATGGCCACTACAGGGGGGAATGCTCAAAGGCAGGGACCCTGGACGTTTGCGGAAGCAACTACACGGGCACATCGGGGTACGCGATGTATGGACTCGAGGGGGACCCCGAGCGAATTAGTGCCTTGTGCTCGACTGCGAGATGCGGTGCTATGCGCTATATGGACTGAGGCTGGCCGACGGATGGACAGAGAGTCGCGTGAGAGGTCGAGGCGCTAGGGAGTATGATATTACTATTTTTGGATATTATTACTACTCGATAATGCTATACTATAATATGCTCTCTCGCGCTTAAACCGTGAAGTATGTTTTACTTTCCACCAGACTCGACATTGTCAGCGGTAACGGTGTCATTGAATGCGCTCACATCGCGATAATACAGTTCCTCTACGCCGTCCGGACTAATCCCACCGAAGGAGAATACCTGGTGTGTCCTCCCGGCACCCGCGCTGTAGCTATTGTCGCCTGGTCGAAAGTAATTCGCAGTGCCGTTCCGCCAGGTGTGCAATACAGAACCCTCGATAGCATCGGCTGTAGAAATCTTCCCGAGTGCGAGGAACCCCTCCAGCCCTGATGGTAGTACGGCGTCACCACGGACTTCCACCTGCAGCCCCTGATCGACCTGCGCCCAGAGCGTCAGGTTTCCCTCGGGCGAAACATCTGCCGTGCTGTTGGCAAATAGGGGGTACGCGTAGCTCGTCGCGTAGTTCGTGCCGGGGCCCGTGGCGGCGTCTGCGCCCGAGATGGAGAAGGTGTTAAGGTTGTTGTTGCCGAAGCCAGACACGCCGCCGATATTCGAGTACGACAGCGACTGTGACCACGTCACAGTCCCTTCGGACTTCTGCGTTTTTACGTAAGAGCTGACTGCCAGACTACGTGACACGGCGAGGTTGTACTCGAGCGTCTCGTTAGCGCCGGTCGCATTCTGCGTCAGGCGCTGCGTGAGCGCGATGGTTGGAGTTGAGGTATACAGGTTCCCCAGAGTCCCAGTTGTGACCGCGCCAGCATCGTCATCAAGCCAGACGAAGATCTTGCCGGTAACGTACCACTCGTCGTCAGTGGTGGTCGACAGCTCAGCGCTCGACGCCCCATCATCTACGAGGCCCAGGATCTTGATCTCAAACGTATGGGAACTGCCATCGCAAAGCAGCGGCAAGAACGGCGAGACGTCGATCTCGTGCTCGGCGATGTCGAATGCCTGGATGCCCACGATGGGCCGGTGCAGCTGCGGGACCACACCACCCGTGTAGATGACCGGGAACGGCCACCACACGCCCGCGAGGTGGCCGTCGATCAAGACCTGCACCTCGCGGAACGGCGAATACCCCGGGTACGCGCCCCCATAAGTGTCGTCGAAGGCGTCCGTGGCGCTCTGCAGCACGTTGCTCCACCAGAACTCCTCGTTTCCTTGCCCCTTGACGTCGACCGTGACCACGGCGCGGTTCGCATTGCGCGGGAAGTCCGCGACGGTACTCTTGGCCTCCTGCGCCGGGTACACGAACTGGCTAGGCTTCCCCTCAGCACCGAGACGCTGCGAGACGGGAATGATGAGGTCGGCGGGGTGGTAACCGCCGCCGGCTTGCTTCAGCTCTCCACCGGGCGTCTTGAAGAAAGTCGCCATCAGCGTCGTGTTAAGCAGACCCGTATAGGTGCCGTCGACGATATTCTCGAGGTCGAAGATGACCGTCTGCGGCTGCTTCCAGAGCGACACGAACGCCGTCATGTCTTTCAGCCACTCCCAGCGGATGCCGTAGCTCGTCGGCTCCGCGGTCGACGTCCGCCAGACCTCATTGTCGCCGAGGTAGAAGACGCCTGTGCGGTCGTATTGTCGCCCCTTCACCTGCGTCGTGAAGTTGATGACCACATGGTCAAAATCACACTCAGGGGGGGTGTATTCACCTATATGATACGTTAACTCATGGCCAGTCACTCGGTGACGCACTCAGCAGCTCAATTGCCAAGAGATAGAGCTACATTTGGAATCATCCATGAATCTCAAAGGATAAGCAGTTATGCATACCAACAAAAGGAGCTCCATAGCTATTCGCAAACGTATGCTCCATCAACACCACCGCACACGGCGATGACCGGCCGCCACCATCCACCACGGCCTCAATTGGCTTCTGATCCGCCGGCGCAATTAAAGGCACCTGACTTGCATCACGGCGCGTTAGCCCAGACGGGGTGAGCACGGGCTCAGCCACCTGGAAGCATTCTAGCGGCGGTCGCGTTGGTGTCGGCGCCGAGGTCGTGCTAGGAGTCACATCTCCGCCCAGTGCAAGGCTCTTGTATTTCGCAAAAGGATGGATTGCACCCGAGTCTCTTTTTTGAAAACTTCCCACGTCCGGGTGAGCGAGGGCTATGCCGGCGACAAGATTGAGCAGCACCCGTATCTTCATTTCGATTCAGAGGCAAATGGACCAGATCAAGCTAAGTAGGTAGTGCCTCCAAATGAAGTACTGCTACGCTGTTTAAGGATGGGGCAATTTGCAGCTCGACCGGGCTTTATATTCAAAAGAACGAACGGATACTAATAGTATGCGAGTGTAGCATAGCACAAGCGACTCGCATCACGTCACTTTCCAACATCCGATAAGGATACGGGCCAGAATATCCCTGCCCCGAACGAACCAAAAAAAGAAGGTGCGCAGTTCAACAAGGGAGATCTTGACCATGAAATGGAGCTCCCGCTGTTGATCCGGGATCCGGACAGGGGCTAGGGGCGAACTATTCCAATTAGAGATGCCGCGTTCGCGGGGGTGCGGGCCTACCCGGCAGGACAGTACATGCATAGGCAGTGCCACAGTTTCTGTAAACACGATCACAACCCACTGGTATACGTACGAACATCATATCATAATCATATAGTAAGCTACTCAGTCAATTGTTTGATAATGGACTACGTACGCTTGAATCTTTGGATTAACCAAAAGCTCACAAAGCCGAATGATAAGATCTGATCTAATAGCTATCTTAAATAAAATCGTGTTTCCTCATGCTATTACGTAGAGAAGAGACCTAGAACCTTATATTCAGCCCCGGTTATGAAAAGACACAATGTTGCGAGATTGATAAGCGCTATAATGATAGAAAATACAGGGATAACTACCCGTAATAAGGTTCGAGAATACCATATACTTCAACATAAAAGAGACAGAATCCGTTGAGAAAAGAGAGACGGTCACTGTGCATAATCAGTAACGAGACACTCAACTAGTGTTACTTTACGTCCGGGGTCAGTTTCGTGCCTACGAATGTTGCAGTCATAGTTTTTGCTGTTGATATTAATACGATGAGATGCACTGCCAACCACTTAGGCGGTAACTAGAGCCTGCTGTATCATTCCTGCAGCTTACCCCCTATCATCAATTCAATGCTAGCTTTTAGAAACAGCGCTTAGTAATATATACAACTGAGTTTCATGTTATTTTCATAACGATTTATTGTGCCGCTGCCTCATCCTAGATGCGCGTTGGCGATCGGCAGATCAAATGGTCGGAGGCGAGCCGCTCACTTGATCGTCATGAGCACGCAACTACTCCATATAACTGATAACTTCCAGAATATCGATTGTGCGAGTAGCCAAGCCGGGAGATTGACTATGCTATTCAGGAAGCCGCACCGGAAGAGGAAGCCCCTATTTAGCCAACAACTCAATCCTATTTCAATCCCCTATTGTATTGGTCAATTTTATATTGAATTTGAAGGCAGCAGAAGAAGCCATGAGTCCTCGACATATCGCAGACATGTAGAAATATCATTTAAAGGGTTTGTGCCCCAGATCTTTGTCTTCCGAAAAGCCTCGTTGTTAACCCGAGAATCGTTACCGCTAATAACAACCAAAATGAAGGCCGCAAATATTGTATCAGCACTTATCCTTGCAGGAGTCTCTTCGGCGCAGACTCCAGCGGGATTCACTCCAGCTGTCACTGAGAAGCTGGAAGTGACGTTCGGAACCAAGAATATCGCCACAGGTGGTCAGGCAATGACCAAGGCGGAAACCGCTCGACAGCCCACCATTGGCCTTTCAGGATCTGCGAACCAAACATATGTCTGGATGTTGATTGGTGAGTTGTCATCAAATGTATTGAACACTGTTCTCCCAAGATGACGCTAACACCACTATAATAGATCTTGACGCGTAGGTACCCGTACCTTTCTCGATATATTTCGGCGTGATATCACAGGATTGAATTTGACATGGCTTTGGCAATTATAGATCGACCAACTTCGCCAACCCTAAGGCTGGGCAACAAGCGACCTATCTGCACACGGTGCTTCGTGATTTCAAGGCCAGCGGTGCCGCATCTGGGGATGGAGTGACGACTCTAACAACGACCGCAAACGGTAAGTCCGATTAGCCGCAAGAAACGCAATACAGCCATTGTGACTTTGTATTAACAACCACGGTGACAGGACCGGTGGCATGGTTCGCGCCCCAGCCTCCGGCTGAAAACCCGCCTCATCCCCATCGCTACACGAACTTGCTGTGGGAACAGCCGGCCAACTGGCAGATCCCCAGCGCGGCGAATACGATGTTGCAGAATCAGAGGCTCGGGTTCAACGTGACGAACTTCATTGCAGCTGCTGGACTTAGCAACCCCATTGCGGCTAACTACTTCAATGTCACGGGCTGAGGGACTCGGGGACTCGCTCAAAATATTGTCTGAAAGCTTGAAATGGATGCCGGCCTATTCACACGCGTCTAGTGTACATATTTTTTGCACGCCCTCAAAGTTCCCTACATTTGTCAATCCGTTGTTGGACGATAAAATACTATTTCCCAAGCTGTGTGATTATTGAGTCAAAAGCAGTGTGTACATCGATCTATGGAATGATGGCGAACAAAGATCTATTCTTTTCAAGTGCTAATCCTAACACACCTTTTTGAGTCAATATCGGAGATTTCCTGTATTACCTTGTAACGAATAGCAACCCTAGCGACATGTTGATAGGATGCTAGTGACCAGATGCCGTAGTAGAAGTTGTATCTAGTTACGTTTAATTCTTTGCACGTAGGGACCTAATGAATTATCTATCTCGATTGAATCAACAAGACAGCTGACATTGTTGCGTCCACTAGACTACTTAAACCCGCTTTTTCACTATTCAGGGCTCTACAAACAATGGGGAACCGGCTATAACTAAGGCCACGTCAACTACTCGCAGGGCTTCGACGGCAGTTTTGACGTCTCTCCTGTTAAACCTGTCGGCCTTGGTTGCGGGGCAAGACACAACGCGCTTAAGGTATAAATATTGTCCCCAGTGCTGATATCTCGAGGCTTGATGCAACATAGGCTGTGCTGGAAGCTCCTGAGCTAAATCACAGTCGAAAGTGTTTATAATACACTTTAGTAACAGTTTCGAGTTTCAGCTGTAGCAGCTCTCTCCTTATCAGCCTCCTCTACGTATCCGAGTACTGGAGGATTCGCAACTCACACACCGTTCGTACGCACCGCGTCTTATTCTACCATAGCTCAAATTTTATTCTTGATTAATTTCAGTCTGATATATATGCTATTGTCTCCTTCGTTCTCGCCTTGTGAGTTTCCAGAAAGCATTACCTTACCTTTCCCTTCTCTTCTCAGTTCACCATTTACACAATTGTTCCTACGCCCCATTCGCTAATGGCTACCCCACCACCTCGATCCTGTCTTACTCCTTGCTTGGTCTCATCTCAGTACTCTGACTGGAACTTACGCTGGGGCGAGCGACTCAACACCTAGATCCACCGGCTGACAAGATGGGTTCTGAGGCGTGACGCCTTCGAATCCGGACACCCACGCAAGGGAGCGAAACCAGTATCCTCCAGTCCACTGGTAGCAAAGGTGGAAATTCGAGACATCCTCCGTGCGCTCGCCGCTAGGCGTTGTGGCGTTCCAATGGGTATCGTCGTACAGCGATCCCATGTAGAAGAAGCCAGAGTCAAAGTCAAGTGAGATAGGCGTCCCTTCTTCGATTCCGGGCGGGATGAGCAGCGGATGCACCTTCAGAGCAAAGGTCAGCAATTCTCGTTCAGCAGATAACTAATTGCACTGCTCTTGGGATATTCATTCCAAAGGCATACTCACATTGCTAGCCCAACTCGGGTAAATGTGCGCAAACGAGGGAACCTTCACCTGGTTCCCATCGACGCCGGCATAGGCGAAAATATAGCTGATGTACCCCGGGTAGTTGTAGCTCTCGTAGTATGAGTAGTTGTAGTAAAACTCGTACACGGAACCGCTCACAGGCGTTGATCCCGCCGAGTAACAAAGGCCTTCGGTAGCTGCTCCTGCATGACAACCCCACGCATAGCCTGATGACTTAGTCAGTATATCCAGCATCCTGAAGGTATAGAGTACTCCGCTCGTCGTAGGATACGCACCGTCAATGCTGGAGTCCGTCTTGCCAGTGATACGAAGCGCGAAGGGACCAACGACGTTGTTATCAGCGACCGCCCCCGTGATCAGGGCGACGGCTGCAGTGATGCATGCTAAGAGCCTCATGGTGCAATGATCGATGTTATTGTTGTCATGCGTCGAGATCAACTTAGAGAAATCTCTGGTCAACGCAATAGGCGGGCACGACCTTGGGAGAGCATCGAGACACTTATATGCACCGTGGCCGATTGGGATCTGATCTCTGTGTCTCGTAAGGATCGCAATGTCATGCAGTGAAATCTCAGTTCAGTACAACGCAGTATCTAACAACATATTAGTTAGTAGCATATTTACACTCAGTAACAGGACTTGTGCTCTTCCGCGAAGCGAGGAGGTCCACGATTGCGCGTCACTATTCTAGAATTTCACAATTGACGAATCGTATCACTTCCGTCATCTAATATGCATCGTGTAGGTTGTATCATGTTACATCAGAATAGGTTCGTGCAGCTTGTGTGATCTCATTCGGTGAATACGGTGATCCAAATGTGCCGATGCTCTACTCAGGCGAATCGCAGGCTCATTTCAGAAGTGCAACCGAGAGGGAATGGTGACAGCACCTGACAATATATTCTCAAATTAACCAAATAGCTATGATAGTCTGGAGTTGTGTTGGACTTTCAACACATGTTAAGGACCTAACTTTGAAGACGATCATCAACCCATATATCCCCGGAACATGTACAGTTTCACGTGTTGAAAGAATATTCCTCGGAGAATAGCATATGGGATTGAGTTCGAATAGTGTATCCTCTGAGTCTAGGTTTAAGCAATGATAGGTGAATGGACGACCTGTCTATCCCTGAGACTGAATCAAGAGTAAGCTTAAACTACTCAGAGAGATGAGACATTGAAGGCAGACACAAGATTGCATTCGCGACCAAAGCCATGTCCTACTGATCTACAGGTCTACCTTCATGTCTGAATGGCCGAACTCGGTGCTAGATAAGTTGGACATGTATGAGGTTAAGGAAAGTTGCTTACAAACTAAACAAATTTATCAAAACACTCTCTCCTTCTTCTCCATTGGGCTACATGACTAACACGTTAACTATTAGGGACCATCCCTCATTCCCGACGGCCATTGCCCCAACGCCTTCCAAGATGCAGTAACCAACGGTATGTTATAATATACTCCTAAAATGCTCCCCAAAAATAGTTCAAGAATCTAAAGAGACGAGATCTCTATGATAAGCGAGTTTATCGACGAGCTTCCACATTCCGGTGAGTTTTCAATACATGAGGTTGCTTTCATTTATCTCATATCCAATAGTCTTGATGTTTGGACTCGTTCACCATCTCAATGGGCCAGGCCATTGCTGTTTCTTCCAAGCGTACTGTTGAGACTATCATCATCGCCTTGTACGTGTTTTGTGGGCATGCCATCTTCATCATCACTCATCAACCCTTCCAGTTCGAATTCCTCCGCATCGCGAACCGGAACATTGCCGTTTAATCGGGGCCCAAGGCGCCCGGTATCCGATTCTTTCTGGGAAAGATTCGGGTTGGCATTGCTGTCATAGATATGGATAAGCATCAAGGTAAAGAGGAAAAGAAGGGCAGCCAGCGAAAAGAGTATGAGTATATAAGCGACATGATCCATTCCAGAGCCCGCGATAAGTTTCATTTGCTCTTCTGTAGCGCCCATGAACATGAAGCCGGATGCGTATAGCAGCTGTCACAGGCGGGTTAGATAGAATTGCTAGATTCAAACCAGAGCACTCACAAAAACAGGGATGTACTGGAAGCTATTGGTCTCCCGGCCATCCGCAGACAAGGTAGCACGGTCTCGAAGGACAAAAGATACCTCAATAATGCGGGTGGCACCCGCCGCCATCAAGGTGTATCCGTACATCTTGTGAACCTCGGCACTGACTGCCATATGCTGGGGGTGGCCGCCGAAGGCCCATCCGGTAATCAGGATGATGAATCCGGGAATGAAGTTTCGCTTGGGGCGACCGTCGCGATCCCTGCTCAGCCATATTCCCACCAACCCAGCGCACCACCAGATTATACCCATCGTAGTGTGCTGCCAATCATTCTCAACCCATGCGGTACCCCAGCGGTGCTCGGTAAAAGTATTGATAACACCCCAAGCAGTGATAACGGCACTGTCGAAAAACTCCTGAGACCGACCGGTGCGCTTGAGCCACAACTGTCCAACAAGTAGGAGGATAGTCAACAGAACTCCATAGGCAATGAAGGCACTTCCCATGATGAAATGCGCAAGGCACTGGCCAATATGGTCGCCCTGACAGAAGCCCAGGGCGGTAATTCCACCGAAAAGCATCTGTGTCCAGGCAAACACAGGTAACGCTTTACCGAGAATGCCGTGTCCAAGTTTGACTACACGCCTGATCTTCCCGTGGATTCCTCTTTCGATGTGCAATTTAAGGTAGATACCGAAGATGACTTGGGCGAACAGCATGAGAGATATAGGAGTGGCAAATTTTGAGTGGACGTTGTTATGACGGAATTCACGGCCTCCGTGCCTATGGCCCAGGGCGTATCCGAGTATCGCGAGCGCAGTACCGAAGACTTGTAGGGGGACGTGCCAGCGGGACTTTACCATCTATTTCCACATACGCTTTACCATTAGAGATTGGACTCGGAACTCGCGCGGGGAGCATGTAGATTTCCTTCCTTACCCCAAGAACCATGCCCAGCGGGAAGATGACGCCCCAGGCGGCCATTTGAATGAAAATGTGTATCCATAGCGTGGTGTCCTGCAACACGGTCAGACCCCATACTATCTGTCGCTATCCGATCCGAGGGTTCCTCAGCAGCTGTAGGAGGGGTTACACGTACGATCGGATCGATGGAAATAGATTCCCCATCCTCGATGTGCGACGAGTCGTGATCGTGTGCGAGAGCCATTGGTAAGGCGGCAGAGACCAACAAGAGAGTAGAGACGGACAAAGAAGAGGTCGGAGCCATCGTGGCTCTTCTGAGAAGAGTATTCGACATGGTAATTATGGAAACGGAGGCCGTTTCAAGTGCACGTCATTCGATAGTTGTTACAGCGCGGCGCGCCCCAGGGTTCGAGCAGCTCAACCCTGGAAATGCGTGTCGCAAAACCGGGGACAATTGGATTTATCGTCCGATGTCACGGTTGGCTATTCCATGTACAGCAACGAAGTGCGAAATGGATGGCGACAATGCCTTTTCTCAATCTTGGTTGGGACGAGGCCTGTGTATTCGTTGGACAAGCGACGGGATGAAAGCAAAGGTTAAATCAATTGAGCGATAACTTTACTTATGCCAGCTGGAAGATTGAACAGCCCGATCGTTCCGCCGCTGGCTATGTATGTACCTTAGGTACCTGATCTAGGTAGGCTGCGTAAGCCGCCAATCTGTCACTTAGCGTACCCGGCACCCGGCACCCTAGAGAGTCCCATAATTAGGTAACTTTCCATACCTCTTTACCAACATATTCGATAAAAGTATCATATCATGTGGACAATTGCAGTACTTATTAGAGTAAATCGAAGTATCTAGTCCAGTCTATCTATTACCTTTTGTTCTGCTTGTTGAAATTCAACGACCTCGTCAACGCCAGACCACAGACAAAAATATAAGAGAAGTAGTGAGGACATATTCTCGATTTATGATAGCGACTGTTGTCCAGTGGCCTCACCTATGATTTAAGCCTCGATATCGGGAAATTGCCTTTGAATACCAAGAATCCATTCTTGCCCGATTGTGACTTGAATGTGCAATCATTTTCAAGGGGCCAACCGTCATTACACACCTTTGTTGGTTCAGCCAAGTCGGAAGAACATTAACCGACGATGAAGACTTACCTGAGGTTGCCCTTGACATCGGCTTCTGGATGATGAACAGCATATCGCCTTCCACAGCGATAATGTCTCACCTTTGACTCGGGAGACGATTTCACCTTTGGCCGTCATGAAAGCTGTCGCGGATATGATTCGATATGGTATATTTTCAGTAACGTGGTGAGGCGATAGGTTCATCAACCAGAGAACGGCCATTCTTAATGCTCATCCAGCCAGAAGTCTCGCTTTCGACAGGCAGGTCGGCAATGGTAACATCTCTAGCACCCTATCTTAGCTTGGCATCCCGTTACGGGACGATAAGCCACGAATGGCGAGAAGAGCACTGGAATCCCAATGTTTTCCCTGTGGCGCTACAAGGCAACGAGCGACTTATGGTTGGCGCGGGAGTCAATGACTTACATCCCTCGCGATCTGGCCAACACAAACTCCGTGACGGGAGCAACTTGAGCTTGTCTGTTAGACTACTTAAGAGCCTAGCAAGAGTCAGAAGTGGAGATTCTCCGCGCCGTCGATAGAGGTGCCGATGCAGCTGTAACGAGCAATCCGATCATAACATTTCAGTATCTACTACATTGGTTTTGCCCTCCTTTTCAGTACACCTAACACATAGCGATTTTCATCATTGGCGAGGAAAATTAAAGGATACAACGGTTGCCATTGATGTGAGCGTGGTCTGAGACGAGAGCTTTCACGATCCTTGTTAGTAAGGTCGGTACGCTAAGCTGCCAGTGAGATACCGAGCCTATGTTCTCAGATGCTGCCATAGCTTTTTCATAGCGAAATCTTGTAGCTCCACTGGCGGCGTGAATGGCAGGGCCAGGACCAAGGGTATGTCATCCTGTCTTACATCTATCTAGTTGATTTTTACACCGTCTAGCTGGAATAATGTCTTATTGGATGACGCCAAATGGTGAGACTGAACTGCAGCAATGTGTAATTAGCTGCTAAGATGATGTTATCGACATAGCTCGGCGAGTTTTTCAAGGGCTTTCAAACAAAACGAGCTCGTCATTGTCGCAATCATGTACTTCTTTCCAATCATAAGAGCGTACAACGCTCTACTGCATCTGCTTCCGCGAACACCTCCACAACCGTGAGGACACAAGCTGCCAAGCAATGGAGAAGCCTTCGCCTTCGATCCGAGCTTCCCGAGAACGGAAACGCTCGGCCTCGCAGCAAGGGTCCCTGCACGCTTTTATCGAGCTTCCCCAGCTCAGACCCTGTGGACCTTCCATCTTCAACCTAGCTCCAACAAGCAGATGTGGGCGCCGATCACGATCAAACGCCACTGTCTTGAACACTGGTTTGTTGATAACATGCTCAGCTCACAATACCAACCTATCAATACCGATATCATGCTGGGCTAGAGTCACTGCACCTGCCTGATATGATCGAAGCCCGCTTTGCTCATCAAGCTGTAATATTGTCAACCCTAGCCCCTCTCTCGCTGTTGTAGAATGATATTTTAGGCCTGGTAGTTTGACCATTTGCCTCTCCCTTGTTCTTGTTTCTTAGCTGTCCTTGTTCTTTACCATACTGACCATCGATATTGTAACAATGGTCAGATATAGCCGGATCCTGGGCTTGTTCGCCCTTGCGTCCGCAGCTCAAGCGCTCCAGAGATCATCGCTTCCTATCAGCGAGCTCAAGAAACAGGTACGACGGTAACATTCTTGATAGTGTTCGCGAATAGCTCTATAGACGGTCAATTGAACTCACACATGACAATGAACAGATTCGAGGCGGCAATCAGCGAAGCGCCCGAGATGTTAACCTTCAGGCACTCTACCCCGAGTATAACCTTTCGACGCCAATTGATCACTTCCACAATGACTCCCTCTACGAGCCACACTCGGACGACAAGTTCAATCTGCGTTACTGGTTCGATGCTCAATATTACAAACCAGGCGGCCCCGTCATTGTCCTGACTGGAGGTGAGACCGATGGGTCTGACCGACTTCCATTCCTACAAAAGGGAATCGTTTATCAGCTTGCAAAGGCAACCAATGGGTTGGGCGTTATTCTAGAGCACCGATACTACGGTTCCAGTATTCCGACGAAGGACCTCAGCACGGAAAGCCTCCGATTCTTGACTACCGATCAAGCCCTTGCCGACACTGCTTACTTCGCCAACAACGTCAAATTTGCCGGCCTCGAAGACGTAGACTTCAGTCCTAAGACGACGCCATGGATTGCGTACGGTGGTTCTTACGCGGGTGCGTTCGTTGCGCTTTTACGGAAACTGTACCCAGACGAGTACTGGGGAGCGATATCGTCCTCAGGCGTGCCAGAGGCCATCTGGGATTACTACAAGTATTTCGAGGCCGCTGCCGTTTACGGGCCTGCTGCTTGTGTCGATAAAACGCGAAAAATTACCGACATTATTGACAAGATTCTTATCGGAAAGAAGGGCAGCAAGTACGTCGGTCAGCTCAAGAGTGTATTTGGACTCCCGAACGTTACCCATGATGCGGATTTTGCAACTGCCATTAATGGTGGTATCTACGGACTTCAGAGCCTGAACTGGGATCCAACACAAAGCTCCAATCAGTTTTTCGACTACTGCGATATTGTCTCATCGGACCAGCTCAAGTACCCTAAAACCGAGTCATTGAGGAAGTCGGTCAACGAGCTTATCACAGTCGCCGGTTACGGGAGTGAAGTAAACACATTGTCAAACCACGTCCTTAATTACGTCGGCTACTATGCCCCCAATGCCGCGAGCTGTACGAGCCAAGATCAGGATGAGTGCTTCGGCACATACGACACGAGTTTCTACCGCCAAGACTCGATTTCTCAGTCATGGAGATTATGGCCATACCAGTATTGTACACAGTGAGTTAACCGTTCCAGGTTAGGAACTAGGTGCTAACGTATTGATGTAGATGGGGTTTTCTTCAGACTGGCAGCGGGGTTCCCAAGGACCAGCTACCTCTGATCTCACGTACTATCGACCTGGACTACTCCTCGGTTATCTGCCGTGATGCTTTCAACTTGACGAAGCCGGCCAATGTGGACGCCATCAACAAATATGGTGGTTTCAACCTCAGCTACCCTCGCCTTGCTTTCGTCGATGGCGAATGGGACCCCTGGCGCGCAGCCGGTGTGCACGCGATCGGGCTTCCCGAACGCGTATCTACCACAGAAGAGCCCTATATTCTGATCGACAATGCCGTCCATCACTGGGATGAGAATGGTCTTTTCCCGAATGAGACGACCGCCCAGCTTCCTCCGGCTCCGGTCGCCGATGCCCAGAAGCAGGAAGCCATCTTTGTTAAACAATGGGTGCAAGAATTTAAGAAAAAGAATAGCCACAGTAAAAATTAGAAGTCAGCCTAAGTTGTAGCGAGTTACTGATAGCATTTGTAGATAACGTAAACGAGCCTTCCGAGCTCTGATCCGGACAATATAGGTATTAGCTTCGTTTAATACTTAAACGATAATCAATGTTACCACTCATAATGCACGTCGAAAGTACGTAGTCATTCGCTCATAAATCCCGTGAGCATCTTTCTAATGCTACATTGAACAGCCTTTGCATACCTCAATAGACTCAGTTAGCCGTGGTGCAGAAATGGTTAATAGTGACGCATTGCATATCTGAGCTCCATGTTGTTTACACTACACATTGGCAGTTCATAGTTTCGCCGTCGCCGCCGCCGTATGCTCAACGCCGAAAACAATCGCTCGGTCCAACTCCAAGGTGGGCTGATCTCTGCCTGAACTAGTAGCTTGGCCCGTCATCGATATGCCCCTGCTAGCAAAGTAGCGTCGACACATTTCTTGTATCACCGGCCCATCGCTTCTCTTCACATCCAATAGGAAGAGAATAGCCATCAGAATCTCTGCGAGTTTCCATAGAATGCCCCTGGCATCTTGTAATAGACCCTCTTGTGTATTCGTTTCTAGTCGGACCTTTAATGCCTTCCATAGGGCTGTAACGTGTGTGCCTTTTACTTCCCTTTCTCCGTTTAAAATGATCGAATTGAGAGCCTTGATACTATCAGACCCCCCTTTAGGATGCTTCAGAGCCCGTATAAGATCCGTGGCGAGAACATCCGTTGTGCCCTCCCAGATATTGAGCACGCATGCATCTCGAAATAGCCTTGCAATGTTCATGTGCTCAGACTCGACATTCTCAAGATAGCCCACGCCACCAAGCGATTCCATACATGCGTATATGAGCGGGATAGCCTGTTTGGTAACGTATGCTTTCAGTAACGGGGTAATCACACGTAGAAGCGGCGTGACAAGTTCGGAGGATGGCGTTATAGCCCTGATACCCGGCGGAGGCGTTAGAGTCGAAGTCGGGTTTTCCTCCAGTCCTAACAAGTAGCAACTGTAGAACGTGAGAAGCATCATGGCGTGTTGCTCCACGGCCATATCAGCGAGCGTGCGCATGTGCAGTGCACTATCAACAAGCCTCATCCGCTTCCCGCGACCGGCGCCGACTTCACGCAGCTCAGCAAATGCTCGCGCAACCGTCAACCCGCGGCTGACGTGCCCTAGCGCACTGATCGCTGATCGAATTCGGGTGATCGTCAAGATCGTTGATATTTCTTTGATCCCCTGTCCCTCTTTCCCGATCAGCCATCCCCTCATACCCCGGAGTTGCAGTTCGGCGGTCGGGAGCGACTTTGTCCCCATCTTGTTTTTCAATCTCGAGATTGTGACGCCGTTGATTTCCGTGCCGCCCGTAATACCAGTGGCGGAAACAACAAGAGATGAATTATATCGTCTCATTGGAGCGTAGAAGGCAGATAATCCTTTCGGAGTTTGGGCGAGCAGTATTGTCATATTGCTGTCTGTCGCGCTCGAGAACCACTTAAATCCGTCGATACTCCAAGGACCGAGAGGAACGCCTTCTTCAGGGTCGCAAAGAGTAGCGCCGTTTGGGAGAGGGGAGTAAGTTGCGACGGTCTCAGACCGTGACACATCGCTACCACCTATGCGCTCAGTCATCCACTGCCCACTAGTCCAAGCATTGGTAGGATCCCGGGACACGAGGTGATCGTAAGCATTTCGGAAGACTTTCTGTTCCTCGGGGCTGAGCTTCGAATTGAGTAAGTGATTCTGCAGAATCCGGGAAGCCCCGTCGGACATCGCACCTGGACATCCCACATTCGCAGACGAAGATTCGAAGATGAGTTCGCGGAGGTATTGTACCACTCGGGTGTATTGATTTAACCCTGCCTCGTATCCTTGGCTGACAAAACTGTTCGATTTAAGCTACCGAATCCCTCGATAGCACTTGTGGTAAGGCAATACACTCACCCCTTTTCGATACTGAAATCTTGTAGCTTCCTCCAGCCCTCCGTCACGACCAACTTCGTACTCACAGGCTGGCCAAAGGCATTTCTGCCGCCACCCGTAACGTACGGTTGGTTCTTTTCGGCATCTGTAACCCAGTCGAAAATGTGCTGCTGCAAGACCTCGTCCCCTAGGCTCGTAACTTCTGGGGCAACAGTTCGAGCGATACTCGCTGGTAAGAATACTGTTGATCTATCTCAGCATATATAACAAGGGACACCTTGGGAGGTTTGCTTTCTTACACGAAAAGACCCGCTTTATACTCGGATCATGAAGAAACTGATTCTTCAGTGTTGGGGGGAGCTGGAAGAAGCCCGTATTAGCACTCGCCGGTTCCATACTTGTGTAAAGATATAGTAAGAATTACATGAGCCTACATCATTCCTACTGTATGCTGTGTGCGAGCCCTTTATGTGTAGAGCTTCGGACTTGATATAATGGTCTCCCTTGCACCATCCTAGCAATAGTCCTTAGTCTATAGAATGTCTCCAGGTTTCGAGAGCATTGCCGAGGTGCCCCACACCATCGCTCGTAACATATGCTCGATCACGGAAAAGCAGGTGTGTTGACTTTCTGTTTTGAGACAAGGAAAGTCACGATGCTGATCCGTGACCCAATCAATTGCCTAATGGAGCTTAAAGAACCAAGAGCGGAAACTAATTCCGCTAGCCACATAATGGAGATTTTACGTGTCTTTATTATGCACATAGAATGGAAGTAATGTGACCCAGGGCCGTTTTGTAGAAATATGCGAAACATACACGCAAGTAGGGATAAAAGAGCCAATTGGAAAGGGACTCTCATTGCGGGGAACCCAAAATGTATCTTTCTAAGGGTGTATAGTAAAACGTGAAACGTTCCGTATGAGAATTAGACAGCCTAATTTACTAATTAGTAAGTGCCAATTAATAAACAAATACCAAATTGGTGCTGCCCTATATATAGGTCGGTAATTCAGACATATTCCCAGATTGCGATCATGTGCCTCACTACTCCGTATTGTCCTCGCCAACACTCGCTAAGTATACGGCGACTCTGGGCATCTAACGTGTTGAAGAGGCTAGGGTAGAACGTGGTATTATAGTACATATTAGGGTGTCGAGCAGCAACCCAGACATGGTACTACCTATACCGTATAGACTCTTGAACATCGCATTATGAAACATGCTATCTTAGGACAACTTGTTGCATGAAAGCGATAAGTGTGAACGTAGCTTACAGCATATCATGTCGTTGTGCCCTTCTCCTTTCAATATTATCCTGAGTCAGTAGTGCATGCACCGTTACCTTAGAGCCATACGCCCTCCACCTTTTAAAGGGATCTCTATGACTCTTGTTCGTAGTATAGACCGTAAATCAATAATCGAAGCAACCGAGACAGAAGAGTCCGTCGTAAATAATGGCTAATCGCTTAAACTTCATCCCTCATAAACTTCGTCAGAACCCGAAAAGAATGCCGAACATCCCCACAGCCAGCTGACATGCCAAGATACCCGTGCTTGAACCTATTCAGGCTTTCTTTCCGTCTTGGACGTGACTATAACGAAATGTCAAGCTCGTACCAATAAATGGGCGACGTTGCATGAATAAGGAAATACGAGTCGTGACAAGCTAATTAGATGCCGAGGTAGAAATGCGAAACGCTATAAACACACCTTGATGAACCTACAACAAGGACCACGTTTCGCATCGATTTCTTGATGTACCGACAAGAATCTCTTATATTGCATTACTATCAATATCTAAGTATGAACTATACAATTTTATAGAAGTTAGCTATAAATACATATGAACTGCCTTAAAGTCTTGATCAAACCCGTGATCTAGTTGTTGTGGCTCAGACGGAGGTCAAGATATTGACCAAGCACTGAGTCGGTGCTTTCATTTCTTGAGTGTTTTTCCGGTCTAAAGTGATTCCTCAATCTCTGGTCCTTCGTTTCATGTTCGGTCCCCCAGAATTTATCCTCGGCTCCATTTCTAGAGCTATGGCTTTCCGTAGTTGGGCGGAAATGAGATTCTCGACTGAGGCCCTCCTCTGCAATGACATCTAGCCCGACACCGTCACGACTAGACGAGGTTGTGGCTGTGCTAGAACGCGACTGTGATCCAGACCGGTGATGCATTCGTTGTCTTTCCTGGTTTTCTCTCTCTTCCTGAGCCTCTCCCTCAATAAGCTCACGTAGAATTTTGCGACCTTCTTCTCGATCTTCCTCGCTTGTAATCTCCAGCCCCCAAGCCTTCAAAAACGCTGCCTCACCCCGGTAATGCCGATGTAGCCAGAACCTCTCTTTCGATGTCAACTTCTGCTCCGTCCCGAGTTGCTGGCCATCTGCCTGCTCCTGGGGCTCCCTGGGCGGACTTCTCTCAACACTACGGTCACTGGAGCTAGACCGACCTCTTGCATGCAATTGATCACGCGCCTTCCCGTGGCCAGCGAGTTTCGTAGCCGATATTGGTGGTAGGGGCACATTGGGAGGAGCGCTCGTAAGTGGTGGTAACGCTTGAGGATCTTGAGATACCTTCAAAGGTTTTGGTGACCGTCCTGTACGCCTTTGAGATTCCAGAGTTTTGAGGTCATGTTTTGGCACCTCGTGTTTCTGTGGACTATCTCTTTGATCATGAGTAATAGGCTGAGGTGGTGGAATCCTCCGTTCTATTGGTCTCGCAACTTCAGCATTAGACTGAGTCCGCCGAAGTTGGACTTCTGTTGCTCTCAACGGACCGTCATTCCCAATAGCTCGTTGCGTCAATCGTGGGGGTGCGTAGCGTGACGATTGGGATAAGGAGGTTGACCTCTTTGGAAACTGGGCGGGTCGAGATCCGTTCGTTTCTAGCGAACTCGTAGGAGAAGAGATTGGAGTCCATACCGGCGAGACGGCTCTCGAGGGGCTATTATGGGTCGCATTACTCGACGAGCTGGGCGATAATGGAGAAGGGAGGTCCCCTTCAACAGTCTCCGGGCTGGGTTTCACGTATGGATAGGCCGTTCGCAAACCTAGATTTTGCGACTCATTCTTAGTTTTTAGCGCTTCTGGCTGCAACTCCGGGAACCATTGTGTTAAAGGTCTGTCGCTATCGAGATTTGAAGCATCATGCGACTCTGTTGGGCTATCATCTGGACATGCAATGGCGATACCGACGCCAGGCGGGTTAGGCGGCGGCGGGTTAAAAGCCCATTGTGTTACAGGACGCTCCGCTGGCCTTGATCGATCTGGGGCTGGAAGATCCAGTACCTCAAAAGCCGTTCCCACGCGTGCGCCTCCAAGATGGACAATCTGGGGCTCAGCGGCACGCTTGGAGTTGTTGGAACTGGTTCAGAAACCACGCGTTAGTTTGCAATAGGAATGGCGTTTATTCAAAAAGGGAAAGAGTCGAGCGCATACTTCGGGCGTGTTTTGCTCGAATTCCATTTCACCCAGTTCAAGGCCCTCTGACTTGGCTCTCTCGAGAGTGACATTCTGAGAATTTGTTGAGGCAGGCCACCATTCACAGCCTCTCCAACGAATTCGTGAACACGGTGCCGTTGGCGTGAAAGCAGAAGGATACAACGCCAACACGAGGTACCAACAGAAGAATGATATTCAGGAGGCTGACATGTCGCGGTCTGCTCTTCAAGAACATTTCGTGTAGACCCTGGAAGGGAAAGCCCACTTGACATAATCTGGGCAGCATTAGGGTCCCTTAGTGCATTGTAATACCCCTGTCATATCCGCCCATTGGCTACGGCCCGGTGGAACATGTTCTCCTAGCTCAATGAACCAATACCGAGTTTTGACCAGGATATCCCAAATTTCTGGATCACAATTTCGTCTTCGCCTACATGTACGGAGTACAGCATGACGGAAAGGATTAAACCGTTATATAATCATAAGCGAGACCGGAGACCCGCCGCATGTTGTGCTTCCATTACTTACGGAGTAAAATCAAACGTAATTCGAGCCAACCGAAAGATCACCAGATGTCCATAGAACTTAAAATCTATACTATTATGTATAGGGCAAGTAGACTGACCGTATACGTAATCTATAATAACTAGAAACCGACGTTCCTCGAAAGCCAAGGTACACCGATCTCGTCCTACAGATCCAGCCACAAGCAATACATTTCTCCCGTCTGTCTCTGTTAACTTTCGTTCGGGTGAGTGTTACTAAATTAGTCTGTTTCGCATAAGGCTTGCGGGTTGCTTCTTAAATACAATACGAATAGCAAAAAGGAGGTCAAGGATCCTGCCCTTCTATGAAGAGGCCATCTGGATTTGCTAAGTACTATTGACTAGCGTAGCCGAATGCGTATAATCCAAACTTGAACTTCTAATGGCTAGTGATCCAGGGTATGAAACGGTGTTCGAATTGCAATAATCTACAATGGCTTCAAGGGGCCTAGGTTTATATCCACGAACGAAGCTTTCGTCCGCTCAATCTTGCGTTATCGTCGGTTTTCGTGAACGGGTAGCTGAATATGCACATCGCCGCTTTGTAAGATTAATTGCATGATACCTTTTGACAATTGCCCGTAGTTTCGGATACGTGCAATCATGGTACACTGTATTAGCCTCGGGCACATCATCTACTATTAACTTGACGAGCTAGGGAATGCCGGATCAGCGATTAAATTGATAGCGAGCCTTCAACGTGATCTGTTTTTGTTTTTCTATTTTCATGCTTTGTCTGTTCTTTTGTATCGAAGCTTAGTCTTTTCGATTCTCCCGACTATGTCTGAGTTACACAGGCTTTGCTCTTGGAACCATACCCAAATTTCACATGATTTGTACGCTTAAACTTCCTACGTCGTAAAGTGCACTGCGGGATACACGGGCTACGGGGTAGGCCAAGAGGACAGGAAGTTGATGAACATAAACCGCACTTTAATCTAAACCACGATCCATCCCCAGTCATAAGACTTATTCTGCAGACCTATAAAAGAATGGCAGAATAGAGGATCCGATCGCTGTCGCCGTAAATAAGTTAACTCGATAGCGGCAAGTATAAGTGCTTGTAACAATGGTGTGGGAAGTGTCGTTCAAGCCGGCCAGATAACTCGGGCAGCCATCCAATCCCTAACAAATCCGGAAGGAAGACTGGAAGCACATACAGTTGGAGATTGGACAACTAGTCAACCATTTTCGAGAGATTTATAGGTTGGGAATGACGGCAAATTATCAATTATAATGTAAAAAGGGGAATTTGTAAGTGTGCAAGTGGCCTATCTTGAATGAAGCCTACCACTCGCACCGACTGGGATTAGCGATCGATCTTGCCGGTTTTTTCTTGCTGCTTTTACCGTAGAAATATCGAAAAGAGCCCGTATGTCGCGCGCGCCAGCCACAGTCTTCATGTGGCTGACAAGGGCTGTTAGATTTGGGTATCACGAACTGGAGTCAGTTTCTTGGATGGAGGCAGCAATGGGTGAGATGAGACTCTCAGATCACAAAGCGTGCCTAGGCAAGCAGCAATAGCACCAGATATTTCCGATGAATTTTCGTATTCTTTTTAAGTAAGTCCGGTCTAGAATCCTTAGAGATAGAAATCTTCGTAGGCTCACTTCGAAGGGTCTAGCTGATTAGCCAATTCCAGATTGAAAGGGTTTTGGTTCGTCGTAGGAGTGTCATAGAGGTCACCCCGATTGCTCATCTTGGATAACCAGCCATCATGCCAAAGAGAATAGCTCATTACAGTGATTGGCGTCAACTCCATTCGAATACGCAGCATATGCTGTGCGTGGCTGCTGTAGCCAGGTGCTCGATCCCACATCAAATATCATCATCGCCGTTTCAAATATTCGACGTCATATTTGGGCGTATTTGCTGAAAGGAAAGCGAGCCTGGACCGAAGATAGCGGCATTAGGAAGAGGTCCAGTGTATGTTCATTCGCTTATTGACCGTTCTCGAGAAACATTGCGTTCCGTTAGGTCACACTGTTCGTCACCTTACGCTTGCTTATTCTGCTCACTATTCATTCAGTTCCCATCTGTCCGGCAATTGACCAAGAGTTCAACAATGATGACGATGAGGGCACTGCGGGTTCATTTTCAGATGATTACGTCCCAAGCTTCGACACAAGACGATCTGCTAGATGTGGTACTCCGGGGGAATTGATGAGTCTGTCACTGAGCTCAGTCGCATTGGTGTTATAATTCGTCAGTCGGCTGCTACCCCCGAAACGATTCGTGCAAGAAATAGAGCATATTCTAGCAGCTCATCTATGTTGATCGACATAGATATAAATACATATACATATATAAACCCTGCCTACCATTTCCCCTCCCACTCCCCCTCACACACAGTCGAGGTATATCCACGAGAAAAAGGCAGCCAAGAAAGAGACCTTTTTCTCGGGTCTGGCCTCGGTTAAGGGTCCGGGTGAAGGGAGCGTAAGTCTAGACCAGTTACCCCTGTTGTGTGGGGGATCGGCGACGGCGTGGTGGTTCGATATGTATGTAGGTATGTATGTCGTCTTCCTGCATGCATGCGGGGTGCAGGGAGCGGGTGGGCAGATCGATCCGGGTTCTTCTCTGTGGGCTTCTTGGCTGGGCTGATACGTCTATCACATGTTATTTCCTTATTGTTTATTCTTGTTAGTTTTTTTTAAAGGGCGTGAATTCATTGCAAAGATGTGAAACCGGGTTTGTGGGGAATGAAGTTTGGTTTATGAGGTTCGAATTTCAGTAATTATGAGTCTGGTCTGTAAGTGCTTTGTTTGATAGCGATATTGATGGGAGGCATATCATGTATAATAAGCTGTATACTTAATATACTTCTCGCGCGAACAAGCAGGCTCTCGACGTGCAGAGTTTAAACCTAATTTCTTGATACTTGACTGCCTACTTGTGGGTTTAAATAGATTACAGGATCTTGGTTGCACCTTTCTGCGTCTTCAGCAATGCTTTGATCCGGGGCCGCGAATCCTTATCACTCGGGTCAAGATCACGGCGGTATTGAAGCTTATCCACAAGCCATGCCCATATATACCCTCGTCCCACCTCGTCTCATGCCGTTCATGACTCAAAAGTCTGCTCACAGCACTGGCAGGGGCCAGACAGCCGTATGCCCCCATGTATTGTTTCATATGATACACTTCATGGCAGTGATCATGCATGCTGTATTCGACAAATGATTATGAGATGAAAATGATAAAAGAAAAGCCACCAGATGCCAGAGACCCTCTATCTATAGGTATTTATACACCGCCTCATTACACCGTCGTCGTACCCCGTTGGAACCTACAGCAAGTCCCGCTTGACGAAGGCCTCGCGCATGGCACGCCCCAGACCAGCCGGCGAGCGCTCAACAACGACACCAGCCGCCTCCAGGGCCTTGATCTTGGAGTCAGCACCACCCTTGCCGCCGGAGACAATGGCACCGGCGTGACCCATGCGTCGTCCAGGGGGGGCGCTAATGCCGGCGATGAAGCTAACGACGGGCTTGCCACCGTTAACGGTGTTGTTCTCGCGCAGGAAGTCGGCAGCGTCCTCTTCGGCCGATCCACCGATCTCACCGATCATTATGATACCGTCCGTCTCTTCGTCCTTTAGGAAGACCTTAAGACAGTCGATGAAGTTGGTTCCGCTGAAGGGGTCACCACCGATACCGACGACGAGCGACTGGCCAAGGCCAGCCTGTGTGGTCTGGTTTACGGCCTCGTAGGTCAGAGTGCCGGAACGGGAGACGATGCCGATGCGACCGCGCTTGTGGATAAAACCAGGCATGATGCCGATCTTGCATTGGCCAGGGGCGATGATGCCGGGGCAGTTGGGGCCAACGAGACGTGTCTTGGACTGGGTCTTGAGCATGTCGGTGATGCGAACCATGTCTGGGCACATGTTAGTACGGCCCATCATCTCGAGAAAGGAGATCCGGGAGGGCGAGGCCTACCGTGCTGAGGAATACCCTCGGTAATGCAGACAACCAGGGGGATCTCGGCAGAAATGGCCTCCTCGATACCGGCGGCAGCTAGCGGCGGACTGTGGATTTTGATTAGCGACCCATATCCCGCATCCCCACGGACGGCGAATACTCACGGCACGAAGATGGCGGTGGCGGTGGCGCCGGTCTCCTTAACGGCTTCGGTCACGTTGCCGAAGACGGGGAGACCAAGGTGCTCCTGGCCGGCCTTCTTGGGGTTTGTGCCTCCAACGACCTTGGTACCTGTCGCAAACGCATATCAGACCCAATTCGAAGCAGGGCAACATCGTCTCAGCTGTTTTGAGGAGTGTGACAGGTGGTATTTACCATAGGCGATCGCTTGTTCGGCGTGAAAACTATGAAAACGCCGCTCGTCAGCACGGATGCTCGATGCTCGATATGCGCGATAGGGGGGTAAGTTCGTTGTCATGGGGCGAACTCACGTTCCCTGCTTGCCGGTGAAACCCTGGAATAAGACTTTGGTTTCGCTGTTGATGCGCAGGTTCTCGATCGTTTGCGCATAGGCAGACGAGGTGTAGGCGCGCTTGGAGAGCTGGCGCAGCGCAGCCGGGCGCATGTGACGGAAGGCCTGCATTTTGATTTTTGGAGATGGATGCGGTGGTGAGGTGAGAGAGATATAGCGCAAACGGAAACTAGCTATCTTTCTCTTCGCTCGGGAAAAGAAAAGCTAGCTTGACAGTCTGCAAAAATTAAGTGCAAACAGCGAAGCCAGACGAGGAGGGCGGGGACCGGGGACGGGGGTGTGATCGTGATGAGATCACAGGAGTGATTATGATGGAAGACAGAAATGAAGCCTGTTCTCCAATCTGTTATCAGCGATATTTTGGGATCTGCTGTATCAAAAGTTCACTTGCTCAAAGTACCTAGGTTACCTAACACGTGCTGGGTTAGTACCTAGGTCGGGTAGACACGGTCAAACCCGTGACAGTAGCCGAGGACGGCTGGACACAACTGGCAACTGTAACGGGCGCGTCAGCCCCGTTGGGTGCATAGACGCCGTACCTAACCCAAAAGGGAACCGGAATAACGTCAAGGGCCACAACCTCGACAACGGGCTTCCTTCGGATTTTTATTATTTTAATTCATGTGCTATATACTCCGTAAAAACGCTTCATTTAATTGTGTTTTAGTTGGATTCCTTTTGCCAGGATGGTGCCCTGTTTACCACCATGGCAATAGCGATGCCTCCAATCTTGGAGCGAAGGTACGCTTCGGCGGTCGCAGCAGGCCGGTGGTTCAACATTCTAATTAACAATCTTTAATAAATGAAATTGATATAAAGTATTCTCTTCATTTCTAATTCTCTAAACCTTACAGTCAAATAGTATCAAGAAAAAGCATTAGGTGCAAAAGGAATTACTCGTACAAGAGCATTTATAGCAATCGATGTCCTCTTGGGTAAAATCATTCTTCCATGGACAATCTTTGAAGTTCTCTTCTAGAAGCCAAGCCTCTAATTTTAACGAATGGAATTATGCGAGCCAGGAAATTGGCGACTTGTAAGAAAGCGATTCCGAACGGAAGGTATTTTCTTCGCATCGCGAAAAGAAGCTTTGCTTTAGTTGTTAATCTCTTGGGTCAACAGAGAGTAGTGTTCCCTAACGGTCAATGGCAATAGAAAGATGAATACATTATATTCACGGATGAAGCGAGCCTTGCGCGATGGCCAGAATTATCCATCAGTAAAGGTGCGATAGCAAATGCCAGCCAGCCAGCCTCCTTTAAGACGTGATGAAACGTTAAGTCGATCGCATCACGAGCGAGGCGGACTATCCATGATAACGGTCTTGACAAAGATTGGATCAGATATCCTACGCGCTATGACAACAAACCTATGCCCCCTGAACAAAGCTGTGCATAACCATGGATTCTTGAGAAGGCGGTAAAAGCGAGAAGGTAATAGGCTGGTCACAGGCATATTGGTTCAAAGAGCAAGAGCATCATCCTGGATGGTAAAAAGAGGCAAGGAGACAAGGGAGGGATTGGATTCACAACACTGAACTTCCTAGTACCCATGTCAGTGCGGCAGAGGGGACCTGCTCGTGTTCTCGAAATCTACAAGTTGCCGAGAGCCGTGCTCACCCCCTCCCCTAGCTCCCCCTGGCTGAGGTGAGAATTGACGAGTAAGAACCCCACGTTCCACATCTTCAAGGTCAAGTAGCGCACGAACCGGATAATGCTACCTTCTTTGAATGTACGCGCGTTCACTAAGTGGGGTTAGGGCTCAATAGTCATATCGTTCAGCAACAGAAACATCATACACTAGATCAATCAATGGTTAGTGAGTATTGATAGATTTGACGATCGCTGAAATGGGATGTCGTCTTCGATGCTCTGCGCCAAGAAATCGTTGCCAAGCCGATTCCCGTCTTGGCAATGCTTGTTCAAAGCACAGAATTGCCGATGGGTGTGGATACATACTTCGATAGAATGACACCCATTGTATGAAATTTCAAACTACATACTATGTACCTACGTTTGGGGATCCTCTTTAATTTAATATTAGATGCTACTATATAGCTCGTTATAAAGTGGGAGTGTGGCTACTATTCAGGGACCTCTTAAGTTGGGAGGAGCCAGACCTATCGAATCATAAGATAGACCCTGTATCATAGCAAGGCAAACTGGCCAACAATGTTATGAAGCAGCAAGATATACCGAACGGAGAGTCCCCGCATCTCGAGTTGCGATCGTTCCCATATAGTTTCGCCTTAGCGCTCCTCTCATAGTTGCTGACTAGCCGCGAATCCACACCAGTGATGTGTAGAATCGTGGCTTGGGGATTAAATCAAGGAAACTTGAGCATGTTTTCAAACGATTGGTAGTTTCAAGGGCCTAGTGTACTGCCACTTCGTTTCATCGGTAGGTCGACATCGTGTGATCATGACGTACGTGGAGTGGAGGCCTCGGGATAAAGCGTCGGTGGTATATAAGGGGTCTCTTCGGCTTCCCCCACCGTCAGCATACTAGGTAGGGTCTCATAGCTCATCACATATTCCTACCCATTCTACCGACAGAACCATTGGAACCAATATCTTCTTTATAAACACCACTGCAATTATTCAAAATGTTCGGATTCGGTATGTTGGTTACTATGACCATAGGGCTTGGATGAGGAGTATCAGAGCTCCTCGACCGACCCTGCTATATTTTAGTAAAGTCTCGCTGACTTGTATTTGATATCGTGTATAGACGACGCTCGTGAGAAGCGTGATCAGATCTATGATGGCCAGCCTCACGAATCGCACCTGAGCCACGAGCTCATCGGTGGTGGCGCCGCCTTTGAAGCTATGAAGCTGTTTGAAGACCGTCAGAGAAGCGAGGGTACGTAAATTCCTCACCTCTGAATTTACCCCATATACCGCCACACCTGGCATATCCAGTTGGCATTCATATACCCCTCTCTCTCTGGTACCCAATTACTATTACTACAACAAGGCGGACATACGACTCCCGTATACAACCCACACAAGAAACAGTCATAAACTATGCCGGCGTTTCAATAATCCAGCACTAACACAAACCCTGGGAGTATAGGCAAGACAGTTAACCACGGCCTTGCCAAGGAAATTATAGCAGGCATTGCCGGCGCCGAGGTTGAAAAGCTATTCGAGACTAAGGGCCTTGACGCATTGTACGTATTCACATATTGTTCATTCCCCAATCGGCAGACGATTATATTCTCACATGCTCCTACATGCTCCCCGCAAGCTTTTGTAGGATTAACTAGACATCTTTACTATACGTAATACGAATTCTAACCCCTGAGTTTTAAATGTAGTGATCGCGAGAAGGCCAAGCACCACGCCAAGAAACAGGCCGAGGAGCTTTACGACCAGCAGTATGGCCAGTACGATCAGTACGACCCCAACAGCTATGATCCTCACCCATCGATGAGATACTAGGTAGCATGTTGCTAGGATGAATAAATAAATAAATTGCGTACAACGTATATGCTAGTTCGGATTGACAACAATTGGATCAATGAATGAAAGAGATCTAAGCATACGAAGAGAACATTAGCCATGGCTTCTGGTGATTAGTCTTATAATTCGTAAAGTATTAGAACTTAAAATATTCTTAAGCGTCGGGCAAGCGCTGCGAGAAGACGATAGAGGATTCTCCTTACATTGCTTCTTCTGAGATCATACGCAGGTCCACTTCCTCACCCAGTCGTAATTTTTTACCCATCCTGCAAACATCCATGCTCAATTCTCATTTACCAGGAGAACCGCAAAGCTATCGAAACTCAACGAGAGAATAAGCAAAGTCTATTCTCTATATGACGCGGATGCAACACCTAAGTATTTTGAAGTGTCATATCCTATCGCGGAATAAGCCGTCGTGAAGCCATCGAAGAGCGCCTTGGTATGCACATTCGCAGATTGGTATTCCCGATGCCGCCAGAATTTATTCACCGTTTTACCCCGAACGCCATGAAAATATCGAACAAATAATTTGGTTTGTCGTGATCTAAGCCACCTCGTCTACTCTTTTTTTCCTTCTTCGGTAACCGGTTCAAGCTCGCAAGAAGGATCCACGTCGTATCCCCAATAGCATTCCCCTATCTTCCACCGCGGCCGCTGGCCCTTGCTCGGCTAACAGTTGCACGTCCTCGGGCCAAACCGACACCACGTCCTCGGGCATTGCGACTTCGAAACATAGGTGCATTTCTGGGGTAGAGAAGTTAGTCACGCTTAACACAGGGAATCCAATGGTGTAAACGAACTTCAACATATCCGGCACGATAAAGAAGCGGACGTGGCTTCCACGGATGTATACTTGGTCCAGATGACTGACTCGGCCGTCACGCGCTGTTACCGTGATGTCTTTTAGTTGCACGTTCATATTGTCCTCGGCTACATAGAGACCCAGTTAGCAGAGGCGTAGCATAGCAACGGGTAGGGATTTTCGGGGGAATATCGCCCGCGGATAGAAGAGAAAGATTCGTGCCTTCGAGCAGTTTGCCGCGATATGTCTGGCCGGACGTGATCTCGAGTGTGACGATGTGACCTTGCGCCTCGTTCAGGAGCTTGATCGGGATGCCAATTGTGGACGTCATGGTGACTATGTCGAGTGCGGGCTGCTATGAGGTCGTAAAATTGGGAGTGCGTGTATGGTCAAAGGACTCGCGATTCTAACTTCGGCGCTGGCTATCGTGTCGCGGATACGGTGCTTGAAGCCGGGAGCTTTGCTTGTGATACAATAACCCCCCAGCTGCCGCTTCGCTTGCTAGCAAGCTTAGGTGGAGAAAGGATTTTCCGCGCCCGGTTCATGCAGTGAAGCGGGGCATATGCAATTCATAGCCATATTCTTATATCAGGCATCAGCGTAAGTCGACCTAGCGGCCCGCAAGCTCGAAACCCTGGTCGCGACCCCTGTTGAAGCCCCTCCAAATCCCATCACTCGGACTGTGCCCCTCCATTAGCTTAATCGTCGCATTTCAGTGCACCAGTGCAATTTGACTAATAACATTGAGCCATTGTGACTCATCTTTGGCTTCTCTTGTCGGCTCGCCAACACATTCGAGGCTCTTTCAGCACTCCTCAGCCCCAAGGATTTGCCTGCCTCTCCTACAGCAGTTGTTGTGCGCAATCATGAGCTCTCAACCCGAGGCACCAACCGCCGAAGTCCCACCGGTCGCCGATCCGGACGTCGCGAACCCCCCCTCGACCAAACAGACTGTCGATCCTTGGAACGTCTCGGGAGAAGTTGGCGAGGATGGGAAAGTGAAAGCGATCGACTACAAGAAGTTAGTCGAGGAGTTCGGCACCAAACTCATAGACCAAGAGATCCTAGACAGGTTCGAGCGAATCACAGGACACAAACCCCATAGGTTTCTGAGACGCCAGATCGTCTTCAGTCAAAGGGATCTGGAGCTCATTCTCGATCGCCATGAGAAAGTACATCATTGTGCCTGCTCGTCAGCAACCGCCGTCATCTAATTTTGTGTGTGTAGGGAGAGCCTTTCTTTCTATATACTGGTCGTGGCCCCAGTAGCGATTCGATGCACATTGGCCACACGCAGATTTTTGATTTCTGCAAGTCAGTAATGTCCTAAGCGTCTGTGTATGCCGTAATATGGAACTAATGAGTGCTGGTTAGATGGTTACAGGATGTCTTCGACGTTCCTCTCGTCATTATGCTGACGGACGGTAAGTAGACCGATGCTGTTCTAGAATTTCGCACTCCACTAGCTGACAAAGGCCCGTCATAGATGAGAAGTTCTTATTCTCGGAAAAGCGTACCGTGGAAGAAGTTATGGGATATTCTCGTGACAACTGCAAAGACATCATCTCGATTGGCTTCGACCCAGATAAAACCTTCATATTCTCAGACTATGAGTACATGGGGGGTGCATTCTATCGTAACGTGACGCGGTTCTCAAAGGTGAGAATTCTCTTCGTGGTTTAGTGACTTCGATAGGATCCGGTTCCCTATTCGGGCCTAAATTCATGTCGTGGATGATTTCTGCAGCTACGATAGCTAACTCGGAGTGTTCTAGCTCGTCACTTATAACGTGGCCAAGGCTGTATTCGGTTTCAATGAAAGGTGCGTGTTAATTCTGACGGGAAAAACTATCTAAAGCTCGACTCTCGTATGTTGTACGGCGATTAACGAAACCGCAGCTCGAACATAGGCAAGATTCACTTTGCCAGTATTCAGGGCAGCACAGCATTTGCTTCATCCTTTCCCCACATCTTCGGTGATAACGAGAAAGAGACGGCGAAGATTCCCTGTTTGATTCCGTGCGCGATCGATCAGGATCCCTATTTCCGCCTAACTCGTGATTGTGCAACGCGATTAAAATACGCCAAGCCGTCGTTGATTCATTCACGTTTCCTCGATGCGCTACAGGGTCCAGGCTCCAAAATGTCTGCGAGTATTGATAGCTCAGCCATCTTCATGAAAGACAACGCCAACCAGATTAAGAACAAGATCAACAGATACGCGTTCTCAGGTGGGCAAGAAACAGCGGAGGAACAGCGGAAGTTGGGTGGTAACCCGGACGTCGATGTCGCTTACCAGTACCTACAGTTCTTCATGGAGGATGACGAGGTATGCCTTTCGTCGGATCTGGCTTGAGCCCCAAACTAATAACTACTAGGAACTGGCTAGGCTCGGTCAGGAGTATAGAGAAGGAAAACTGTTGACTGGCGAGGTCCGTTCATCCATTCCATCGACCTATGCCTTATGCTAACAGCCTTACAGCTCAAAGCAATCTGTATCAAGCACCTACAGGAGTATGTAGCGGCTTTCCAGGAACGCAGATCCAAAGCAACGGATGACGTAGTCCACCAATTCATGTCAGTCCGACCCCTAAAATGGAGAGGAAACCCTAGAGTGGAGAGAATCGTACCGGTCTCGTCCGATAAAGAGCAGGGCGCTGGCGACGGGAAACTTTCAAAGAATCAACTTAAGAAATTAGAGAAAGAGAAGCAGATAGCTGCCAAGAAAGCTGCGAAAGCTGCCGAAAAGGAGGCAGGCTCAGCGTCATAGAGTGTTTTTAGATAAACGAAACAAACATCCAAGCGAAATCTACCTCAATAATACTCACTGATACCTCGGGACTACAAGAGCCGGATCTCGAAGTTGCTATTTAAGCATTATGTTCGTTAGCGGGTCTAGCGAAGGAACAGAGTTGAGGCTGTTCATTGCATTTAGGGACGTACATCGGATCTATCAAATTCGCTTGTCGTCCCCGCCTAAGGCATTTCAACGGATGGTCGGTACTAATGTAGTTGCTGTGACCCATAACCTGATCACCCTACGAGTGACGTAGAGGGCCAGACCAATTGTCCCCAGAATCTATGCGACTATCAACAAGAGAAAAGTGTGACGTGTTCGTCCAAAGTCATACGATCTGTTCCGCGGGGATTTTATCTCGGGTCTGTTCGTCCACAAGGCGAGGTAGATTGCATCGTCGCCATCCTCGATCTGAAAGAAACCAGGGCATATTTTCATCATATTTTTGATTGATTTCCATCATTTTAGCCTCTTCTATACGTGAGATAGAGCTCAAAGTCTGCACACCGTGCCCGGTGGTATATATTACTTTCACGTCAACTGGTTACACACTGTACAATTTGTAGGAAGCTGCTATTTTAGAAGGTGCCTAATCCATCCGATAGGTGAGCTATGATTGGTTGGTCGCCAATCGCCAAGACAAGCTGTCGGTAGAGTAAAATTCGTGAGTAGAGAGTTGTTACATGTCTAGATTGATACCCTCATGTAAGGATAATCAGGAAAGTCGTATTTCCAGCAAGTTGTATTATTTGACTTCTATAGCCTACAACGATTTCTGACTTGTGCTCGCCGGTTTTGACACCTATACTCCACTTTTCTTTTGACAAGTTACTCATTAGTTAGCGAAATAAATCAACACGTCTTCTCGCGCGGCCCTGACGGCTGAATAACATGATCACACGTGCAGAAGCTGCTGAGTGATGATGGTTTGGTTGGCTTTGTATGTGTCGTTGACATCACCAGCGTTGTGTCAGTTTTCTGCGACGCACTCTTGCCCTCAAAAACCGGGCCTCCAGGAAATTCGCTTAGTGGTAGCACATCCGGGGCAATTTGTTTCTTGCGTCGATTCTGAATCCAATTGAGGGTCGAGGTACTTTTCTTCCATTGAATTGCATCCATGAAAACCTTTCGGAGAACAGGTATGCAAGCAGCCACGATAGAAAAACCGGGTTCGAAGTAATTGAATAGGTAGCCTCCCACAGAATAGACTATTAACTATGTTAGAACCAGCCATTATATACGCTCGAGATAGATCTCGTCATTTAGTGGTCAATAATAACTTGCATGGTTGATGCTCGAACGGTTGGTTGGCGAGGCGTGTTAGGACGACCATTCGCACTAGGCCAGAAGCGAGAGAACTAGAAAAAGAATAAGCACACTATCATGGTCTAAAGACGGGATAAAAAGCACTTACGCGCAACCAAAGCTCATTGCGATTGCTAACCCAATCTTCTCGAACCGCTTGAGCTCGAGCGACTGCACGATCTTCCAAGGTAGAATTGTAAAATATGCATCTAAGGCACAAGAAAGGACTATTGGCCGTGAGCGCTCAGATAGCCATTTGCCTGGCTCTTGGTACACATACTTTGAACAGTGAGCCGGAGAGATCTAATCGACTCAAAGGAGATACAGCCCTCTATCGTGGTTTGCACCCGAAAGGGCTCCGACGGGCCATCGCAATCTTGGACCCAGTAACTCCACCCTTGGACAGCGAATAAGATGTCAATGAAGAAGATGGAGAGCCCAAGGCTGCTTTTCCACCATCCTGTTGTTAGTCGGATGAAGGTGATCCCCAACGAGGTCTTGCTGAAAGCTAGGGCGAGAGAGTTGAAGAGACCCATTAGGCTACCTGTCACTGTCATACCATGTCAGTGATTTCTATACCGGTGGCTAGCCGCGAGCACATTAGAATTGCCAAGATGATTAGCAGTTCATCAAGTCCGTAGTTGAATAGACGGATAAGGATGACAGTGATCAGCTGGCAGCATGCACTTACATACAATGCCAGGCGATGCAGCAGTGGTCACATTAGGTTCGAACTTATGTGGAATCCATTCTCGAATTGCAGTGCCGTTGCCAATAAGACACAGCTGAAATACAAGATGGTTAGTCAATGATCTTTTGAAATATGAAGACACCTTGTTTCATTTTTCTTCTTCTGGTCTTTTCTGCAGCGAAGAATGGATCTTACAAGTGCAGCCACAAGGAAGTAATCGTCGGACCATAAATGACGGCGCCCTTGGAAGAAGTGGTAATAGATGCGCAAGGCCACTAGAGAGGAGGCGAGTCCCATAACAATCCAAACTGCCAGCTCGATTTTTGGGGTGTTTCCGTGCTTGTTGCGTGACGTTTCGACATCCGGAGCCACAACTGGACGCATCGTTTCAGTCCAGTTCATCTTGGCTATTGTATCACACTTGATATCACTCCGGTGTTCTGCGGCTTGTAATTAGTTGCTCGTATGAGAAGCGAACTCGACTTGTTAGAATTGATCGACAAAATTATGTCGAATCAAGAAGGTCCCGCGGGTGTTGTTGCACGTAGAGAAAGTGGAGTGGAAGTGACGAATATTGTCTGTCTGCAAAAGGTAAGTAGTTACAGGGAGAGGAAGGTAAAGATGTCAGTATTGAGGAAGTTGTAACCAGCAGGCGCCAAGGTAGAGGTAGGTAGGTACCTGGTATCATTCACGTCAATAATAACCTCCAGCTTGGTTCCGAGTTGATTACCTTAGGTAGGTAGACGCCTACCTGTAGCCGTTTATGCATAAGACATTTAAGCGCAGAAATATTACGTTTATGCCTGAAGTTATATGCTAACTAGGTACTTATCCAAGAGCTACATACATATATAGGTAAGTTTAACTTCATATTTATACCACAGCTCGGTGTATTCGGCTAGCGTAAACAGTAGGAGCAATGAAGCTAGGGGAAAAAATGCTTTCCCAGCCTATCCACTTCATTTGCTAGGCATGTTTCCATATCCGCTATGACTGATATGTTTCTACACCTGTCTAAAGCTATCTTCTAGTTTATTTGTGGTTGTGGGCGTGTCATTCTGTTGTTGCAGTATCTAGTCTTACAAGGGATGGGAGTAGTTGCTTACTGAAGAATCATCTGTATAGCAAAAAGCAGCATGATTCAAGTAGCCGATTTCGATCAGACGGAACAATATGTTGTTGGAAACTACCTACCTCCTGTGCCACTCCTAGAACTACATTGCGCGAGCATGAGATAAACATCGCAATACACAGATGCAGCACATGTGATCAGTTGCACATAGCATTCACTACCTATCTACATGTACATATGATTCGTTGGCCATTGTTTTAGATTTATGTTGTACCTAGGAAGGCACCAATAGATTTACCCCGCAGAAGTCTAATTACATACAGCACGCTTTCCGCTTTCCGAATAAAATAAGCAGCTATAGTGGCACGATGCCTGATACGGCTAGATTTCAGATGACTCCGCGTGGAAGTCGCGTTCTTTGTTCAAGGACCCAGTGAAAGGTGCACGACATGGCGGATCGCATTAATTGATTTCTTAGTCCGATCTCTCATCTACTGCCATTCTGCAACTTCAATTTAAATCCCACTTGAGATATGCAACCTCTTTGCTAGCTCACACCATGACCCGCAACGGGGTGAGGTCTCTACCTGCGGCAGAACGAAGGGCCCTGGCTGGCGAGAATGATAGTCAGGATAGCCAGGAGAAATTGCTGTTTTTGATACAAGAGCATGGTATAGGGGTGGTAGGTGGCGGCCATGCACATCATTCACGACTTGCACTCCCTGTCCCGGCCAATGATAACTGACAATGTGCTCATAGACCACCAGTTCGCCAATTCTGGGCGACGAACCTCGATGGTCCATCAAAGGTACTTACAGGCGGATACAGACATAGTCTTACCGAAAACAAATGCGTGATATCTCTAACATATTTCATTTTTGGCAGGCTGTACAAGTGCACCAACTTTGTACCCGCCTGCTTCTGAGGCTGAAAATCAGGCGCGACGATCACGGCCCAAGGTAAGCTGAAAAAACATTGATCTTATCAACAAGCACGGACATTGCCAAGAGACTATTTATTGTTCTTTTAATTGAATCTATATATGCAAGGATGGCACTGATGACGGAATTCAAGCATTTCGAGAACGCGTCTCACACGCATGTGCAATACCCTGCCGATGTCGATGCCAATACAAACACAGTCGCAGTGGCCTCTTTCACGTCGTCGTTGAAGAGACCAAGCCAGCAACTTCGCAAGCCTAGATCATCCCCATCCGCTATATCCCAACCCCTACCCCCAACCGTTTCGATACCCCCTCAATCCGATTTACGCGATGCCCGCCCAGTGGACAAGCCAACCAGTCCACAAACACGAGACGATGACATACCACGACCCCTCCTACCCACAGCATCATTGAAGAAGAATACAAAAATCATGTCTTCTCAATCACCGACTCAACCAAACGAAGGGCGCAGCTATGAGCAGTATGCCCACGATGGCTTGCCACCCTCATCTCCACCTGGTAGCTTCACTGACGAGCATCGCACTCTACAAGAGGGGGACACGGGCTACGTGGACTTCAAATACCCATTCGACTTACCCGATACCGCGCCGGTCGAACCCGATATGTTGTTACCTCAAGACGATGAACACGATTCTTTACATGATCCATCACAGTTCACTTCGCAGCTAACTACTAACCGCTTCGTACCCGAAACGCCTGTCACCCTTCCCAAGCCCTTCCTTGCTAGTGGCAATGGACAAGTTTTGCCGGCATCCCAGCTATTTGATCAGACCCAACCGACATCTGCACTCAGGAAAGCTAGCCCAACATCGTCCCGCCCTTCCCCGAATGTTTTTAGAAATAATGCTACATCTCCCACTCAACCGACGTCTTCACCGCTGAAGGACCGAGGTTTCATGGCGAGTCCACTTCTAACCTATGTATCGACATCTCCTGATGCCACTCAACGCTCCTCTCGACCCCTTACTAGTAGGACGTCCCGGTCACCAAGCCCAGCAGACGCGTTAGGTACAACTGAAGGTCGGGACGGGGATGAAGCGGATAAGACACGGCTCCCTAAACTCCGTTCTCTCAGAGGCAGAGGTGGGCTGGAACCCATCGATGAATACCAACCCTACCGAAAGCAGGTTTTGAATAGTGAGGCGACGAGATCAAGTCAACACAGTTTGGATTCCGACTTCGACCGAGATGAAACCGAATTCCGTCGCCAGCGTGCTAGGTTGAATAAAGAAAGAGCCTCAAAGTCGTTTCCAGAGATTAGTTTGCCTCCGCCTAGCTCAAGTAGAGCTAAGGTCGAAGTGCCATCGACAAACCGTACGAAACACTCGAAGGACCTTGTGCACACCGGCTCGGAAAAGTATATCGCTCAGTGCCACGGGAAATCGGACGCCACCGATAACGACGGTTCGCAAGAGACCGTAGGTGACTCACAAGATATTATCGTTGAGCAGAAATTGACGAACGGAACTACTATTCCAGTTCTGCCGGCTAGAGATCAGAACAAATCACTTCGTGAGAATTCCAATCGACCATTGAGTGTTCCAATAGAGAACGTCGAGGATAAGGATATGATCCCAGAGACCAGCCCTGCTCCTACGTTGACTGAGCCGCCAAAACTTATTGGTGATCTAATGAGGGAGAACTCTACCGCTTCAAGCGACCTAATCACATATTCTTACCCGACACCATCTGCAGGTGCCTGTATCGAACAGTCAAGTTCCTTGAACATACCTACTCAAGAGAAGAATATATCCGCGCCGCCTGTCGTCGATAAGCCGGGAATCGATTCAATTGTCGTAGCATCATCACCCTCTGTCGTTCTCGCATCTTCTCAACAAAGTACTAGACGACGATCAAGTAGGCTAAATAACTCGGCTACGCCGTCTACGGCACCTCAACCGCTCCTACACTCCGATCCTGGTACAGCATCATCTACACTAACTGTGTTGTCAACAACGCCAACCATTTCCTCCAGTCTATCGCCAAATACTGAGGATGGCAATGGCGCAGAACCCCCGGATGATGGTGTTTCTGTCCCCTCTCCTGCAGCAGACAGGGGACGGCGCCGAGGGCGTCCGCCATCATCGTTGCCTAACCCATCCCCTTCTTCAACGCGACTGAAGACATGTGGGCGCCCTCGACTGAATATTAGGAAAGGAATACGTCAATCTTCACGACATAGCTCTCTATCACTGGATGAATTGGATAAATCGCCAACTGTATCTGCATCCGAAGATTTCCGAACTATCGCCCGTAAACCTCCCCGGAAGTCTACCACATTGCGCGACTTTCAAACGAAGTGCGGGATATTCGAAGGCATGGTGTTCGCAGTCTCATTACAAGAGCGCCAACAGCCTCAAAAGTCCAAGGACAAATCACCGTCCAAAGGCAGCCTTGAAGAGATGATTCGGCAGGAAGGGGGCAATATTCTAGACGATGGCTTTAACGCTCTTTTCGAATTCGATACGCTCCCAACAAGTACTAAAGCATCATCCGCACCCGTCTTATCTAGTTCTTTGAATCTCCTGGATGGCGGGACCGGATTCGCTGCTTTAATAACCGACGGACACTCGAGAAAAGTTAAATACATGCAAGCGCTTGCCTTAGGTATCCCCTGTCTAGCACCCAGGTGGATCACCACTTGTGTATCGAAGAAGGAGATAGTCGATTGGTCCTCATACCTTCTGTGTGCAGGATCAAGCACACTACTTGGAGATGCCATTCGCTCCAGAAACCTCCAGCCTTACGATGCTTCAACAGCGAGACTAGCACAGGTCATATCCCAGAGGCCTAAGCTCTTGAATGAAAGCAAGATTCTCCTCGTAATGAAAAAAACAAAGAATGAGGAGAAAAGACTGCCATATGTCTTTCTTGCACAAGTCCTAGGCGCGTCCCTAGTGCGTGTTAATAGTATCGAAGAAGCAAGAGCCAAGCTACGAGAAGCCGAGTCTGGAAATAATGCCTTCGACTGGGTTTATGTGGGCGATCATCTTCAAGATGCGAAGAGTGCGTTGTTCGGTTCTGTGTCTAGAGAGGGGACCTCGACAAAACGGAAGCGTACGAGGACCGTCACTGACGTGGGCGCTCAGCCACCAAAGCGAATTAGGACACTAAACGATGAATTGGTCATCCAGAGCTTAATTCTAGGTAGGTTGATTGAAGAGGACGAGATGGAGGGCTAGAAAGAAGTGTACTGCGCATTTTATCACGGGGGAGTTACTACGGGTCCCATTTCACGGTAGCCTGCCGGAGCATTTACAGGAGTTTTTTTTGACGGCTATAATTTCGCTGTTGCGTCAGAGGGGAATACCCGCAAGGGCAGTGGCAATCATTCATGTACTACGAGGGGAATTAAGGAAGATAAAAATGCACGGACAAAAGGAAGGCGAATGTGTATGTCTCGTACGATCACATCTGATATGGTCTTGCGATTTTCATCGTTGCAATGTTCAAACGCTGTAGTGCTTCATTCCGGGGGCAGTGGAGTCCATTACAGTATTATACTGTACATTGGCTGCGGCCTGTGTTCTTGAGCTATCTCGTATACCTATGTAGGTAGGGTCGTGCCTCTGTATGTTGAACAAGCAATGGAAATCAAGTATGCCCAGCAAGTTCTTTCGATTTCTATTGTAGATTAGGGAGTTTGGGGAGATACGAGGGACAAGCGTGCACCTAGCGAGCGCTTAATCGTGTTGAAACTTTCCCCCCAGAACATCACTGCCGCTTGCCGGCCCTCTAGAACCTGCCGCATGTCACAAAATTTACGGCGCACGTGGATCATAGAGGCTGAAAATCTAGATAAACATGAGGGGACCTAGATTCATAGTATCAAGAATGCGTGATGGAGACTTTGGCGATGAGATCGAGGTGTTCAGTGCTCCATCGGGCATTTCTAGAATGCCTATCTACAGTATATTCGGCTGCTTCTCTGCCGAGCGGGGGGTTCTCTTTCACAAACAAGGAACAAAGCAGGAAGACGCCGCTACTGCTCCGTAATAACGGAGCAAATGTTCGTTGAAGCGAATAACGCTTGTTGCGGGGACCGAAAGAATAAGGTAGGTAGATGGGCGTTGCCTTGGTTTGGAGCGTTGAACCACGTTTTCTTGGCGTCTTTCCCTGCCCTGGAACGGTTCTGTTGCCCGTCTTTTTATTCCCTCTCGTCAATCTCCCTCGGGAAATATTTTAACTCGCCGTTTAGAGCGGCGCTCGGATCTCATGTTCGCGTTCATTTATTGGTCTACTGCTTTGTGACATCGTTAGCTTGACTGTGATCACGCTATCTAATAACTATCACACTCTGTAAGCTGATTCGACGATTGGTCTGCTGCGAGGATCAAATTGCCGCTAGGTTAGGCAGATAGGCTCTGCAGAGGAGCGTGTGTTTTAGTTCGTTAAGACTAGGTAGTTGTATAGATTAGACTTCACGACTGGCGATTGTAAACACTGAGTTGTTCGAGTCGGATGCATACTAAGCGATACTACCCATCTAGACTCGCTTGTTAGTCAAGAGAAATGTTTACATGCTACAGTAACTTGGAGTAGATAAGATATATACACATCTTGTATTAAGGGTGTATGATAGGTTACGTACAACAGCCATCCATCGGCCAAAGCCTGACCGGCCTAGAAGCCTGCAAGCCCCTCATCTTGTTTGTGGAAAGTCGCGTCTTGTTGATAAGAGCCGGAGTTAGGTCGACCGTTTTCAGCTGCTATCCTCAATGCGGGTGTGGTACTACGGCATGAGAGGCGAATCAAACACAAGCCAATGCCGTTAAGGGAGAGCGGGGGAGCGGAAGCAAGAAGTTGGGAGGGGCGGGCATGTCCGTGCATTGAGACTATTGACTGTTGTGGACGGAGCTTGTCGTAGCTGAGCTGACTGAGATATATACCTATCTACCTCCTTCAAAAATTCATAGGTTCGTATTTAGGTAGGTATATGTAGTATTGTAGTGTTGTAGATGTACCTATGTTTTGGTTGGTTACATACGCAACGGAATTCATGGTGTCTTGGCATCAACATATTTTGATTTGTTCAACAACGGCATTGGATATAGCTCGATAGCTTCCTCGACCTTCCGGCGGCCGCGCCGGTCGCCTTGCCTAACTGGGCGCCATGCTTGCGTCTTGAACATGCACCGCATATGCATCGATAGACATGCATGGTTGACCGCCTTGCGCCAGGTCTTGTAGTAGGTATTATAGGTCGCATCGTCGGGACCAGGGCAAAGTCGGCTCGAGCGCCTTAGGGCAATACACCCAAACATTTCCTCCACCAGAAGAGAAGGTTGTCATTCTGATAGTTCATGCCTCAATTGTAATTAATTATTAAGCAAGTGACATCAATGTTAGAGCCGTCAATGATCATTTTGATGCAATATCATAGTACATGCAACAGGGGTATGACCAAGGCGCAAATTATAGCGACAGGTGAATATAGACATTGAATCCAAGGCAAACCCGGCTCATAATCGACAAACATATAGGAATATGACGTGCCGACCACATCAATTCGACGGATTTAGTAGTTCCAAGGTATTGCATACAGTAGAGCTTGGAACAACCGACCTCTTAGGAAACGTCTCTCAACATAGGCATTGGGCCGGCACAACCACGATTAAGAATATACTGCTGTGTTGGAGGTTCAGCCGCGTCATTCAACCATCAATCGTTACCCCAACTTCAATAGTAATCGTGGTGTTACGGTAACGGTGAAGAATAGAAGAGGCTGACTCCAATAGCATGTGCCGGTAGCATTGCATTTTGTCTCAGATCGCATCATTTGCCTATCAAGGCATTGCAGGCCCGTTAAACATCGGATTGGATTCCGAATATTTCGTCTTCCCCGTTCCGAGGGTCTGTTTCCGTTTGATCTTTCACGTGACGTTTTCTCGGCGCTGCCCATTTCTGCACATCAACCTCGTAATAGTATATGCGTTTTGAGCAAAGTTTATCGATCGTCCATATTCCTTGCACGGGGCGCATTCTGAACAAGGAAATGCGCAGGGAGATCGTCAAGGATCAGTTCCCAGTTTTGACATCATGGACGATCCGATCAGCTCAAGACTTGAACGTCACAACGTTTCACTGGGCTAGCAACCGCCACTCAAGCCTCGTGTAACATTCGTTCAGCGGCTGACCAGACTGCGCATCTGGTTGGGCGGGAAGGCCGTGTAACCGGGCAGCATTCGAGGCCTTTTTGTAGCAGATCCATGAGTAACAGCAAACTCAAGTGTCATTGTGTTTGATGAGATGGAACAAGTTGAAACATGGCATACCACTAATCGTGTTACTTTACCTTTCTTGATACCCCAGACTCCGAAAGCAGACAAGTCGTTTATACCGATGTCTAGCCTCAAAAGGGTCGTCCTATCCCTGTCGTTATGACTACTAGCAATCCGCAATGGGTAAACCGCTTAGGACGGCTGTTGATCGCTGACTTAATTTAGTTCCCATGTTATGCCGTTGTACTCGACTTCACCAGCTCACATCCGGGAGGAGGGTACGAGACAACATCATACCGACGTTATTATTCGCCTCCAATAGTCTCTTGGCATTACTATCATTCTAAGTAATGTATGTACTTGAACCGGCTCTCGTAGCTTTAGGCGGAGTTTCACCGGATCGGCTGAGGATGATCCTAACACAACAGAGCCGACTACTGAAGGATTCTTCCAGGGTCCATGTTTTGAATCGTCACACAATCCTTATCTTCCTGCTCATCTTGCATCTTCGTTCATCTCGCCTTATTAAACAGGATTCGTGATCTGGTGGGCGGTCTGAGCAATGACCAAAGACCCCATTGAGCGGTTTTCAAGGCAGATTGATATCTTTTCCCAATTGGAAGTAAACTCGTATGTGTGGTCTGCCTCCGGCCGGCTTGGCGGCATGGTGGTTTCGCAGACCCAGGGCCCTAGAATTTACTTACCTAAGGGACCAGGCTCGCCAGGGATCACAGTCCGTTCTACGTATCCAGATCTTCTGCCAGATGTTGCAACGTTTACAACTGGGCCGATGATCCTTTGCCAAAGGGCCACATCCTCGTGATTTGATCGTGATTACTCTGCAAGCCCGCAAGGTTGTCTTTGTTTCCCAAGTGCAATAATCGCTCAAGGCGAGATAAACCCATTTTAGTGCAATTGGGGAAATCTGACGCGCGTAGTTCTCGTAAATCCCATATACCTCAGTATGCTAAAGGACGGTGCGAAAGACAAGACGGCTCGAGGGATTGATTGGCTGTGCTAACAGGCAGTTCCTCGGCGATTCATAGTCCCTTTCAGCTGGTAGGATCCCCGTACGAAACTAACCCCACCAATGTATCTTACATCTTACACAATCTTTTTTCTGCGGGTCGTTGTGTTTGTCCCCCCCCATTCCCGTAAGTTTTCTAGCCTGAGGCAACCTATGAGGTGACACGAATGCTGAGCGGGCAAGCAAAGTCGGCCGATTCGGCACCGGCTCAGCCTTTTTTCATCTCCAATTCGTTTTCCGTGTGAGGGACCAAGCGCCAATGGATAGTGCCGGCGAAACCGAGCGCATGGCAAATGGAAACGGCATCGCCTGCGGCATCCGGTACTGTTATCATTAGCTAGTGTAGTTCAACGCCGTCACACAATTGGCCTGAGGCGAGCCAACGGTTCATGCAACGCTCGACTTTCTCGTCCGAAGACCGACGACGGTTTATTTTCTTTTTCTGCCCCTCTTGGACTGGATTCTTCGGCCCTAGCCATCGCTATGTGATATGGTATCATCCCTCATCGGTGCCGTGTAGAGATCTTCGCTTTTTCTTCGAGGAATGATCTGGATGTGATCTCATTGATGATGATCTAAGTAACCCAGGTAGGCAATAGTAAGTAGCTGTATACAGTAGGTAAGGTACCTGGCGAGCCTGGCTACAGTAGTGCTCTGTTGGCGCTAGGCCTCCTGCGGATAGCGCTTCGAGGGTTTCTGCAACTTTCACTGGCCTCTTGGTCGAGCTCCGATTGCTTGGCCACTCCCCACTAACAGTCTAACACCCACTAGCACTAACTAGAGTACCCAAGTACAGTAACATCGGCCGATTTGCGCGCCTGGCTCTGACATACTTATTGGGTAGGTACGAGGTAGGTACCAGGTACTATTCCGTGCAACATTGCCCTGCATGGTTACATGTTTGCCATGTACACCAGACTCTAGCATCTACATACAGCAGTAGTAAGGTATTTGGTAAGGTATTTGTCGCAGCCGGTTCGGTCTGTCTGCTGTTGTCTGTTTTCCTTCGAGACAGCATGCCTACCTAACATCACCACCAACCACCACACATTTTAGCAACAACGCAGCAGCAGCAGCAGCAGCAGCAGCAGCTTGGACAGCCAGCCTGCATCGGAAACGCACAAACATCACCACGACCACGACCAACACCACCACCGCCGAAATCTACAGAAGCACCACTAGCCAGACAAGGTACGCTTCCGCATCCAAAGCATCTCGCATCCCTCCCTATACCCGGTCACATCAGGCCTCATACACTCACACACTGCCTTTTCACATTCGCCTGCATTTCTACCCAGCCCGTCATTGCCGCATGCGACGTGCTATACCATAGTGCGTCGTTATTGGTAACACGACAGTCTCGTAGCTGTCTTTTTTTTTCTTTATCGAAACCCGTCCCTCCATCCTTATCCGTCAACCATCTCGCCTTGCCGCTTTCACGCTTGGGCCAGCGGAAGAGCCAAACCTTAGGCATACTCTAACCTTCCCGAACTTGATAATAGGACTCTCATTGCACCCCGCCGTTGCCATTACCCAGGCCGAACACTCGCCATCGCCGACACTCAAAGGACTCAAAGGACCAACAAACCGAGATTTTAGTCGAGTCCTCCACGGGTCCTCCGCCCGGTCTTGACAAAGAGGTCTCGCACACAATAGTCGTTCGAAATAAAAAGTCGCGCGCTTCAAGTCACCTGGAGCGAGGTTCAAAGAGTCTTGAACCTATTTCGTCATGTATGGCCCGGACTATGGCACGACAAGGCGGCCTCTCGAACCGACGCCCCAGGTCTACGCTCACTCCAGGACGAGGACAACCTCCTCTAACACGTTTCCAGCGCAGTACGCCCCTATGCCCACCCACTTACAACAACCCCAACTCCCTGCGGGCCACGCTCGACGCTCGCCGTCGGTAAATACATTCAGCACGACCTCGAGTAACCCACCGCCTGCCGCGTTTGGAACTTCGCCTACTACCGACCTCCGTCGTAGTACGTCTTCAAGGTCGTTCGGTATCCAACCAACGGGCTATGTTGCTCTGCTCCGTAAACAAAAGGCTACAGTGTGGTGTGATCGGGCACAGACCGAGGACCCTCGCATGCTCGCTCAGCAACGCGCCGCCAAACAAAGAGCCGCTCAAGAAGTAACAGGCCGCACGACACAGACCCGAACCTCTACAGGCATTAGCGGCCCCGGAAAGGTGGTGACTAAATTTCGGCACCACGGCAAGCCAGGTGTTATTGGGTACACGCCGGGAGACAATTACATTGGTGTCGCTGGTGTTCCACTCCGGCTTAGTGCCACCGAGGTGGAAGGTGAAGATAGTGAGGAAGACGATATTTCTGCGCGGAAGCTCCATCACCGTAGGACGGGGAGCAGCGGGCGTAGCAGCACAGCCAGTGGTCGTCGCGGCATTGCCTATCGTACCTCGGGAAGTATAAACAAGCGTTGGAGTCCGACAGATACTCCTGATCGAGGCAGTACACTGGAGGATCCTGAATACAAACCGGGCGATGACCAACTTCATCGTGCCTCGAGCACGCATAGTGGCAGCAGCGCTGAGAGGGCCGACGCCCTGCCTGAACTAGCCAGCGCCAACACCGCCAAGCTTGCAAGTAATAGCCTATTAAATGCGGCCCTCACAAGGGAGAAGAGCGTCAAAAACCCCGAGGACCTTAAGAGGAGAGGTAGTGTCGATGAGAGGACTATGACCCTTAGCTCTGGCCGACTTTTCATCGCCAACCCAGACCAATAAGCTTGTCCCTTCGGATTAAAGGAAACGGGGAGGGATCTTGGCAATACATAATTGCCAGCGCTGATATGTATCAGACATCTTTGCATCGTCATGGAGTTATTGTCATTCACTATTTGGTTTGGTTTTGGAATAGGGGGGTGACGGAGGGACAAAAGGAAGAGAAACGGCATATCCGCCAGCACCACACGGTCGTTTATTAACATCGTTCGTTCCATTATCGCGTTTTGAATTACATGCAACAAATACCCTCGCTGCGGTTTCAACTTTTGTTATTCTGTATCATGGAGAAAGTGTGAGCACGAGCGTGTGTACTCGCTGAGTGGGTTGGGAAAAAATCACGAAATCGTTGACGGGGCAAAGCGAGTCAACTTACTAAAATTAATGTGTATGTTTGTCTACGGCATGCTGAATAGGGGAAGTCTGGAAACATCCTCTAATTAGGGAGAACACCAACCGATATCTATCTAGCTGCGAGTCGTTTAAATATACAGACTCGGACATACTATCCCAAAGATTACATTTAACCTAGGCTTGTGACATCGACTCAGCATCCAATGCGAGCATGCTCTTCAAACTAGTCTCCCGTAGAGAGATACTATAGGGTTCTATGCGTGCCGTTCAGGTCCACATGGTTATTTTTTTCTCTTGACCATTTCTGAGCACAACAAGCTACCTTAAGACTCGGGTCGGGGTTTAGCCAGCAAGTATTGAGTTTCTAGGTACGGGTTCACCACCTCGGGGCTATACCTCTGGATTTCCATACACGACATTCAACACTATCCCATGTATCTATCGGATGGGCATGAATCATTACCAAGGCAGCTCAGCCCACTATTGCTACCACTTTAGATATTCTATCCTCGCTAAAGGGTATTCCCGCCCTAGACTTAGACGACACTACTACTCGATCAACCATCATACTCGCTCTTATTGGCATGTGGGATCGTAAATTATCTACGAATCCTGGGTCCTAGAGTCCCGACGGTTTCTGGTCCACGGGGACGCTTCGCATCGCGCTACACTCTCGTGCTCTCTTGCCTTGTCCTAAACAGGGATGCTAATATCTATTCAGTGTTTTGGTCCAGGAGGGTGTACATATCCGTGCTTTGGTATATTGTCCTTTGATGAGAGAAGACAATTGAGCTAACATTTGGCGCTCCAGCTTCTTCGTACCTTTGTTTTTAAACGAAGGTTTCTTTGCTAACCTGCCTGGAATACAGGTGCTACACACTATAAGCGACTGAAATGATAATATGGTCTTAGACGGAAGTTTATTAAGGAGGCTTAAGGGGCTTCCACCACTATACAAAAATATAAATCTGCATAGCTGTCCGAAGGATGAGTTTATTTATCAATTTAATAGCTAAAAGAAATAAAGAGTGACTGGATACGGAGGAGATTGAAGGTATCCTGCGTGAGGGATGGATGATCTTATTGATCTAAGTAGACCTTCTTGCCCCAAACATTGTATGCTACTCGCATCCTCTTTCCAACTTCGCAAAGCCTCCAGCTCCTTAGTTTTAATGTAGTCATGTCCGCACCTTCATTAATTAGTTCTAGGGCAATTGCACGATGCCCGTGAACTACCGCAGCTCGGAGCGCACTTCCATACTGCCCCCCTTGGGCATTTATGTCGGCGCCTCCTTCGAGCAAGGCCTGGACGATGATTTTTTGCCCGTTAACTGAAGCAACTATAAGTGAAGTATCTAAATGTCCGCCTACCCCATAGTCGATTAGAACTCGGACAATTTCTTCGTGCCCTTTCCGTGAAGCTACGTACAGTGCTGATCCGTCCTCTACGCCCAGACCGCTGGTGTCCCCGCCAGCGTATGACAACGCTCGCAATACCTCTGCCATTCCGCAAATTACAGCAACTTTAAGTGCTTTTAGGGATGATATACGATTATAGTAGGTGAACGAAAGCTGCGCTTTCGTGTGTATATATAGAGCTCAAGGGAGGAAGCCAGTCCAGTATGGCTTCCTTGTTGCCATAGATGATTATATGTGAATTGACACAATTCCAAGCTTTTTCCTTGTTATAGATTACTATCTACCTACCTTCCCTTTTGGAGGCTTTAAGTGGGTGTGTGAATGATATATGAGTGAGGCTATTCATAAGTGGATGCTATATATATATATATTATCGTATAAGTTTTATAACTCAAAATGACAGCTTGACAGCTTGCCTGGCGCTATAGAGTACTTATTCTTTCCTTTTCTTGGAAGGATATTACTTGATAGGACTTGTCTGCCGGGTGTGTGGACGGCCTCCGAGTTACGCTACGTCGCAATCGCGAGCTTGTTAGCCGGCAGTTCGTCTTTCTCTTATGCCTTGAACTTGATGAATATGGTACTAAGTGCTTCCATCTACTACGTATAGGATAGGTGTCCTTCGTTTATAGAGAGAGCGAGTTATTCGACTGCTTTCTAATGCTCGGGAGTCGCTGGAGATCTTCAATATTACTCTTGAATCATTCCCCTTACAGATATCTGACCATGATCCTCACTGTATCTAATGTAGTAGTAATATGCCCGAACAAACTCAAGGCCTGCTATAGGTAGCAAATCATCTCATTTATGTCTGCAGCTATATCTCTCTCACACAGCCATTCCGTCCACAGTGCCGGATTCATCGTGTGCCCTACATTCTCCTCCCGTGTCGAACATTCCTTTATCCGTGCTACACAGCCAACCCCTAGAAACCCTGCTTCTCGACCTGAGCCTGCGCAGCCTCAAGCGTAGCAGCCGCGTTAGGGTCGACGAAGCCACAACCCGTCTTGCCATTCTGGAGGGACGCGGCCTCGGCGCTGCAGATACCAACTTCGCCGCTACCATCAGCAGCCTCGGCACCGCCCGCACAGCACGCCGACGAGCAATCCGCGTCGTTGACGCATCCGCCTGTTATAAACTGCGCTCCCTGGCCGTTGCCGACGTCGCGGGCGCCCGCATTGTTGGGGGTCAATGCGAAAGCGGTCAAGGCGACTTTGACGGCAATCAAGTTAGCTTTAATGTCTAAACTTTCGCTAAGATAACTAAGGTTGAGTGTTCGGGAATGAAGATCAGGTAGACGGGCATGAGAAGAGAGATGTGAAGAGGCGACGGCTGTGCTTACAAGTGAAGGTAGCGAGGATGCTGACGCGAACCATTTTGAAGGGTTGATAATAACGAGGGACTCGAATGAGTGCAACGAACGGAACAAGGCAAGAAGCGAAAGACGACGCCGGGCCGCTATATCAGGATTACAATGAAGACTATTGCGAAGGAGTGGAATCGGACTAGCCGGTTGAGCTTGATGGAGATCAAGAGGTGACGGACAGTTGAAGTCCACGGGATCTCCCAGCGGCTTTATATCCGTTGGCACCTCTCTCGTGATGCGCCCGTCTCAGCAATGTCACGGGCGCTATTATCCGTAAGAAGTGCATGTTTTGGCGACACGGCTTGGTTGATAGGTACGCAGGTATGTTGCATGCTGAACCGCTGAAACCGCTGCCGGCTGGGCGTGCCGGGCAAAACGAAGCGTTGCCCGTCGCAGATCCGTCATGCCGTCATCGACATTGGGAAGGGAGCGGCGAACATGGCAAGGTAGAATATCGAGGCTGATGGAGACACGTGAATGTGTTGAACCCTGTGCTGCCGGGAATTGCTTTTCTTATACTTTAAATGGTACACGGCTTGGCTGGCGATCGAGGGGCTCGCGTTTGATGTCGTCGTCGAATTACGACTTTGTGCCAAGCCCTAGCAAGTTCGACAGGGGTCAACAATGAGTGGTTGAGACAACCCTTAAGATGAAATTGAGATAATAGTAGTCTGTGGCAATGAAGAATCATTTAGGATTGGTTGGAAAAAGGTTAGCCTGTGTCTTATGATGATTTATTGCTATTTTCATAAGACCTATAATAGGAAACACGTTATTGAGAAGCAAAAACTGGATTGTCTTGACGAAGACTACCCGTATCTAAGAGCTTTCTATGGCTCTAGAGAAAGAAGTCTCTCTGCTTAGTCGAAGAGGCAATGTTTGTGAACAAGAAATATACGATGACGGATGACTCTGGTGTACAAAATCGAGGTTTCTTCATTTGGTATTTCTATGGGCGCTATAGGTAGGCGGCTTCGTTTGTCCCACCGAGTGCTCAGTTAAATCCTTGCGCTCAATATCGACTCAGTGGCTGCCATCTTTGGAAGCTGCTTACACATCCATCAAGCCGAACCACGAGGATGAGGCCGCCCTTGGATCTCCCGGACGACTTCTCTGGTTCGTGCGTTATCTACGAAGCTAAGCCCGATTAAATCCACGATCTCGTCGACGGTAAAATAAAGACTAAGGTCGCTCTCCATCCACAGGAACCTGACATCTTGAAGATTGCTCTGCAATACTTCACTGAGATACTTCAGTCGCAGCCAACTGTTGGCGTACTCTGCTGTGGATGGTATGGCGTTCTTGTCAGCGCCGGGAGGGAGAAATAAATCATCTAGTTCTGTAATCTGTGTGATCAAGTTGGCGATATTGTAGGCATCGTCTTGACCAATTCCCGCGAGATCCATTACGTCGGTGACCACCTTCGAGGCAAGGATGTCCACCAAAGAACCCACTGCCTGGTTCCAGGCAGACTTGGCTAGTATTCTAGACCAAGAAGCGGCAGTTGTTCGGACATAACTTATGGCATTGTCGACTTGAGACTGTAGACTCGAAGAGTCCAACCCGTCTTGTTGAAGTAGACTTTGAGACCCCCCGAGAAGGTCGCGTAAGATTGTGCGACATGTTGTCATCTCAGAAGAGTATGCACGAGTTGCAAACGATTGTAATGCCTTTACGTCATTGTCTAGTCGAAGCATGGACTTCGCTCGCGGTGCTATGTCGTCCCTGAGTTTCCAGGTGCTGGCGATTTCAGAAAGTTGTTCTGAAAGGTACGTTGTATCATTGTAGAGGAACCTAAATCAAGTCAATTTTACTTAAATCAAAGGGTATAGGGCATCGTACATGTTGCCAGCTGCATTCAAGGAATAATAATGTGGCGAGACAGCTCGAAACATAGCTAACACAAGTGTTGGCAGAGAAAACAAACCGGGGGCCGCAGCAGCCACCGGATTTCCGTCACTGCTGCACAAACTTTTGTCAATTAAATGTGGTGCAAAGAGTGCACAATGAACGTACCCAACTAAACATGCCCCGTCGTCCAATATAGCCAATATGAGTGCAATGACAGGCTCAGGCATCGACGATATATTATATGTTTCTTTTAGGGTCAGCTCGTGTGTGGAGGGGTTTAGCTGTGACGCATTGGTCCCCGTCGACGTTTCTTTGGATGCGCCTGTTGTATCTTCTTCATCTCCCCATCCCCACGCTGCCGCGGGATCGTCTTCCTCGGCCGGTTCATTATGTTTAGGTTTTGTATCGGTAACTGTGGTATCTGCCTCATTATCATCATCCTCGCCCCAGCCCCATGCGTCGGCACCATCATCACCCTCGTCGCCGTGGTCTTGGCTGCTTGCCTGTTTTGGTTGCTCCTCGTTGTTGGCAATAGCATTACTTTCATCCCACGCTGTATCCCATCCGTCGCCATCAGTGAGAGCAAGCTTCTGTCCTTCCTCTTTGGACACAGTTTGTGTCTCGACTCGTATAATTTCCTTCGAGATACCTAGGCCTTGAGAAAGTTTTGTCCTTATCGAGTCTAAAGCTGTCTCCCTGCACTTAGCAAGCCACACCCGTGGAACGTTTTGTACCCATTCCTGCAGTTCTTCAGCCCCTGAAAACTCCAACACTTCAAGGCGGGTACAGAACGATTTTGTAGCCTCGATGATCTTCTGAAAATCATCCATATCCTTTAGAGACGTTGGGACGACAGGTTCTAGCCAGCTAGTGATAATGTGAGGTATGAGATCCGGCATCATGACGTTCGATAACGAATCGACCAATTCTTCTGGCAATCGCTCTGAGAGATACTCCAGGGCAATCTCAAGATCTTGGAAAAGGGATGGTACCCCCTTATCTGCCTTTCCAGTCAATGTCAAAGTCGACTATCTCTGTCAGCATAGTACATCAATCACAAAAAGCATGCCTCACATTCTCTACTCGGATGGTGGGTACATCTTCCCGTTCGCGAGTGGTCCTCGGATGGATCAAGATTTCGTCCAGACCTTGCCAGAGCATTGCCATCCTTTTATCAACCTCTTTGTAAGCTTTAAGTCCGATGACAGCATCAGCGAGACTCATTTGCTCGTCTAAAGGATGTTAACGATGTTATCAAATGGTGTACTGAGTGCAACCTTACCTTCCCGCGACTTGAACACAGTTACTCGACTCTTGGCAGCATCTATCTGGACCAAGGAGCTCCATACATGATCAAACACATCGTGTACGGCAGACTTGAGTTCAAATGCTCGGATATCTAGGAGCTTCATCACACGACAGGATTTACTAACGGGAATACTGTCAAGAGCAGCCCAGGACTCTGGATAGGACGTCAGCACCTTACGCATTTATTCGGCAGTCTAGATCTTACCCTCAAGGAGATGGAGCGACTGTAGAATACGTCTTTCGTCTCGCGCTAATTCGACTTCGTCTAAGAGTCGGCTAACTCCTTTGATACTGGCCAAAGCATTGTAGAGCTGGCGGTTGTATGCGGACTCCTGTCGTAGAAAGTCGACTTTATCCTCAGCGTCCTGTATCGTCTTTCCCGAAACATCTGGGGCCTCGGACCGCCGTACAATCTCGCTCGCCCAGTTGCGTGTCCGATTGATGTCATCTTCTAGAGATTTCGCATTCGCAACCCATTGGCTCACATCGGAGGCAGTTTCCTCGTTGATGACATGGATATCGGCCTGGTGAAGAGGCGATTAGTGCCGGAAAAGGTGCTACGGGGTTATACTAGCACACCTCAAGCTTCGCTTTAGCAGCAGCTAAGGAATCCAGCGCGGGAGCAAGATGGTCGACTTCGATACGGCTCGACGAGATATCTTCTTCGGGAAATAAGCCATGCAAAGAGAATTCGACCAAGGCGTGGCCAATCCGACCAACTTCGACGCTTGCCATGTTTTCAGAGGGATGCGATCGTGTCGTTAATTGATCGGCGCGATCAGGGGAGTTGTTGCCTGGGCATGAACAACGACGGGGAGCGGAGTGGTTCTATCGTCTTGGGACTATTGTGTCAGCTCGTGGTCATGAAGGTGCAATCCATCGCGCGAGAGTTCTAGGGTATAGCGTTTGGCACAGAGTCGTAGCTTGGATAACATAAGAGCAGTGCTTCGAGGCAGGTATTATGACAGCAGCTCCAGAGAAACATATCATCGCCGACAACATGCCAACATGCTATCATGCGCACAGCACAGGGAGCTCGGGCCAACTTGACACTGTATGTACGTACCTGATAACCCCACATGCAGGCTTCCCCATCGCTTATCGATTGATGGTCACCGACCCAATCAGATGTGCAGGCACCCCGCTAACAGATCCCGACATTTCGACAATCAAGGGATGATGTAGCGGGGTACCCAAGTGTATGGTTGACCGCGGGGCAATTTCTGATCGCATCTTCAGGGTCTCTTAGTGTCATCAGCTTGTTTTAGAGCTGCGCAAAGGGAGAAAGAACCCATTCGACGAGGAGCTTCCATATTATAATTTGTTTTATTTCGTTGTATTTTTCTCGATCCTCTCATCTTTTCCATCCATCTCAACAACTACCTTACCTATTTTACACCCCAACCATCTAGCCTCTTGCAGAAACCACTTGCTGCCCATCTCTCACACCCCCCCACCAGATATTTGCTTATTCCGCTCTTCTTACCTCGTCATCCAAGCAACGCCGTCGGGGAAGAGAAGATATAAGCTGCCGTTACTCCTTGTTCTGGCTGGACTGACGACTTTCAAGCGGATTGCGGCCTTCGGGTTCCGATCTTCGTCTGGATCTCATTGGTCCTTGGTTGTGCCTCTGCACCGCTTTAGGTATGTCAGCATTTTATGTCCGAGCTTAGCTTTCCCGCGCTGTTGTTGGATATCCTCGATACAACTCCACGCCGCCATCACTGTCTTCAGTGTAAGTGTCGAAAATAGGCCATCGTCTATCTCCCCGGGGTTCAACAAGATCAAAATATCTTCATATAACCCTATTTTCATCATCATCATCATCATCATCATCATCATGTATAGTCTTCTGTCTCCGCGGGCGGCTTTCTGTGCTGCTTTGATTGCCACTCTCGCTATCTTTTATCCACGTCTTTACAACGACTCAGGGTACGCCTATCCTCGTTCCTAGGAGTAAGGCACTGTACCCCCCAAGTACTTGTGTCATGGTTCACAATAGCTTGTATTGTATACATCGTACACTGTTGCGCAAGTGCGTCTGACATGTCGGTCTAGAGGCCCCTGATACCCTGCATCCTTGTACATATACTATCTCTGCATAAAGACATCCTTTATACCGCCTACCTTAGCATTGAGTACATCAATGCCATATTCTGCTTGAACCTTTTCTGCATTGGGCCGAATTACTTGAAATCACTTAACTAACCAACAAGTTAGATTTGGTTCATTCTCACGCCTTTATTCTCACACGATGGGTTCCCAGGATTCTAGTGTACGCTTCCGCAAACTTCAAAGTTTCGAGACTGATTATGCGCCCACTACAATCACTCAATATGAATCAGAGCGGAGCGGTATGCAGGTCATCGTGGCCGACCGAAAGGGTCCAAAGGTGAATGGGTATTTTACCTTGGCTACCGAGATATTCGATGATTCCGGTGCACCACATACGCTCGAGCATTTGGTTTTTATGGGCTCGAAAAGTTACCGATACAAGGGATTGTTAGACAAGCTGGCCTCCCGAGCTTATGGAAGCACGAATGCGTGGACTGCTACTGACCACACTGCCTATACACTAGAGACAGCTGGGTGGGATGGTTTTGCACAGACGCTACCCGTGTATCTCGAACATTTAATCGTGCCTACTATCACTGACGCGGCATGTTTAACCGAGGTACATCATGTTGATGGGGAAGGCAATGATGCCGGCGTCGTATACTCGGAAATGCAGGCAGTCCAGTACACTGGCCCAGAGCTCATGGACATCAAGGCTCGGCGGTTACTTTATCCGGAGAACGTTGGATTTCGATACGAAACTGGAGGCATGATGGAAGCGCTTCGCGTTTTGACCCCAGAAAAGATAAGAGACTTCCACCGGACAATGTACCAGCCGAGAAATATGTGTGTCATTATCATTGGCGAGGTCGACCACGACAACCTTCTCCAAATACTTGACTCGTTCGAAGAAACTGTCATAAATGATATTCCGCCCGTTGGTGCACCCTTCTGTCGACCATGGATAGAATCTGCCCAGCCACCCCTTCTCAAGGAAACGATCATCGAGACAGTTGAATTTCCAGAAGAAGACGAATCTATCGGAGATATAGTGGTAGCATTCTTTGGGCCCAACTGCACCGATATGACCGAAACGACTGCGCTTAATGTCCTTCTTACCTATCTATGTGGTTCTTCGGTTGCTGTTTTGGAGAACGTGATGGTGGAAAAAGAAGAACTAGCAAGTTCGATCTCTTATTGGTGGGACGCGCGTCCGAACTCCGTCATCTGGTTTCAACCTACGGGAGTCTCTACTGAGAAGCTTCAGTTTGTCGAACAACGGCTCATTTCATTGCTTAAAGAGGTGGCGTCGAAGCCATTGGATATGACGTACATCAACGAGTGCATCCAACGGGAACGGCGGCAAGTGAAAGCACAGGCGGAAGAGTCTGAGTCGTTTTATTCAAACAATATCATTACTGATTATCTCTTCGGCTCTAGAGATGGCTCAACGTTGAGGGGGTTGGCAAGCCTAGGTGAATACGATCGCTTAGAAGAGTGGACGGACGAGCAATGGCGAGATTTCTTGCGGAAATGGATATCTAACGCTCACCATATCTCTATTCTGGGGAAACCATCGCTAGAATTGGCCGAAAAACAGAAGGCTGATGAGATTGCTCGGGTTGAAAAGAGAAAGCAAGAGCTAGGACCGGAGGGACTAGAGAAATTGAAGCAAAAACTGGACGATGCCAAGAAACAAAACGATGTCGAGATTCCAGACACAGTACTTGAAAAGTGGCAAGTTCCTCCAACTGAGTCGATTCACTTTATCGAGTCACAAACAGCACGCTCTGGGCTGGCGCGAAAGTTAGGAGTACTCGAAAATTCGGCCCAAAAGCAGGTTGACCAAGTATCAGCGGGATCACCACTATTTCTTCAGTTTGAAGATGTCCCAACAAATTTCGTGCATATCGCCGTGCATATTGGCACAAGCAAGGTCCCAATGAAATACAAACCTCTCCTTAGCCTTTTTAACGACAATTTCTTTAACACGCCCATTCTACGAGATGGCAAGCGTGTTGATTTCGAGCAAGTCGTAATGGAACTCGAAAAAGAGACCATCAGCTATAGCTTAGACTCTGGTACGAAAGTCGGTGACTCTGAAAGCCTCTTAATCCGAATGCAAGTTGAGCCGGATAAGTATGCTACCGCGGTCGAATGGATTCGTACTATGATGTTCGATAGCATTTTCGATGTAACCCGTCTAAAAGCTGGTGTGTCGAAACAGCTCGCTGATATTCCCGAGGCTAAACGCGACGGCAGGGTAATGGCCAATGAGGTTGAGATTGCTCTCCATAATGAACCATCATCTTTGCTTGCAGCGAAGAGGACCCTGGTCAAGGTTACCTACATGAAGCGGCTGAAGAGAATCCTTCAGAATGATCCAGATACTGCCATAGCATGGTTTGAAGAACTCCGGAAAGCCCTATTCACCTCAGATAACGTTCGCGTCCTTGTCACAGCTGACATTTCTCAACCTAAAATTCCCGAGCCTGTAAAGACCTGGGATATACTATACAAATCTCTTGCTACGGCACCTGAGGAGATAAGACCTATCGTTAGACCCTACACTCTCCTGAACAATGAGGGTCGCAATCCTGGGTCCATAGGCGCGACCATCATTCCCATGACAACTCTCGACAGCTCCTATTCTGTGAGCTCGGGCAAAGGTCTGTCGTCATTTACCGATCCAGCTGTACCGGCATTGCTTGTAGCGGTGCAGTACCTGGAAACTGTGGAGGGCACACTTTGGAATGCCGTTCGCGGTAACGGGCTTGCCTACGGAGTCTATTTTGCTAAGGAACTGGATGGTGGCTACCTACACTTCAAGGTATACCGCTCCCCCTCCGCTTCTAAAGCTATTGTTGCGGCGCGCGACGCTATCGAGGCGTTGGTCAATGGGACTGTGGCATTTGAAAAACCGATGATCGAAGGTGCAATCAGTCAGCTTGTCATGGGCCTTGCTGATGAGCAGGCCACGATGTCTACTGCAGCCATGCAAAACTATGTTACTGGAGTTGTCCGGGGCCTCAAGCCCGACTATAACACCCAAATGCTCGCCAAAGTTCGTTCTGTCACAGTCCATGATATCAAGGAAGCGATGCGAACCTGGCTGCTCCCGATATTTGAACCGGGCAAGAGCAACGTAGTCGTGTGTTGTGCACATGTCATGGTCAAGGTAGGCCTATTCATTTCTATCGTTGTCAGATATAGCGCTAATATTACATCACAGAAAATGGAGAAAGAGCTTCTGGACATGGGATATACAACTCAGATCAAACAATTATCGGATTACTATGATAGTTATGGTCTGGAATCACCGGATGGAGAGAATGATGAAGACGATAACGAAGACGAAGAGATGGGATCAGATGCATCTGATGGTGATGACTCGTCGGACGGATCTTATGAGTCAGACGATTAGATCGGTATCTCGTGTACTGCTTCAATTTTTTCGAGGTTACTGCGCGACTCGTACGGGGCTTCGCACGAAATGGCGAATGTCCATGCTACAGACCATATTACGATGGATACCTTAGATCAATTCTAGCCTGCTATATAGAAGTCTGCATTCCAATAGAGATAGGAGGTCGACTCAATAAGCCTCCGTTAACTGAGCAAATCAAATCTTTGATTGGCATATATGATAGGTATCTTCATATATGGTGTAGCTGGAAGCCCAAATCAACGGCACCTACTCCGCGAATTGAGATATCTAAAAGGCATACTCTCAGGATAGGTACCGAACCAGCGGCTATCGGGTATTATACAACGCCATATCCATTGTCAATATGGGCTTCAAGCTAAGGAGTGCTGCCTTTTCACATCAACATTTGAGGAATCTGGCAAGAGAGCGAATCGCCATCGCTACTCTCATCGTAACAACCCTTCGACGTAAGTCTTGAGATCGGCAGACTGAATCTCGAATTGAGCTTGCAGTTTGCTTTTCAGCAAGGCAATCGCCGGAGTCAATAAACCTACGTAATACGTTTCCCAGCTCAAGTACCGTGACGTACCGTTGCCCAAGTCGACGACGACGATGGGGTGTTCAGCCCTCGCGCCAACTCCGGCGAGCTTATCGTTGTAGCGCCAGGCCACCAGCATGTACGGCTTTTCGCCAATGCCGGCTTCCGCGTAGTCCAAGACAGTCAGGATCTCGGCACTGGTGGTGTTCAGTCCCAGGACCAGACCCGATGTGGTGAAGACCATGGGCATGCCCACGTAGTCGTGCTCTGGCGTCTCTGTCACGTTGGACGGCAGAGAGACGGATACGACAAACGAGTTCCACAAGCCGTAGGATTTGAAGTCGAGAATGGCGTGCCGGGTGAGAGATGCTGGGGCGTTGATCTCTATAGATGAACAGACTGTGAAAAGCGCGCCCTTTTCTCCGTATGTGGGCGTGATGAGCGTTGATAGGTCGGATGAAGGACATGTGAGGTTGGAGTAGTCGTACGGGTGGCTGATCATTGTACTAGGTGTGATCTCTTGTAGCGTGATAGCTGCCCTGGTTTTGGCCGTAGCAAATGCACTAACAAGGAGCTGAGATGTCGCGAGGAGAGCTGCCATTGGGCTGCTGAGGCGAAGCATTTCCGCAGCCTGATTTTGTAGTCTCTGCATGAAGTTGCCTCGTCTGAAGGTTGCTTCATTTTGAACTTTCTAAATGATGCCGCACAAATGAGAAAATTTCGGAGCCCCACGAGACGCCACGAGATCATACCCGGCATCTAACCTCAGGTGATGAGATCAAGGGGCTGGGTGTACTGGGACACTGTGGGCTGAGCTGAGCTCGGTACCAAGTTGACCGCCATCTTGCGCAGTTTCATAATATCCGACTAGGCTCAGGTGGTTCTGCTGTGCGGTGATGTGATCGTGAACCGTAACAAGCTAGCTATCTGAATCACCCGGGATACGTAATGAAACTCTGTGACAGACTACCTTCACAGCTAAATAAGTGACTGTGTTATCGCAGAAATGCTGGCTTGCAGACAGTGGAACTGTCGCTCCAAAGCAGGAAATGTTCCTGGTAAGTTGTCCAACATCGCGTGTCCATGAACCAACCAAGCCAAGACACGTTGATCTGAGTGTCTACATGACTTCTCCACTGTTGAACGCGGAACTGTCGCGTGAATAGTATTGCAAATACTTGCTTACTTATTGTCACCCGCCCGGCTTATAGAATATACAATAACGTTTGCTTGAATATGAACATTTAATGAGACCTATTTCTGGCGCGTCAATTAGAGTTCGATATAGACCCCACAAATTCACATGTCGCCACCAGTCAATAATGGTCATCAATCAATAAAGCTAGCTAGCTCAGTGGAAGAGCGCCGGGCTCATAACCCGGAGGTCGATTGATCGAAACAATCGCTAGCTAATGATCATTGTTTTTGGCAGTGCATTTATCGCAGCCTGTAAAGACTTTTTTGGCCTTTTAACCAAAACGTGTCGTGTAAGCAGTTCAAAGAGAAGCTTCTTTGTTATCTATAACTTTTTTGATTTTGTTTTAAATGTAGATATTATCTAGTTTATCCACTGTGCACGACGACGTGGAGCGTGAAGCACCAAAGAGGATTATTGCCTCGGGAGCAGCAATAGCTCGACGATCAAGCCTCATTGATAAGGATATGACAGCAGCCAACAAGAAAGGAGCAAAGGGGCCAGTCTATAACTAGACCCCAAACATTACGCCATCCTGTATAAAAGGAACACGTCGTCTAGATCGTAGTTTGAAATAGGAGTAGAGCAAATCTAGTATGCGATCGTGTCTACCCAACGTACGTAAAGGCGGTGGCGTCCCTAGCTAGAAACAATCACTGACTGACTGTTGGAGAGTTACAGATCTTTGTTGGCGGATAGTGAAATGTCAGACTGACTTCTGTCTGTATGGGATACCACTACTTAGTCGATCCCTATCGAAGCTAGCTGCACTCAGGCGTACTCAGAAATGGTACGGACACTCAGCCCTTTCCCTGTCGACGATGTGTCGGATGACTCGTAGGCTTCAGGCTCATCAGCAAGGCAAGCAATGAAGGAAAAGCCAGATAGACATCAGAGTTACCGTTCAGGTTGATACTGATTGGCGCATATGTTGAGTTAGGCATGTGCTCCTGTAAGTCACCGAAAGAGACTGCGAACAGTTGAACAAGTGCTCTTGAGGACTACCGGGATCCGGTTAAGATTATATGGCTGAGTGGCCCCTATGAGAGGTACGGTAGTGCTGAAGGCTAACCTAGGCGGCATCATGCCGGAGTTTTATCCGGGTGTTCGGCAATGATGACCACGAACTCATACTACCTTTCTATATACTACGGGTGCATTCACGCCGCCTTGGCATCGATTTCAGTACGTCCCAATATACTTCCCAGCCGTGAATGGTCTCTCATTGCCAAAGGGCACGGGGTCTTAGTCAGAGATTGTATTATCAAAAATGCCTACGAGATATCTCATGAGTGTTAAGGAGATATGTAAATGGGTAATGTCCCGCTTGCTAAATTGACGGGTTTCGAGTCAAGAAACACTAGACGCGCAGAACTTCACTCTTAATTCTTGGTGCTCTCTCGAGAATCGATCAATATGCATTACTCGACGGCCATCTCGGCTGCGATCCTGATAGCCAACGCATCAGCGCATACGATTTTCTGCCAGCTCAAGACTGACCAGCAGACCTATGGTATGGCACTTGATTCTCAGATAAGCTCGCCTATTCGAAAGCTGATTCGATGTGATTGCAGCCGTGTCTTATGGCATTCGAACACCATCCTATGATGGGGTGAGGCATCCAAGAAGCCCGAATCGTTTATATAAAGGGTATAACTGACTATGAACAAGCCCCAAACGGATGTGAACGGGGCCAATATGGCTTGCAACGGGCCACCGAACCCAACAACACCTTCTAGTAAAATCATCGACGTCAAGGCAGGTAGTACGGTCAGCGCTATCTGGCGTCACACACTCCAGTGTTAGCAACCTTCTATGATAGGCCCGAGCTGTGAATATACTGATGAATTTCGTAGCCGGAGCAAATGATGTAATGGACGCTGGACATAAGGTATGTCTCTGAGAATCTTCGGCCACCTTGTAGGAATTTGCTTGACTTATTCATCATTCAGGGCCCAGTAATGGCATACCTCAAAAAGGTCACTGATGCGACTCAGGACAGTGGCGTGGGTAATGGATGGCAAGCGTTTTTCTCATTCTAGACCGTGTATGGAGTCTCGGATGGGAAAGTCATGCTAACCAGGCGCTGTATAGGTTCAAGATTCAAGAGACTGGCTTCAGCAACGGGGTCTGGGGGACCGACACCGTCATTAATAGCGGTGGAAATCAGCAGATTCATATCCCTGAGTGTATCGAAGACGGACAGTACCTGCTGCGCGCTGAGATGATCGCTCTTCATGGAGCTCGGTCTGTTAATGGTGCCCAACTTTACGTGAGTCCTTCTTCGCTCTACATGATATATGAACATCGCTAATTCCCATTCAGATGGAGTGTGCCCAAATCAACGTCACGGGAGGAAAGGCAACTAAGAAGCCTACAACCGCCAGCATTCCGGGTATCTATAAGGTAAGTTCATATTCTGTCGCTCAAACCTCGGGTATAGCAAGCTAATTAATATTTCACAACAGTCTAATGACCCCGGCCTTCTTATTGATATCTAGTACGCATTCTAAGCCTGATTTTCTTGCACACTCTGGCCTGCCCCCAACCCCCTTTGAATCACGCATTCCCCAAATGCGATATCTAACACGCAAACTCTCATAGCAACAAGCCGCCTAGCGCAAGCAATCCTTATAAGATCCCCGGTATGTGGATATGTCACATGAAAACACATCTATTTTATGAAATTAATCATGTAAATTAGGTCCGGCATTGTTTACATGCTGAAGCGTCCGCCGTCGACAATCCGTCACCCGAATTGCAAGCTTTGAATACAATCTGGCGTCTAGGAGCAACGAGGGGATATTGAATCTCTGACAGATCGTTAGGATGTATAAGTTGCCGGGCTGCGGGAACCGTATCACATCTTGAATCCAAGAACTTGGCTTTTTGTACTCTTCTACACTGCATTCTAGTTTGCATTCCCCTTGAACTATCCCAGTGTATCTGCGGCAGTGGCTCCTAATTTTCGTCGAGACTATTCTTGTAACCCAACCCAGGTGACCATTCTAGAGTACCTAATACCGTTCACATCTTGTACGCTTGACACCCTGAATAGGGCAATAGCTTGAATTGCGTGTTTCTTGACGGCTATGATTCAATTGCAACAATATTAAGATATCTCAATCACATGAGACTCGAATGTTCATGACGAATTATATTTTTATCGGACGAGTCTTGATCTCATTCGACGTAGTAGATAAAATCTTCCCTACAAGACTCTGTTGTTTCACAAATGTATCGGTCCCGGATTTCCCAGCAAGACGGAAGGCATGGTTTCCGCACTCCCGCAGACCCTGTATCGAGTCGATTACACTTCATATGAGGTATTTGGATTAGCAACGCCGTGTCGTCGACCGTCCATATTCGAACACTGGTTTCTACGAGGACGAAAAAACAAGATGCGATTATTTCAGTCTGTTTCATACATATTCAGGCTTGCTCGAAGCCCAGCATACTTTCTAAGGCATAGTCGAGGCGGTAAGCTATAGTGATCGTAACATCTTCATCGGATGCCGGATTTTCATGAATTGAAGGCGACGTCAAAACACGTAAGCTAGAATAAGGTCAGCCTTGATCTAATTCTATTGGATTGTACTGAGCTAAATTGGCTATTCACCGGACGGGCAAGGACAGACCAGTGACTATCGAGACTTTGTTCTGGCTAGTTGAGTTGATCGTAGCGCTGATTCTCAACAGCCTCCATAGCCTTCCAGTGGCCCCGAATCTGCAAGAGCCTCTCTGCCGTTGCTGTAGCAGAGCGTGAGAATTGGCATCCTTTAGTCGATCTGTAGAGTTTTTCAGCCTGTATTGCGGCTCTCTGCGATCACGATGAGGCACAGCGCTTGACATGGTACAGCAGCCCTTTTCCCACTCTATGAAGGAAGTGATTCAAGGACTGGAATAGGATCCCATGAGCTAAATTACGCCAGAAAATCGTTATCAATCAATGTTTCAAGTCGAACCCGTGGGTTTTCTTATTATAACGCATATGGTGTTCACATATGAGCAGCTGTACCTCGTTCAGTCAATTCTTAAGGCGCTCAAACACTTACAGCGATATGGCCCTAGAGCCTAGTCTAGCAATGAGAAGGAGTTCGGATATGTAGATTGACTGGTTTCGAAATGTTTGAAGGTGAGAAGGCCGACAGCAGATAAATGATCAAATCAGGGGTTATATCAGGAAGTTTGTTATTGAAGCGTCTATTGTCTCGCTCAAATGCCTCTGAGACTAACCATATGCGTTTATGGATCATGAGAATCGCCAGTTGGCTAAGATTAATGTTAAAGGGAAATTGTTTAATGCTGACGGATTGCCTAAAAGTGACCACACCTCCAATTATATCAACTCAACACGAATGCGGCTCTTGTATTGTCAAATTTAGTTACATAAAAATAAACTCGTAAGACCCTAAGAAACGGCGACGTTTTGAAATTCCTATATAACTTAATGTGAACAGATTTTCGCTTGGTGACTGAGTTCTCTGGCATTTACCATATACAATGCCTTACACTTAACGATACCAATACAGTAACCGTCTCACAAGAAATGACACATATGAAGAATTTATTCAATAGCTGAGCTCAATACATTCAGTCTCCCATTCCCCTATCAAGGACCCGAAACCGGCTCCGACAGATTGTAGTCTCTGTTCATCCGAGAGTACATCTTCCTTGGTTTGTTCTGGCCAGACGGCCATCCATTTACCTGACATCCAGACCTTGGCCGGCCCGGCACCCCAGATACGTTTTGGCACAATTGGGTCACGCAGCACTACGGTGTTGGTGGTGCTCTCCCCCGGTAATAGGGTCACAAGTGAATCCGCCTTCGGAGGCATCAATCTGCCGATTTTAATGGCGTCGATATGAACTGGTTGAGTTGCACCAGCTGGCATAACGTGTACGAGCCCTAAGCCGAGTGCCGCTGAATCGAGGGGAGAGTTCCATTTTAGAATCGTCACGGGAATTGATGAGTGTGTGTTCGTAACTGATACCGAAATAGCAGGTTGAGAAACGGGGGAGCGAGTGATGTTCAGTTTAAGGTTGCCCAGAAATGATGGCTGAGCCATTATGTGTTTAGCCCATAAGTCGAATGAGTTATTGACACGAAATGCTCTGATGATACATATGCCGAGTGCCAAGGCGATAGTGAAAACTAGGAGAGAATACCGACGGTGTTCTAGGATGTCCATGTACCAGATTAGACCTTTCCCCTACCCAAGTCAAGTAAGGACTGCTCCGACGGTATTGAATTTATTGCTTCACACAGAGGAAGGCGGGTTTCATGACTGTCGCGAAAGTCGACGATCTATACCCGTTGATAGCTTGACTTGCATAAGATCTCCGATTGACAGCCTTTGATATTGATTAGCTTCGGTAGTTCATGTACGATTGAAACTTCGCTGAAAGAGCGAATGAGGGCAGTAAAAGACCCATTACCTTCCCGAATCTATCTTGAAGTTAGCCCCTGTCACTATGTCGTTTCCACCAATCACTCGCCCTTTCAGGACCAGATTAGTTTCAAGGTAATTAACACAGAACCCTTAAGCGGAGAAAGAAAGTACGCTCTTTGATTATCCATCCACATAACACCATTCGACTTGAATTCCGTAAGTCAGAATTATTGGAAACCGATACTCTTGGCACCCGGAAAAAATATGTTATGCAATGCCTTGGCTTATCCTCCAATGGAAACACGACCTTTATGGGAGGTCTGGCGTCAAGAACACCGTGCCCGGAATTAGGAAGGCCATTAATCATCAGTCTAATTCTTAAAACAAGTATATGAGACCCTCTGTAGCCCATCATGAAGAGATACGTATTGCCCGTTACTAGACGGTCTTATCGTAGAAACAGTCTTATCATCATTCAGTTGCAATCATGAAAGCCGCCGCTATCGTCTCATGCCTCACTGGTCTCGCTAATGCGGCCGCCGTCAACATTCAAGGGGAGTCACCCCTGGTTGTCAAGATTGAACAGATCGGCAATAGCGAAGTAAAGGCTAGCATTACGAACACTGGAAATGCAGCCTTGAAAGTGTTAAAAGCCGGCAGTATACTTGATTCGGCCCCTGTCGAGAAAGTGAGAATTGCCCAGGGGAGTGCGTAAGCCTTTTGATAGAGTGAGTAGCCTTCGAAAATTCGGCTGACGAGATCATAGCAAGCAAGGTTCCCTTCACAGGCATTCGCCTCTATGTTCACACAGCCGATCTGCAAGACGCAGCTTTCCAAACAATCGGGGCTAAGGAGACTGTCGAGGTCCAGTGGGATGCTGCTCAGCTACATGACCTTAGTGCAGGTGGTGACTTCAACATCAGCACCGAGGGTAGTTTCCGGTATGCCGAGGAGGGGAGCAACCAGATCGCTGGCCAAGTCGTCTACGGTTCCAATGTCATTCAGGCCAAGATCGACAGCGTTCAGGCTGCTAAGGTTCATAACGCCTTCCACCAGGCGGAAAAGGTGAAGCGTGTTGTCACCCAAAGCGACTGCAGCAGCTCGCAGAAGAGCACTGTCAACGCCGCTCTTAGTGTAGCTAAGACATATGCTCAGAATGCAGCATCAGCCGCTAGTGCTGGAACCAAGTTGCAAGAATACTTCAAGTCGACCTCCAGCAGCACTAAGAGCACCGTTGCGAATGTATTCAATAAGATTGCTACATCTGTAGTCAATAGCGGCACAAGCGGCAACGCAAAGCTCTACTGCACGGTGCGTATAAAAACCTCCCCTCCCTGATCCCTTGGATACCATGTTTCGTACGGGCGAGTAAATTCTACGGCATGGGACTTAAAGATCTCGACTAACATCTTTCTATACACACAGGACGTGGGTAATTGGTGCACTGATGGGGTGGTTGCCTATACTCAACCCGGCGCTGTTGGCTCGGAATATGTAAGTGATCCCTTATCTACTCATGCGCCCCTTGTCAGGTCATGTAAATAGAGGTACTTGTATGGAGACTATCAGCTTCTGCGCCGTTCAGTGTACAAACACACCAGCAAAAACCTTGAAAGTAGTGTACAAAGTACTGATATTTATCTACATAGATCGTGCTATGCCCTTACTGGTTTCAATTCCCAGCTACTAACAATATCTGTCATGATGCTGATCAACCATATGTCATCGTTCACGAGGCGACGCACTTAACCGAGGTTGCTGGTACCGACGATGTTTGCTACGGTTATAATGGCTGTGTGACCTCGATCAGCAGTTCCCAATCGCTCAACAACGCTGATTCGTATGCTCTCTATGCTAATGCCATTCATGTTGGCTGTTGAAATCAGCTTGACGAGATCCACGCTGACATTCAAGTACATGCTCATCCCTTGGAATGACGTTTCAACCAAAATACATTGCACAAGCTGGTAACCCGTATTGAGAAATGAATCTAGCCAATATATATCACTTCTCAGGCGTTGTAAAACGTTGTAAGCATCATTACCATTGATTCCTTGCCCAGGTACTCTTGCGACTCATGTGTTAGCGTAAACACTGGACTTGAAGCAGCATTTCGTAATAATCGCCATGCCTAAACATAAACTTTTTCTATTGGAACCCATAATTATCCATGCTGAGGGTATTGTCTAGCTGAATCGCTTCAAACGGTACTAGTGACTTAGATTACATTACAATGGCGGACTTTGGACAGATCATCTATGACGTGTCAGTATGATAAACCTTTCAAGATAGGCAGATTAGGTATAAATACACTGAGGATGATATATATAAGAGCTTAGGATCATTCTGCCCCAGACAAGACTCAACGACTCATCGCCCGGCTATATACTTCAACCTTTGGACTATGGCTGGTAAAGAGAATTTATAACCCATCTTATTCGCTATCCTACCCGTCTATCGGTAAGCAGGATCGAGTCTACTATGACTGAGGCACTTATTGAACAGTAAGAGCATATACGATAAAAAGCCGAAGAAACTAACAATTTATTTAGTACTAGCTAGCGTCGAGACGAACTATCTCATTTTTGCTCATAAAACGTGCTTCAGGATTGAAACGCATTGGGAATGTGGATTCACGGGTATAACAGGGGATTACGAAGAGAGGATGGGGATATCACTAACATCATGAATTGCAGGAGATAGAAGGGTTCATGGGTATAAGAATGTCTAGATAAATTAAAAAAAAAAAAAAAAAAAAAAAAAAAAAAAGAAGTCAATTAGGGTAGATACATGATACTGGTCTTGATAGAGTCACCGCTCATAACCCTTGTGTGCATCCTAACATGGCTATTGAAATAGTTGAGGCCTAGTTCAATAGCTTCTCGTGTTTGTGCGTGTATAATTACCTGGCATAGAAATTTTACTAAGAGAATAACCAAGCCAGTTAGTTATATGTCTCCTACTTCCGAGCATGGCCCGTTACGAGCCCTATCAATATGCTGGAGGCATCCCCCCATTACACCATTTGCTCAGATATTAACCGGGTGTTACTTTTGTTAGATGCAAGGTGACTCTTCAAAGATGTCAATTTTCCGCTTACCGACGAGCTCAATTAGTGCCTCTAAATATGCCCCCCTCTCAGCCCCGTGCGTCGAGCATCTTGTCATACGGAACAACCCAAGGTATTGGGAATGCATATATCCGATTCCATGGGTTCTATCATGTGAATTATCTATGAAGCGGCTGTCTGCATACTCAGATACCCGTTATTTGCCTGATCACGAAAACAGACGATAACGGACGATAATACGCAATAACAGCAGATGAACGAAAGCGTAGCTTTCGTGTGTATATATAGACCTAGGTTCATAGTTGAAGGGAGAAAGCCGTCCAATATGACCCCCTTGGTACCATGGATGACTATATAAAATTAGAACGTAGTTCCAAGCTTTACCCTTGTTACACATCTTTAAGCTAGTAGATCGGAAGCCGTAACACCTCGGGGGTTCTCATCGACCGCGGTAGTGCAGACGCGGTGGTCAGGTGCTGTTGTATCAGAGTAACAAAGAGCATCGCCTTTTACATACTCCATTCTGAAGCCAATTAAGTTATTGCAGCAAGGGCCAGAACAAGGTACTAGGGCTTGGAACTGTGTCATATTGCATATAAATCATATATGGCTTCAAGGGGGCCGGCCATATGGACTAAACTGGCTTCCTCCCTTTAGCTCTAGCGACGACCTAGGTCTCTATGTCCACACGAAAGCTACGCTTTCGCTCATCTACTATTATCGTGTATTATCGCGTATTATCGCGTATTATCATCTCTTTTCGTAAGGACGGGCAGCTGAATATGCAGATCGCCGCTTCATAGATGATAGAACCCATGGCATCGGATACATACATTCCCACTACCTGGGTTTAGCCCGCGTGACACTTATATGTGTGTTTCATATGATAATAATAAGGTACATAAACTTACTCATTCAAGTTGCGTAAAAGATGTGTTGTACGGTTTACACGTGTCTATTCCATGATCAACAAGTCCCACTTAGCCCGTAGGTTATATGTATATCGTGAATAGATAAAACTTTCACCACCTACCATCTGCGGGCTTGTCAGTACCTATCCAAGCTCAGTCAATACCAGTTTTGCCAGTACATTCGATATTTAGGCGTCTCAAGTCTTGATCTGTAAAATAGCGATAGCACGGCCTGGAAGCTCAAGCTGCATCCGGAGTTGCCACTGAGTGTGATATACTGTGCACGGACACTGTGCCTGTGTGACTCGATTAGCGCTTGCGCGCTTGGAATGTGCAAGGGTATAGATTACAGATAGCACACAATAACTTAGCTAGCTTCCCCCGGACAACTTTTTGTTAGCACTTCCGCCTGGATTAGCTTCAACCCATCGTCATACCGACTATTGCTCTAGCAGCTCGCGCTATACACGTGTACACTTTGCAGATTGCCACCCGAGCAACCGTCCCTCCCCATATCCGCCATCCATCCGGCCTGAAGGGCGTGTCGTCTTCTTCATCTATTGCCGAACAGTGTAACCATATCGTGACCGTGACGAACGAACACGACTTATACTCATGCTCTTGACCAGGGGCTTCACCGAGGAGGCATACTGGATCCAGAGAGTCGACCACGTATCGTGACTACAGCTTAACGATGCTATAACATGGACTCGATAGATGCTGGAACCACGCCACATTCGCTCGACACAGCAAGGGTGGTGCCGATTGCAGAGCTGAGCCCCGACCTCCCCGACCCAACCACAACCGCCGTTTGCGGTGTCGTCACCATCACATGGCCCTACAACAAAGTCAAAGGCACATTCGCCTTCAGCCTCGCCGAACCGGACTTTCGTCTTCGCCGTAATAAGGGCCAAGTCCGGATAGACTTCACCGGCAGAGCTGCTGAGGTTGTCGGAAACTGTGGCCTGGGCAGTAACGATGAGGTTCTCTTGGGCTTGGCGGGCGCCGCCTGGGAGACTGAAGCGTCAAATAAACGACGAAGCTTGCCCGGTGCGGACCTGGGATGGAAGCTAATGTTCTCCAAAAGCTTGTTTCTCAAGATAAAACGAGCCGAAACCAGCGAAACCGACCTCATTATTGTTAACGAACAACCGAACCAACGCGAGACAACTCCAGATCCGACCCCTATCCAGCGATCCATAACGGCCGAGCCGCCGTCCCCCCTTGCTCCCTTTTCTCCTATTCGTACCACATCACCAGTGCGAGAGATAAGCAGGAAGAGGCTCAACGACAGCGAGTTCGCCTCTCCTGCATTTATCAAGCGGGCGAGGATGTCATACGGCTCCTTGTTCGAAGATGGCTTCGATATTTTCAAGGACGATAGCGGCGTGGAAGGGAAGAGACGCAAGCGGACGAGATTTGGCCGGGATAGCAATGCGTGGCGATATATGAGCCACTCCCCAAGCCCCGAGCCTGCTGCTGCAGCATCACCCGAGAAAGCCGATGAACAAGCTAGTTCTCCAACCAGGATAGCCAGTTCTCCGACCAGGGTACAAATGGCCGACGAGGGATGCCAAACCATGGAGCTCGATCGATCATCGCCTCAGCCCGCGAGCATTCCTTTAGAGACTCGCTTAGATATGACGGTACCAGAACCGTCACCAATCGATGATTCGCCCTTCGATGCACCCACGGAAGCTGTGATAGAACAGACACAAATGCCATATTCGAATGACCTACCCCTAGAAACAAAAGCCCAAAATACGTCCGCTCCCGATTATGGCGAAGTCCCAGATTCAGAAGTGAATGCTCCTCAACCCCATTTTGACCAACGAGTCAGTCCTTCACGGGGTAGCTTGGCGGACAATCCCTGGAACGTGGACGTGATGCCATCTACTTTTGAACAACAGCAAAAAGCGTCGTTTCCTCCATTCCATGTAGATGAGTCTCTCGCGCCGTCAGGCTTTGGGAATATCACATCAGGAAACCAGCCGATTCAATTCTATGAACCTGATAGCTTAAACAAATCACACGTAGGTGACGAAGAGAATCAGGGATCCATAAATGATGGCATAATCCCTTCAACTGAATTGCACCCTCCAGCGTTCAACTATCCGCCGCTGGACCCCATCGAGGATACACATCTTCAACCTGTTCACGATGAGGCTCTAACGGATTATCCCGCAAGCTACCTAGAAGATAGTCGTACGTCTCTGCCTAACCAGATGATGGATGAACAAAATGCCCAGAAGCCAGCGGTGGCTGAATTAGGAACAAATTCTTGGGCTACAGTTAACCAAACTTCAAATGCCTCCGCAATGCCCCCAACAGATCGTCTTGGAAGCAGAGATGGGAGCACGCCAGAACAAGCACTTGTTATCGATGAGAGTAACTCAGACTCCGATTCCAGCCCTGAACCAATGGCAGTTGAGGATACTCTAAACGAGGGCCGTGCGTACGCCCTGGACATGTACGAAGATGCAGAAGCTGAAGATGAGGTCGACGCACAATACTCTGATGATGACGAACCTGAGTACGATGCCGATGAGATGGGCGGGGACTATGACACTAGGAATTATGAGCGTCCAGATGATGACGACGATGGCGGTTATGATGAGGACCCTCGACCACACCATTTGGAATCAGAGTTCGATGAAGGGGAGAGTTGGGACGAAGAAGAACAAGAAGAATTTCTCGATGAAGAGGGCGAAGGTGAATACGAGTTGAATGAGGACATACCAGAACCTCGCTCTCAACCTGTGGTACGAGCCAACCCTACAGTAATTGATTTGATCTCATCTTCAGAAGACGAAAGTGAGGGCGAGGACGATGATGTGGGCGAGGATGGTACAACAACAGGAATTCAAGGATCGGGCGCTCACATTGATTCCAGGATATCGTCCAGTCCTCAGAAAACAAACTCGGAGGATGACTCTCCACAAGTTCACTCGAATGACGAGGATTCCGAGATTGTTTCTCAAGCTCCCATGTCCGAGCCAGATAACTCTCCAGAGGTTGGTGCAGAGGATGATGGATACACAAGCTCTTATAAAGAAGAGGAAGTAGTGGATGGAGATGATCAAGAAGATCCAGAGAACGAAGAGGACGATGATGCAGACTATGATGGCGCCAAAGGGGAAGATGAAGAGGAGGGAATTGGACAAAAAATAAGACCAGAATCGTACGAGCGAGAGGAGGCACACACGCCCGAGCTGTCGGAATACCAAGTGGAGCAACATCCGGAACAAAAAACAAATTCGGGACGCGAAACTAAGCCCGAGAACGATGCAACACTCGGAGGCGTGGATAATGAAGATACATTATCTCACCAAACAATGCCTCGGACAGAGATGCTGGAGACGGCTGTGACTGAAAACAGAATAGAGAATCCAGAGGTGGACACATCTATCGAGCCTCTCTCGGCAGCTGATGGGCTTGATATGCTAAGCCGTGCAGTTGACAAGGAGTCAAGTGTACGCAACCACGACCTGTATATTGAAACCGCGGTGGAGAGCGTTGTTATGGAAACCATTTCCGACAAGCAATCATCGATCGAACCACCTGAGCACGACGATCTCCAAATGCAAGACCTTTTGGACAGTCAACTCAATGCAGCCCTCGAAGCAGTACTGGAAAAAGCCTCTAAACAGGATGATGGAGAAGACCAAGTCGACCAAATAATATCATCGAAATCCGATACTGAACATTCGACATTTGCCATCAGTCACATGGAACCTTCAGCTGCAGCACCGTCCTCGCCTCCTCCAACCCAATCATTCCAGTCGCGTATTGAAGGAGACGGTAAATTTGCATCTGAAGAGGCAGCAATTACTTCGACAACCCAAGTGACCACAGCTCAACTCCCAACACCTCTAGACACGCAAGTTACAGATACTACGTTGAATACCTCTACAAACACCCACATGACTATGGCGGAGTCATTTGACTCGTACACGACCATTGGACCACAAGATTCCAAAACTACAGAGGTCTCGGTTACCGAAAAATCCTTTGGTAATCCCGTCCAGCAAGATATCAATATGGACGAAAACAACAATATGCAAGAGCGCGAGAGCACTCTGATCGTGGAGCTTGAAGGGCGGAAACCTACACATGAACCGTTTACTGTTTCATCGCCAGCACCTAGCTTTGGAACTCAAGTTGACGATAAAGAACTGTCATGGCCTGAGAGTGAGGAGGAGCAAATGAAAATTGACAGCCAGCTTAATCAGGAATTCTTCCTTGACCCCAGTTCGGATGAATCAGATACAAACGAATCATTCACGTCACATATGCATATTGACGACGAGCTCCAGGCCAGCATTCTGGAAAACTCCCTGCTAGAAGAATACAACAGCGATGATGTTCATGGCGAACTTGAGGAGCCAAACCGATTCGATACGAATGAGGATTCCTGGGAGTCGGAACGAGGAGGTCAAGCCGAGATCGCGTTATCTTCATTGCATGACAATACTCCGGCGAAGCAGCTTGCCGAGGAGATGTCTGCACAACTGAGGCAAAATTTCGTCACCAATAGTAGCACCTCTGGTGAGGACTCGGACACCTCGTTGCTGAACGATCCTAGCGTGCATCTGGCGCGAGTAGCCAATGCTTCCAAGAGAGCGAAGAGAAAAAGTGCCTCACTCAACCATCTCCGTTATCCACGCGGAAGAATACTAGATATTCGTCGCAGTCCAACCCCCGATACTGATAATTCGAGCATGCAACTCGCAAGGGCCTCTCTCTCGTGCCAAACGCCAAGGTCTGAGGAAGATAGCCCTTCTATGACAGCCGCCAAGCTGCAGCTAGCCCGTCATCTACGCGATGAGCTTCCCGACTTTTGCTTACTGGAGGCCCTGCGTCAACATGTTACCAAGTCACTCGATGTAATTGCGGTTGCAGCGATGCAGCCTCCAGACCCGCGACGAGCTAAGGGCGGCCCGAGAGAATACATGATGTCTTTCACGATCAGCGATTACTCCATCGGCCCGTACAATGTCGCCGAAGCTTTTATTTATCGCCCACATAGGGACTCGCTTCCGGTGATCAAGTATGGCGACGTCGTGCTTTTCCGGAACTTTACCGTCGTCTCTCTGGCCGGCAAGGGCTTTGGGCTACGGAGCAATGAGGTGTCTAGCTGGGCAGTTTTCGACTACGAGGACGAGCCGCCACAGATCAGGGGTCCACCTGTCGAATACATTCAAAGAGAAATCGCGTACGTCAATTACCTCCGAGAGTGGTTCAACCTGCTCGATGCCAAGGCGAGGGCGAGGCTGGAACGCGCCAATCAGGATTTTATCAATGCCGGCAAGTCCAAATAGGAAGGGACCGTTTCTGGCGCGGTCGATGATAATCATGGTTTTGTCGCCTCTCAGTATTCGTTGGTGAAGCCAGTCGCGTTTTTTTTCAAGGTGTTCAGCGGTCGATGATGACGATGATGACGATGAGAAGATATGACGCCCTCATAGGCCATGCAAAGCTTTCGCAACTAGTTAACAGTAAATTCATATTACGATACCATTATGGGTTTCTCGGGATATGATGCTTGATACTGCAAAATTTTGGTTAGATAGCACGAAGCCTAAGTGACTTCTATGAGGATATTTATAGGCAAAGCGATTCTACTCGTACCAACGCAACGCGATATCTCAAAAAGAAACTGCTAACTTACAAACCAGGACACCACCCGGGAGTAGATAGACCGTAGATCGTAGATCGATAAAGTTTACGTGCGCGGTCGTTCCACCTGACCGGACATGATTGTATCACCTGGTGAGACGCCTTACTGACCAGCATTCAATTCGCTGCTGCCGGTTCTAATGCGCAAGGTTGCGATATGCGTTGGTCTTACAATACGGCGTTGCTAAACGAGTTATTTCCAAGCTAACTATGACACGAGTTATGCGTCGAACACGTCGCCTTCCACGGCTCACTCAGCGCCATTACTATTCGGCTCCGAGACGTCGGGCATATAGTATCACGTTACCTCTTAGGCTATTTCGACGTGGATATGCAGAGTGCTAAACGCACCTTGGTTACATAGTCGCGAGTATTAGTTGTGCAAGGTCAAGTCCGCGCTGGAAGATCAAAAACGTTGTATGATTCGAGATCCGGGCGTAATAACCGCACGTTCTTTATATTTACGAGAGTTTTCAGCACGAAACAATCAACCATCGGCATGATGTTAGTATGATTCTCAAATACGCATCACCGATCTACCTGGCTGGGTTTCCTCGTTACGTGTCCGCGTTCTTCCGTTGCATGGGAGAACAAACACATGCGCTGTACCGCATCCTACGAACGGCGAAAGTCGGGATGATGAATATAGCAAAGTATAAGAGTGGATCTCATAAGCTCCGCTGCCGTGATTGGATTCTTCAAGAGCCGTTTCCGCCATATGCGTTCTATCCAAGCCCATGGCCGATGCCTACCGCAGCCATGTACCCAGCCACTCACACAAGCAAGGTTTTAACCACTTTTCGTATACTCTTAGCCTCTGTGTAAGTCTCGTGAGTCTGACAAAGGCACACGCGTACACGACGTTGATATTCGTCCGTAGTAATGAAGCTACTATGTACGGGGGCCCGCTAAGACAACACTATAGTCAATTAGTTGCATCATCAATTTGTAACACCAGGAACCGTGGCTTGAAAGTCCTATTTTGACAAATCCGAACCTAGATCTGTATCATCGAACCAATTCGTACCTGCAGGCCACTGCTGGTAGTCGTCAGGGGCCGCAAGTAGATCTAAGTTCCATCAAGAGAATCATCACAACCTGACGTGCTTGGCGCTCCCAGGATGCAAAACTGTTGGGACACAGACAGACATGGAAGAACCCAGTAGCAGCAGGCTTCTCTATTCGCCGTCGGCGACCGCCGCAACATTATCTATCTATCCCCGCATATATGGCACCTGATGTTGAAAGAGGGGAGACTTGATGATTGAAGGTAGTCCTTAGTTGCCTTAGTCAAGAGAAAGCGGACAGTTGCAGGAATGGGATTCCGCTTTTGCGCATCCGATGGGATCGCCAATTGAAATCCCGTACTAATGACGCGTCAGGTGCCTGGTAATGTTAATAGGGCCGTTTTTGCTATGTATGTACATAGCATGGTGATGTTTCAGCAACGGTTCGAAGAAAGTCAAAGAAAGCGGCTGTCCGGCTGGCGTACTGCCAAGCATCGCCATGACGTCATTGGGTAGTTTGGTAGGCCCTGCTCCGTCGGTAAACGAAGATACATTGAAAGTGATCTGTCTATAACGACGGTGTCGGAACTGGACGGAAACGGGAGTCAAAAAAACACGGGAATGTGTTTGAGGCTCTGGCGGAGCTTTCTCTCCGCTTGAATAGTCTTGTTCGTGCTTGTACGTCACTGGTTGCCGGTCATTGGTCAACGGATGACAGCCATGGCTTATGCGCAAAGAAAACGATACGCGGTGGGCATGCAGCAATTGGTGGGCAAGATCGATAAATTCAATCGCGATCGAACTTTAGCAGATTTGCCAGTGTTTCCTTGGCAGCTCCAGATGTTCTAGACCCCGCCGTCTGCCCGCCGTAGCTTGAGCTTTAGAGCTTAAGTGAGAGAGTCATGCTGTCATAGCGGGACCGGACAGCCAATCAAGCCCCTCAATCATAGCCTCTTACACCCCACGTTCCGCCTGATTGGTGAAGATCGTAGTCCGAACAGCAGAACACAACACCAGGAACATGTTCACGATAAACCCACTCTAGCAGGGGCGATTTTGGCATCATAACAGTGAGATTTAGGATGGAAAATGGAAAATCCGACAGGTTGGATGAAAATCATCTCCGTGAAAAGAATTAGATTCGCAAAGGCATGACAGAGGCATGGTAAAGGCAGAATCCCATCATAGTGGTGATGTTTCATGTCGCCCTTGTCGCCCCTCTGAAACAGCAACATGGATGCATAGTCCATGACGTCAAGGTTTCATGGGAAACTAAGTTTAGCCAGCGAAGAGACCGGGCAGGATTGTCAGAAAACCGATCTTCCCCGCGTGTTGTGTGGGACAAAGACAGGCCCTAGCAAATAGCATATGACGTACTTGGCCGTTCACATGATAGTAGTAGACGCGAACGGTTTTACTGCCTCTACTACGTTAGGTAACGCGATGATGTATGTTGTGCTTACCTCGGCCGCTACTACCTACGCCGGTTGTAGATGATACGCTACCTTGTTAGATAGCTGAGAAGGTGCCATGTTCTCCGAGCCATTTGTTATATAAACCCTCTCTCCCACCGTCTCACTACTGCTGTTTTTATCATCATCATCACAACCACCTCAGAACAACAAGCATCTACTACACACTCAACACAAACAAATCAAACCAACCCAACACAATCAAAATGGATAACATCAAGAACGCCGCCACCTACGTCAGCGACTCCGTCAAGAGTACGATTTCCTCTACACCCTCCAGCCTCATCACCACCACCATGACTGACAAGTAATCTTCAACAGGCGCTACCAACACCGGCTCCAAGGAGGCCAACAAGCAGGTCGCCAAGGACAGCGATGCCACCCTCGGCACTCGGTGAGTCGAATTCTTCATCCGCCCGAGGAAACTCAACAACATATAACTAACCAGCCCGACAGCGCCTCTGCCGCCAAGGATGCCGTTGGCGACAAGTTCAACGAGCAGAAGAACGACAAGTCTGCTGAGGTCCACAAGGAGGCCGCCAAGCACTAAATATACCCCATCGATTGTACGACTTATGCATCATGATCAATAATTAACTTGACGCTTGGGACGAAGCTTTTTCTTTTTGGTCTCGGAATGGCATGGATACGGATGGATTGTCCCTTAGGGGATTCCTCGCAGTACGCTCCATATACCCCTAAGATAGCTTAGAATAAAGCTGCTTGTTTATTCACTTCGCAATGTCTTTTTTCACAGTGACATGTCTTCTACGATGCCGAACAACGATGCCGAATACGTTGGATGGGAGCTGACATAAGGTGCTTACTACTGTACTACTCGGACAAGTATGTGTCAATAGCTATTGACTCGTGCCTGTCCTTCCACGTTTCATTCGCCAGTTTCATCTCATTTAGCATGCCGTGTATTGTTACAGTATGTATATCTAACCTCTCAACAGCTATTGGCCTTCCAACCCTTCGGTGGATGATGAAGACGTCAGCAATGCAACTACTGGGTATCAATCTTTTTTTGTTCATACCAAACTTTACAAATTGCCGTATGGGGGCCTATCTGATGTTGTCGGATGAGGTTAGCTGTGTCCTATATACTCAAATCACCAATGATTAGGGTATGCATGCTGTTATGTTAGGATTTGGCTTACACCAACATTTTTCCTATTTAGGAAGGTTCCTCAGCCCGTTAGCACAGACCACTAACGCCTGGTGATTTTCACCAGGACTATATTATTATTTCAAGAGATCCGACATCTCACCCTCGAGTTTTCTCTTCTTTTTCCGACAATTCCTGAAGAACGACCGCACCTTCTGCCCAATTGATCCAACCATTGGGCCGTCGCTACCATGGATTTCCTCAGAGAAACCTTACCCGAAGACCTCTTCGATCCGGTCACCCTCTGGTCGCTCGCCTCGACCGTGGCGATCCTGGCCGTCGCATACGGCCTGTCGGTGTGGACGCTCGACAGCACCATCTCGAAAGCCCGCCGCTTTCTCTTCATCTGGCATGCCTTCGATGCCCTCATCCACCTCTGCCTAGAGGGCAGTTTCCTGTACCACTGCTTCTTCTCCTGGATCCCCCTCTCGAGCGTCTCGAACCCCGAGGCCCTCGCGCCCACCGCCTACAACTTCCTGGGCACCACCGACCGTGCTTACGGCCCCCAGGCGGGCGGGGATGCGCCTATGGCGCAGTTGTGGATGTTATACGGAAGCGCTGATCGTCGCTGGGCTGGTGCGGACCTGGTATGTGCTGTGCCGCTTCTGCTTACTATCTTCTCTACCGCTCAATTCCCTCCCCGAAACAGCCTAGTCCCCTGCCGATAATGCACATACGGTATAATTTTTAAAGCCGATCATTGCTGACCTTGCTTTTTTTTCTCTTCCAACTAGGCTGTGATTAGTCTCGAGCTACTGACCGTCTTCATCGCCGGCCCGCTCGCGGCCTACATCTCGTACGGTATCGCGAAGAAGAAGGAGAGCGTCAACGTCCTGATGGTCGTCATCGCGACTATGGAAATGTACGGTGGCTGGATCACCTTTTGCCCGGAGTGGTTGGTGATGAACTACAACCTCAACCTCACCACCTTCATGTACAAATGGGTGTACCTGATCTTCTTCAACGTCCTTTGGGTGTTCATCCCTCTGTACGCGTGCTACATCGGTATCTCCGACATGAACGACGCCTATGCCGTGAGGGCCAGGGTCAATGCTTCGAAGAAGTCGAAATAGACCATTTTCGATTGTTAATACTAGGATGCGTTGGCGACGATCTATGATATTGAGCCGGGTCTTTATTCTACTTTAGCAGGCGCTTCTATTGAATGGAATCATGAATGGGTATAAAATTCTTGGTTCCTTGTACACATAGTAATCAATTTTACATTGGTGCCCCGAGCACAGCAGTGGCGTTTCGAGAAAATTCCGAAGATATGTTGTGATTTGACGATGGGGATCCGGATACGCATTAAAGTAGCGGCCTACTAGTGATATTTATCGATGCTAGCAATTATCGCGACGTTCTTACAAGTCAGCGTTGGAATCCGTTCTATTCACGTCGCTACATTCCTCTATATGAATCCTTATTGACTATATTACTAGCATAATTACCGTTCATTTAGAATCACTTGGAGAATTTGCAATGACTAAGGCATTGACAGCAAGTCTTCAACATGTACTGGATCTTCGCCCCAGTAACGAATACGAGATTGGTTAGACCCTCGCAGCGAATACGAATGGACATGACATTGGGATAGCTCTCTTAATACTGACAATTGAAATCCTAGTTACAAATACATACTTAGCCCTCATCCCAGAATAAAGTGACCATATCTAGTATCTCTCCATTATCCACTGTCTTCTCATCTTCGCAGGTATGGAGTTCAGCAACGCCAATTCTCCCTTCTTGACAGCAACATATCGTTCCACGAACTCTCTCCCAAGCAGCCTGACCATCGTATCATCCTTTTGGAGTGCCTCTAACGCCTCCTCGAGATTCGCAGGGAACTGTTTCTTGATACCCAAGGCCTTCCTTTCCTCGCTGCTCAGCTTCGCGGGATCAATCGCACAGTCCCCCCACGTAAACGCGGCGCCCTCGGTGCCGGCATATATGAGCGCCGCGATAGTCAAGTACGGATTCGCCATGCCGTCCATGGCCTTGACCTCCCAGTGACTGTCCTTGCACTTGCGCAGCGGCGTCTCTTTGTTGTGGGTTCCCCAGGTGACCCAGCGGCCGCCGGCCCACATGCCGTCTACCATGCGTTCGTAGCTCGCCGAGTGACTGTTCGTGAAGGCGAAGATGGCTGGGAAATGCTCCAGTATGCCGCCGTAGAACTTCTCGTAGACATTGCGATCGTCGCCATTCTCGGACGTGATGGAGATGTGCGCGTGAGACCCGCTCCCGAGAGAATCCGAAAAGGGCCGCGGGTGCAGAGTCACCCGGAACCCGTGCCGCGCTGCGGCGCTCTCGATGATCTGCCGCGTGTGCAGCAGGCTGTCGCACGCTTGCAGCGGCGTCTGCGGCGCGAGCACGATCTCGTACTGCCCCGGTGCTCCTTCGGCGTGGAATTGCTCCACGTCGACGCGAGCCTCACTAAGAGCGTCCAGGATCTCGTCGGCGACTGTGTTGAAGCTCCCCTTGGCACCCCAGCTGGCGAGGGCGCCCGCCGTCGACCATGAATGGCCGTCATTGGACAGCTTTTGGTACTTGTTGGCGGGGTCGCCCGTTCGTTGAAGCACAGTGAACTCAACCTCGAAGCCGACCAGAAATGTCAGGCCGGAGACGGCCTTGGCGTAGCGTACCGCGCGCTGCAAGATGCCGCGCGGGCAGAGGAGGGCATCGGAGCCGTCCTCTTCTTGGAAGAAGGCTTGGCAGCTTACATGTCCGTCTACGGGTCCCTTCTTCACGCTCGACCGGTCTGGGTTCAGCACATATACGCCCGTTCCGGTGACGCCTGGGATTGTGGTGTCGTTGGGGAGGATCCCCATGCTCGCCTTGGTGATCGTGATGGTGTAAGGGTCCTCGGCGGCGTGGACCCGGTCTATAGGGATCACACGGCACCTTGGCAGCGAGGTGTAATCATACCAATATATCCGTAGATGTTTAGGATAACCTAGAGCCGAGATTTTGTCCTTTAGTGTCGCCATGGTTACTTCCTTAACAGATCCGGGTCTTCGAAAGTGTTTAACGACTAAGCCAATGTGATGGAAAGTACTGAACAATAACGGTTGATAGATTATAAAAACAGGTCCTAGATATAGGTAGAAACACCATAATTCGGGTGTAAGAGATAACGGACACCCATGTACGAAGATCTGACTCGGATCAGGGATAAGCAAGCTAATAAGGGATAAGCCCGTAATCCGCCCTTACTATCAGGCAAATCGGGTTACTTTTGTCTGCACAAGCCACCAATCTATAAGTGTTGTTTTTTCACCGCTTCATGATGATCCAGAACTATACGATACGGCTCAATCTATAGTCTTGGCCCCGGCGGCCGAGCTGGAACATTGATCTACCAGTAGTTGACCAACTTGTAGGTACCTAGCCTACGGAGTATAGTATAGTATACCTCTAGGTACCTAGGTAACGTGGCTATTTAGACTTTGAATCCGAGCGCCGAAGTCGGGCAATCAGCTTGAGACAGTTGTGAATAGTTGGGGGTAAGTTATTAGAATAGGCGTTCTATTACGGGCGAGATTCTTCAGCCATTAAATGATCGTCACCTATACTCAATAGTATTCGCACTCTTCGACATTGGGCAGGCAATCGACTTTTATTCATTTGCCGCTATCTTTTTATGAAAATGCGTAATCGAAAGTATCGACATTTGCACGAAGAAAAAAGGAGTGTGATCTCAAGACCTGTTGCTAAGCAGTCTCACATAGCTCCCATAGTCCCTCCCACCATTCGTCACAGGGAACGAAAACGAGACCTTTCAGTTAAGAAACCTCCACTTCGTCCACGTGCAGCCTGTGGAAACCACCCTCAGCAGCGACATGGCGTTGCAGGTCCGCCATTCTCTTCTGGTCACCCGTCGGATTCTGTGAATCGGTCCCGAGCGTCCAGCCTAGGAACTCATTGGTGTAATTGGGCTCGAAGCTGACGTCGAGAACGCCCAGTCTCTTGCCATACTTGGTGACTTTCTCCCAGTCACGCTTGACGTTCTTCAGATCCTTGGAGAAGTAAGCGTAGCTTCGCTCGAATATCTTCCTGTTGAGAGGAGTGCCCATGGCAGGTTTAAAGTCCACGTATTCTGCCCATGCCTTCTCAGGCTGCGCGATTACAAAGTCCGTTGCCTTCTTTACCGCACGCATGAACGCGTGGACTTTGTCTGGGTTCTTCTCGATGAACTCGTCGTTCCCGATGTACAGGATCGAGCAGAAACAGCAACAGCCCAGTTCGGCCAGCTCATCGATGCGCAGCATCTGGACGTCCGTCTTCGGGCGGCCTTGGGAAGTGAGCCATTCTTCGAGCTCGACCATCTGCACGTTCTCAAGCCCGATGCCGGCGTCGATCTCGCCGCTGATGATAGCTTTGCTGACATTCATCCCACAGCGCACGGCGGTGTAGTCCGTAGGTGACATGCCGTAGTGCGACGTCAGCTCGTCAATCTGGATCTTGCCGAACTCGCCGACGTAGCCAATGCGCTTGCCCCTGAGGGTGTGGAAGTCCGGCGTGATGCCCGAGGACTTCAAGTAGACGACGCCAGTGAAGGGTTCATCCAGAAGGCTACCGATCGAGTTGACAGGAAAGCCACGTGCTTTGGCCTACATGATCATATTAATTAACATGTTTTTCGGCATCTTTGTATGTGTAATCTTTACCGCTAGCGTATGGATCATAGCCTTGAAGCCAAGATCGACTTTTCCGGTGCCGATGATTTCAGTGACATCCTATACCAGGTCAGCGCCTTCTACTGAGGAATGTCTCCTGCCACCGCTTACGCTAGGATCATTTGGTTCGAGCAGGGCAACCTTGATGCCTTCCTCCTTGAAGAGACCCTTCGATTGAGCCAGGAAAAGAGGGGCATGGTATGGCGTAGCGTGCCTGGTTTATGTCAACCTACATTCGTCATAAATTACCGCAGAACGCGCTTCATTCCTACCAGTTGGTCAGAAAGGTGATCTTGTCAGTAGACATGGTGACAGATCAAGCGCGATGCTGCGGCGGTTAGCACAACATTGACTAGGAATTTTAGGGGAGGGAGTAAAAGAAGCACGTCCTTTCGCTGGTATTATCCAGATCAAGTTCGCCGGTATTTCTCAGATCAACTGCCTGCCGCGACCTTTTGGCCTGCCTCTGACTCAACGAATTGAGCAACGGCAGACCAGCAGAAGCACAGCAAGACAAGTCGAACACCCGGGTGCATCATTTTGTATAGTTACCTTGATCAACGGATAGCTCCATTGCGAGAGGCGCCATGGTTCTTTTGCATGGGCGTCGTACCAGGCAAGTTTCGGGTTTGAAAATCAAGCTTTGTGAATGTCGGACTGTGCGATGGATGTTAATTGATTGTAGTGGGCAGATGAGGACGAGAAAGGTCAAAGAGGACCTAAAATACTCCTTCGATAAGTGGGTTTGCTGAGTGACTTCTTGCGTCATTGAGGGACACCGGCTACAACATCGGATCAATGCCCCCCGCAATCGGACCGGCAAATCAACGACTAACATGTTCGTTATCATCATTTGTAACGTGAAGAGTTAACAACTGGGGCGAGCGAAAGGGCGGCCGTAATTGTTGCATCATGATAAAGATTTCGGTCTGTGGATCATGATAAATGTCTACGTTACATGTTTGACAACAAGCACCTTCCAAAGCCCAGTGGGGCAACAACAGCATTGAAAGAATACTGATCTCGATATCGGGATATGCGGCTGCCATGGTCACGACGCGAGTGGTATCCTAGCGTTGCTACTGTTCTCTGTACACAGAAAAATAATTAATATACTACAAGGCCGCCTAGTACCCAGCTTACATGCAAATATTTTTTATGAGGCATAAACAAGACAATCAAAACAAACGCGGGCAGTTGAGCGAAAGTAGAAGAATACGATTCTTTAATTTGGCTTATCGAGGGGCGGTTTTGTATTCCAAGGACCCCGCAGGCTGAGAGCTCAGCTGAAGCTCTCTGATTGGTGCGCATTTTCTAGTGCGCGGTACTTCTTGAGATGCGATGCCGCCGTTGTAGGAGTACGTACTGTGGGGAGCGCACACCACTGGCTCGCATTGCGTCTTGAAGAACCCTTTCGCAGCACAGTTTTCACCTTGGTATTGACTCCTGCTCACTTGCATTTGCGACGACATCTGATACGCGCAACACGGTAAATAAAATCCCATACAACCTACAGCGAGCGAGGTATTTTCGTGGGGGTTTTTTGAGCTGACTGGTGTGTTCGTTAAGAGTTCAACATGGCGGACAAGGACCAGCAAATCTTCGAGCTGCAACAAGAGCTTGAGCGCATCAAGACTCAAGGAAATGTTCAGTTTGATGCGTACCAGACGGTCCTGACTCGCCGCTACTGCAGCGCTGCCATGTCCACCCTATTCAGCCAGCGGTCGAGAATAGGGATCTGGCGCAAACTCTGGTTGGCTCTTGCTGAGAGTGAAAGGGCCCTCGGCATCGACACCATCACTCTGGAAGCTTTAGAAGAGATGAGGTCTCATCTCTATGTCACCGACTCCGACTTTGAGATTGCGCGTGTCGAGGAAAAGAAGCGCCGACATGCAAGTCAATCGGCCTAAAACCCTGTTGGAGACGTTCACTGACTGATGATGTTGCAGGATGTCATGGCTGTGAGTTGTATTGTGGGCGCATCTCCTCCTCATGCTGATGGGAGACTAGCACGTTCATGCCTTTGGCATTGTTGCGCCAGCCGCGGCGGGCATTATCCATTATGGCGCAACAAGTTGCTTTGTAACTGATAATGCCGAGTTGGTCATCATGCGGGATGCCTTGGATATTTTGCTCAACCGCCTTGCCAAGGTCATTTGGAACCTATCCAACTTTGCTATGAAATGGAAAGGTGAGTGAACGGATGATGCCTCCGTTACTTGTATGCCGCTAATGCCTTCGAAGCGGAACCGACTCTTGCCTACACTCATCTTCAGCCAGCACAATTGGTACGTTTTCCTGGTTATCAGATAACTCCTTTTCAACCTGCCCAACGCCATGAGTTGCCTAATTCGGTGGAGACTTTCGCTCTCATCGAATCTTAAAACATTGCTAGAAACCCTGATCTTCAACTACAAAATATAAATACTGACACCTACTTTAGATTACTGTTGGAAAGCGAGGTGAACGTCGATTTTCTATCAGAATGATATCAGATTACTGACACCCTGACAGCCGCTCAGTGGATACAAGATCTTATGGTATACCAATACGGTATCCTTTTGGTGTGTCTCGTGTTAGAGTCTTCTGACTATGTTGCAGTTTGATCTCAAAGCTATCGAACAAGTCCGAAGTGATCTTAAGTTCCGTGGCGCACAAGGTATTTAAACGATATCCTGCTCTTACATATACCTACATTTTTTCCGTCAGCGTTAAGATCTTGGTCGACATGATATCGTCCTTTTACGACGCAACTATGAATATCGCAGTCAGACGTCTAACATGGCGTAGGAACAACTGGAACGCAGTACGAATTATCTTTCTATTCAACCCTTTGGCAGTTTAAGGTTTCATGCCTTCTGCGATCTCATTCGAAACATTTGTTTTGACCGTTTTTATCAACACTGACTAACTTTGGATGTCGGGCAGAGCTTCCTTCTTAGGGTGAGTGCGAAACCATCTCGTTACTAAATCCAAGCCCCTATCTTTTGAACGTTCATCGCACCGAGCTAACATTTATGTAGTAAGGATGTTTTATCATTTCTCCGAATGGTTTAGGAGTCAAACTCGGTGACTTGGTATAGTCTGTTAACGTATAGCAGAAATGTAAGCAAATATAAACGGCATGATGACGAAAGGCCTACACGATTCTAACACATGAAACTATAGCTTCCAAGGTGATGCTTCCAAATGCGACCAATTAAACGCACTTCTGTGTACGAAGCTGGGCTTCCCAAGCAGCTACGTAAGTCCGCAATCATCGTCGGCAACGAGTCTCTCTAACTAAATAGGACATTTCTACACAAACATAGTAAGGCAATCCTTTTAGTTTCGGGTTATTGCTTTATTCCCAGTTATCACCTCTGTTTTTCTTCTTTTTCTTTTCTTTTGCGCATGGCCTGATGGCTACTCATCATTAATATCAATCGTATATGCTAATAGTTCAAAGCACGCGCAAAGTGGACTTGGTAATCGCCAATGCTGTCGCAGGTCTTGGTGCCACGGCACAGAAGATATGCGGTGACATTCGTCACCTCGCCAACTGGAAAGAAATCGAGGAACCGTTCGGTAAGTGACTTCAGGAATTTTGTCCATCCTTCGAAAACGAAAACTGACAGACGCTAAATTTCGTAGAGCAAAACCAGATAGGGTCATCGGCAATGGCTTATAAACGCAAGTAAGTGATTTAATAAACCAGCCTCTAAATTGTTTCGGCGACTTACAGAAAGAATCTTCCTCGGCTCCGTCTTTTGAGCCCCGGGGGCGGTCATATTATACTTCGCAGACCAGGTGCTGACATTTAAGCAAAGTCCCATGCGTTCGGAAAGAGTCTACTCGTTGGCGCGTGAATTGATGTCTAAACCCGCGAACTTCGCGAACACGTTGTCAGACCAATGGGTGCGTTAATGTATTGATCTCATTCAATACCGGGTTGAGGTACTGACGCTACATTATAGGCTGAGCGGACGCTTGATGACTCTGCTATTCGCAGTAAGCCCCCTCATATTCTGTTTTGGAAATATGAAGGCGTAGCTGCTAACTGTCATAGGAATGGATATCCCGGACATGTTCTTGCTTGCTGAAGCAATTCTCCTCGGTCTCGACAACATTACAGACGGACTAGTCGTATATCCGAAGCGAATCCAAAGCCGTGTCCTAGAAGAGCTTCCATTTATGATTACAGAGAGCGTAAGATCATTTATACCTAAGCGTGGTGTCTTCTTTTCGCCCTCATCCTGATTTCTGGGGACAGTCCTCAGCCTTGCCACTCTTCCTTTACATGTCCCAATCTCAAGAGTAGTATCCGCTAACCAATTCTATAGATAATCATGAAGCTGGTTGCTAAGGGAGCTTCGAGACAAGAGTCAGTAGATTGAATATTGCATCTCATCATGATATCCTATACTAATTAAACTAGAGCGCATGAAGAGATCCGCGTTCTCTCGCACCAAGCGGGAGCCGTCGTCAAGAACGAGGTGCGGCAATTGGACCTCGTCGTCTCGATGATTCCATGACTGACGTTTGCTTGTTTGTAGGGTAAGCCCAATGACCTTGTGTCGCGAATCAAGAGCAACGAGTTCTTCAAGCCTATCTGGGGCGAACTAGATAGCATGCTGGACCCTAAACTGTATGGATTCCCTTCTTTTACTTTCGTTACTTTGTTGAACCGGCTTTATTGAACGGAGAATGCACAACTAGTACTGTACTAACTTGCTCGCTATAGCTATACTGGTCGAAGCGTAGACATTGTGGAGAAGTACTGCGGTGCCGGGGGTCCTGTGGAGCTGAAGCTGGTACCCTACATCAAATACATCACAGAGACCAGCACGGCAGAGCTCAGTGTTTAGATGAGAAACAGAGAGGCCCCTGTTTCACCTTTTCTGCAGATCTCCTCAACAGTAGATCTCTATTAGAGGCGTTGAAAAATAAAAAGAATGATTGTAGATTTAAACCCTAACTAGTGGACTACTTTTCCGCTAGTGAAGTTACCTGTACTGGTTTCGCAGAACTAGTGGTACCTTAGGTACCTACACTACATGTAGGCTAGAGAGGTGCATAAGTACAGGTAGTTATGCAACAGGGGTAGTATCCGCAGCCCAGCTAATCAACCACTCCGACATCTCAAACATTAGGTCTGAATAGATTCATGCGTTGAGACCGACACAATACTCCGTGATGCCCGTCCGATACTGTCGGTAGCTTTCTCTTCCACGTATTCTTGACACCAGCCAGAGATGAGATGAGATGTCTACAGAGCCGCAATGGATTTTGTTAGTCAAAGAGACCCCCCGGTTTCCATATTCTATGCTGCTCGTGAAGCTGTACATACTGACGGAATGGATGCCCTGCTCTAGTGGTCGCGCCTCATAGCGAATACGCCGTTGTCTTCCAAAAACTCCGCCAAGGACGCTGCAAGGGACCCGATCAAACGTCGCCGGCGCTTTGAGAAGGAATACAGCCAGCTGCTCGTATGGTTGCCGTTGCCTCTCTGATCATTCCTCGATGGACACAATGCTAACCTCGTCTCCTCGTTTTAGCATACCTGGCGCAATTGTTCAAACCTCGCCCACGATGTCGATGCTGCCGAGATCCTCGAAATTCGTCTCCAAGAGTTGTCCAACATCCTTGCCGAGGAATCCCGCCGACCGTTACCACACCCTTGTATTTCCTTTGCCGCCACAAAGCAGATCTACATCCCCATCGCCAAGATCGCTACCACTTCGCATAACGAATGGATCATTAAAGAAGCCGTGCTCTTCTTTGCCAGCCTCATCGATAGCGAAGAAGAGTCTTTCGTGGAGAACGATGCCTTCTCCGCCAGCTTGACCAACTTACTTATCCGCATCACTGGCGCCAACAGTATTCGCCTGGGTCAAGACACTGAAGTCAAGGTTGTCGAGCTAGCCTTCAACATCACCACCAAAATTAGGCTTGAGCCCGAGATCTTGCCCGCATGGTTCAAGATCCACGCTGACACTGGAACGCAAGATGGCAAGTTCAAGGATGACCGAGAGAAGTTCGCCGGCAAGACACAGAAGCAAGACTTCCCGCTATTCTATCTTTTGATGGACTACATCCACCATGAGGGGAGGGTGGGCGACTTCGCTCGCACAGGACTTCTCTATATCATTGAAGCAGCGTCCAACTCGATAGAGCTGGAGCAGTGGATTGTCGAAAGCGACCTTTCTACACTAATGGCAACTGGACTGGGAGCCTTGTATAGCCAACTCAGCCGAAAGCTTGTCATCGACCACCCTCCCCAGGGCCTACCACCTGTTTTAGCCTTCTCCGATTACGAGCACCCGACCACGACGTTCGAGGTTGTGAGCTCATGCAGTCCTGACTATCAGCTGCACATGGACACGTTTTTGTCCCACCTCCTATTCTGGCAGGATGTGCTCAACCATTGCCGATCTGTTGAGGTCAAATCTACCCTCCTCGAACACTTTCAGATTATTTTTCTGCAACAGCTACTGTGAGCTCCCTAGCCCTACACTCGTGACGAAACACTAACATTCTTAGGTATCCATCGCTTTTAGAGTCCTCTGACGTGGACGGAGGATCCTCTGTGGCTGTTCTCACTTACCTGCGTCGTATCTTGGAGTCACTAGACCATCCTGATATGATCAATTTAATTCTCCATTACTTGCTCGCTCTCCCAGACACAGACGCATCTTCGCGGAGCTTTTCCGAACCTGCCGTGAGCGCTGCTAGAAAGCGAAAGTCCATGGACTTGGCGAGTATGATGGCATCGAAGATGGAGTCGAGTTATTCGCCTCTGTTGTTCAATTTAGTCGATCTGATTCACTCGTGTTTGAAATCGGAAAACAGTCAAACAGCGTGTGTTACGATGCAGCTAGTGGCGACAATTCTTAAGCGGCATCATCGTTACGCTATCGTGACACTTCTTCACACTGAGGGTGTTGATCCCAATATTTCCCATAGAACCATGGGTGCTCATCAACAAGAGGTCGATTTTCTCATGACACTGGCTGGCACAGTAGGTGGTCAAGACCATTTCGACGAAGTTTACGACAATATCCTAAAGGACACCATGACCCGGGTAGAGGGTCATCCTTGTTCACTAAAGCTTGTGGCTCCGAAAGTGTCAACCCACAACCATAAACTTCCTGCTATACCTGATAGTCTACCTGGAGCACCTCGCGATGTGCCACCACATACATTACGCCCTGAAGACCCTCTCTTACATAATATACTCGACATACTGGAACAGTTCTTTATCAACCCTGTAGAAACAAATCTTTCGGCTACCGAAACCATATTAGATCTAGCTGTCTGCGGATACATTTCAATAGAGGGTTGGCTCCTGCGTCATCCCAGGACATATGTGTTTGAAGAGGATCTGGACGAACCCACTTCCCCCCTTCCCGATCCAGCTTCCAAAGCGTTCAAGGAATTCGAGAAGTTGCAGGCAATTAGTAGATGTCGTCGCAGACCGACATGGCAACCTTCAAATCTACCTCGCATCCTAGTAGTGTTAGAATCTCTAGCCGACCAAGTTGTGGCATTTCGAGGGTCAATTCCAAGATTTGATGAGCTTATGCAACAGCGTCGCGAAGCGTTCCAAACAGCTGACGCCATCGTACCCAACCAGCAAAATGCACAGACTGGTTCTGCTACCGGAGCCACAACTGCTGATTCGTCGAGCCACGTGGGGTCCCGATCAGCGTCGCCCGCGAGATCTGGTGCGCTCGGCGGGTTTCAGAGGATATTGTCCGAATTGAGTACTCCAAGTCGATCTGGGAGCCCTCATGGACGAAGAGAAGCCATGCGTAGCTCCGGCGCTGGCTCCGCAAAATCTGGAGGCCACCGGGCTACAACACCAACGTCTAACCCTATCCCCGTCCCACCTAAGGAGTTCCCATTGGATCATGGAAGTCCTGGTAAAAGTGGTTTATCAAGATCATTTGCACCTAGTAGTCGTGACGACGCCGGCCTAGGTGGAGGTGGTAACCCCGTAGCAAGCCAAGTTGCTGCCTTTGCGGCTGTCGACCAGGGGATTCTGGCCAAACGAGTCGGACTACCTAAGCTGACGGTGGAGCCAATACCACTTGACTTCAGCCGGAATGAACCAAGCAGAAATGAACGCCTAGAAGACGATGAGATCAAGGAGGCCGAAGATGATATCGATCCCACAGAAGTCCAGGTTGCTGCTGATGAGGACGAGATTGAGGAGAATCCCGAGCTACAGATACCCACTAACAAGAAAGAAGCATCCGTATCACACATTATCACAAACGTCATCGTTTATCAGTCCTTCCTTCTTGAACTTACTAGCTTGATACAGGTACGAGCTGGATTATTCAATGAGGTCAGGTTTACATAAAACGATTGCAAGGTGGGCTTTCGGCATTAAATCCATTTTTGTATTAAAGTCGCATGCGAGATACTAGCCGGCATCCACGTGGAGTATTATTGGCGATATTGCTCATGGGCAGTCAATTACTGCTTATATGGTGCGGCTTTGTCAAGTAGAAGGACAGTGTAAGGTCGACTAGAGAATGGCTCTATAGTTGCGGCGCCGAATAAGAAGGATCGAATGATTGCCTCAAGTATTGGAGCGCCCAATACAAATACCGGCTCTTGATTTGTTGGGAAGGTGTTTCAACATGACCCGTCGTGTCTGATCGCAATGTTGTCTATTATGAACGTTTCGGAGTATGGTCAGAAAATTTTCACCACGCAAATCCAGCGCCCATTACTAAGGCTAGCTCAAAGTGAACACATTTCGCAAATTCCTTACGACTTATCACGAACGAAACCCATGTCACAGTAGGGAAGATAAATTAAGGCTCTGCATTCTCATCTTAGCTTATCAACATGGACGTTTAAGCGAGGCAGCCCATTCCATTGCGTAAGAGCTGTTTTTTCGTACCAGATATGAGTCTTACAAAGTCGCGACTGAAAGAAATTCTAATCCTATCTCATCTCTACTGCCCTTGATAATACTGTGGCATCATAGAATCCTAATGCAAGTGCTCCTTGAACCAAGCAACAGCCGAGTTCTTGGCCGACGCCATCGACTCGCGCTCCTTGGCGATCTTCTCACTCCCGCGGACGAGGCTGCCGTGCACGACGCCGGGGTAATGGACGTAGTCGAACGGCAGGTTGAGCTTGAGCAGCGTGGCGAAGGTGAAGGTCTTCAACTCCGGGTTGAAGGCGGGGTCGATCTCGGGCGCGAGGATCTGGATCGGCACGGCCAGGTTCTCGATGTCCGATTTCTCGAGCCACGATGGGTGGCCCATGGAAACGGCGTCCACGAGCTTCGGCTCGTGCCGCTTGTGCGCTAGGTAGCAGACCGCCCACCCGCCGTAGCAGAAGCCGATGGCTCCCAGACGCTTGAAGCCGTGCTCGCCCTTTAGGGCCTTTGCGCAGGCCTCCACTGCGATTTTCGGTGTTAGTTATTTCTGCAGGAGTGTATTATATGTATCTCGCAAGCCATGAAAAGTATCATTTAGACTTAATCATAGTCCAGCTCGAGCCGAAAGCTTCTTAAGGAAATTAAAAAACAGGGGAAGTGCACTTACTCTCAGGACCACGAATCTCACGCGAGTGGTCCCTGGCGAGGGCCGCGAGGTCGATCTTGTCGAAGCGCGCCTGCTCGGCGTCCTCCCAGTTGACGACCCAGCCGTCGAAGAAGTCGGGTACGTAGACGGTGACGTTGGCCTCACGCGCGTAGTGGTCGGCGAGCAGACGTATGTTGTTGTACTTCCAGCCGAAGAGGTCGTGGATGAAGAGCACGGCGGCGTCCTTGTTGTCGCCCGTCACGTAGCTGTTGTTGTTGGCCAGCTTGACCTCCTTGCCCGTGGGCGTGCCATCCCAGGTGAAGGTCTTCAGACAGCATGAACCGAAAGACATGGTTTCTGAGGAGTGTGTTTCTTAGTATACTTTAGAGCTAAGTGCGTGTTTCTATCTTGGTTCGGGAAGGAGTGAGGAGGAGTAGTGAGGTTGCGGGTTCGTTAGTGAGAGAGAAGACATCCTCTTATACTAAGCTCCACTCCCTAGTAGTAAATAGTACATCATTATACTATCTACTTTAGATGAACGTAAGCGACGGGTTTTGTTTAGTCAGCGCAGACGGCTACAACTTCTCATCGATGACGGACATAGGCAATTTTCACAAGCCCGGGTTAATGTGTTTCTACACAAGGCCTGGTTCGTCGATGATCTTGGTTCACGACTACCTAGACCGGATAGGCGAGCCCCTCACTTTCGGTGTTCGCACAATTTCGAGACCCGTTCTTGTTTCCAGAGATCCCGGCTACGCGGCCTGGGTGCCATGCCTCATATAGGGAAACAGGAGAATACTGTTAGTCATTGGTTGTAATTGCTGATCTCGATAGGACAATACGGAAAATTCATGAGCCGCTTGTCTACACCCTCCGAGGTTATCTCCGATATAGCCGCTACTACCAAATGATTGGGACAATTGTCAACCATACACATGAAGCCTCATACCCATCTGGGGCTTACAAATGCCACGTGGATGCGCATCTAGTCGTCCTAGTTAGGGGTACCAAGTGCTGTTCTCCACCTGCATTGTTATTACATCTTGGCGGTTTGAATGTAGCATGAAGTTTGTCTACGACTCAAATTTATATACTAGATATCGTAGTGATGATGCTCTAGTGAGTAGATAGATAATTACATGTAAGTTCAGTGAATTGGCTAGAAGTCGCAGGTGAGACAACTTAGCCGTAAACAGACACCTGCATGACGGAACGATGTTCCTAGTCCACAAAACACCTGTCAAAGACCTAAGTTCATAGGAGCAACTCAAGAAGACGCATAAGCTTACGGGGCTCTGGGTTCTCATGTGTGGCATAACAATGTGGAGTCTTCTATAGTTCCAGCAGATAAATAGGTATCCCCTTTTTTTCTGTTCAGCTGGGTTGGCGTACAATCATCATTCATGAATCTTCTAAGTACCGGTACAAGTACATATACTATGATTTATTTAAAGGCTTGCGCGCATAGATGTATGATCTTCAGAAAGTCAGCTACGCATTCTCATCTCGGTGGATTCAAGGTTAGGTTCTTCAACTTACACGGTGAGGTATGCATGCAGGTTCGTATCCCGGAAATCGTTTTTAACCTCGTCGCAGAAGTCCCGAATTTCTCCAGGTGTCATGCCCGTCGCTTGCAACACCTTCATGCTGATAGCCTCCATGCCCTGAATCATATCTTCTTGGAAGTACATGGCGACTGTCTTGAAGTACTTGCCCTTGGCCCACGGGGAGGTCGGCCAGTAGAACCGCCGCTCGGTGATGTCCTCGAACCCCGCCTCCTCGAAGTACCTCGGGTAGTTGACGACGTTGCTCCACGATCGTCCAATCCTTTTAAGTCCTTCCATGAGCAGTTCGTTCCACCGATACAGTGCTGACTGCTTCGGAGGCTCGCCGATCCAGAACATGGGGAATAGAGCGTCCTGCAGCTCGATGAATCCGCCGGGCTCGAGGTTTTCAAAAGCCTGTTTCACAACTTTACTTGGATCATCAAAACAGCTCAGCAGTGCACGACCATGAATAAACGTGAATGGCTCATTGAATGTCCATTCATCCTCCGCGTCGTCTATCTCAAATCTGCAATTTTCGGGTAGGCTAGATAATGTCGTCAGTTACCGTGGCCATATAAACCATTATATGAGATACTGGAAACGGCGCACTAATGGGGTTGGATAGGACTTAGGTCGGTGCCAATGACCTCAGTGTCAGGGTATTGAGACGCTGAACAAGATGTCAGAACGCGTGATTTCGAAAATGCGCAGCAAGATGACTGACCAAATTCTATTGCCCAGATTCCGGTGCCTACATTGTGGTGTCAGCGAGAATAGTTGACAAGATATAAAGGGGCGGTCCCGACCTGTGGCAATATCCAACACTCTTTTTGGCGTTTTCGGGAGCGGACATATATTCAGCTTCCCCCCTATTGTGATACAAAAAAGCTGATGTTGTAGATCTAAGGAGGGATTAACGTTGCCTGCGCCAAGAGAGAAGTGCAAAGGACGTACCTAGTCGTTCTTGTTCTGCCTATGACGTGCATTAGATTTTAAATTGTGAAAAAGCGATGAATACATTGTGAGTCGTACCGAATCATTAGGTAGGAAATACCCTAGAGCAGTTACATCGTTAGCTATATGATGATGAGAAGCGCTGCGCATAAACTTTGAGGAAGACATACTCCCTTGCTTGTATTTATGATAGGTTCGACCATTCTCTTCTATGAAGTGGTATAACGTTGGATCAAGGGACATCGTTGAGGACCTAGTTATACGGTGAGCTGTGTTCGTACAGCATGAGTTCTATGCCTTTAGGTTGTATTACTTGACACTCTCCGTTATGCTCATGGCGTCCTACTAGTGTGTCAGCCGAGTCTTTCAGAATCTCCAAGCAATTCATCACTGACATCTTCAGTGTCATCGTCGATAGATGGGAGCGACGGCGCGCTGCCGCCTCCCCATGATATTCGATCATCCTCCGTCATCATCCTCATGGGATTGTCCGAAGCTGGCTGCTGTAAAACTTTGGATTGTCGAGAGAGGGCTCCTGGGCCGTCTTCAGGGATTCTCGCCATCATGGTTGTATCCATTATGCGCGTGGTGGCGAGTCGATTTCTGTGATATAAATGTACTGGGTGAATGGTGCTAATCCCCTCTCCCGCCCTTTGCTTCGGTCGCGAAAGCTATTATGACTCGAAAATCGAACAGGGTAAATAAATGTACAATGCCTCAACAATTGATTAATACCATGAACTCATCCAATAGTCGAATGAATCATAAAGTAGTGGTGCGACGATAGAACTCGGAATTGATCGTATACACATACACAAAAAAAAAACCACCCTGGCACAATGGAAGGATTCAAACGAATACAGTCGCAAGGAAGTGAGGAGAGGGTATAATAGGTAGGTTTATGCCTGCAATTAGAGGACGAACAGGTACCCCTGCGAGCTGCCATGGCAGCAGACGGAGTGGATGCCACATGTGGTCAAGCTGCTGCAGGCTGTCCGGGCCTTTGTAGCAGTGATAACACATTTCCTAGGGTATGGGTATGTATGTTGACCTGCATCCGCCGCGAGGGCCGACGAATAGACAGACGACGGACCGGATCCTAAAGCTTGGCCTTAGCAGTATCAAGCAGTATCATGCGCGCAACGATACCGTCTTCAGCCCACCTGACGAGCGAGAGTGGGCGAGAGTGGGCGAGAGTGGGCTTAGGAACGAGGACCGAGCCATATTGGTTCTTGATCAGGAACGGCGCGGCGACCAATTCTACTTAAGTATGTACTTATCTGTGTACAAATATAGTAATGTGGGTTCTCCAATCGGCACTACCTAAGCGTAACCAAACTAACTATTATGTATGTATGTATGTATGTATGTATGTAAGTGTGTCCCCTACTGCAAGTAAGTGCTGTAGAAGAACGTACTTAAGCCACAGTAGGTAAGGGGAGTTGTCCTGTCTGCACGTCAACTGTTGTTCTGTCACTAAGACCTGCATTTCATGCACGTTTTCTCAGCCCCGTCTGTCAGAATTGGCTGCGCCGTCCAGTAATGATTGCGGAGGGGGAGCAGAAGGTGAGATGATATACCGACATCGCTGTCACACGAAGTTTGCCCAGCCATGCTAACCGGGGCGACAATCTCCAAGACGAATGAATGATAGACTTCGGCTATCGCCAGTTTGACTCGGGCCGTGGTGGATCCGGCCATGATAATACGCCGTGATAATACGCCATGATGTACCTAGATACATACATCAGGTACCTTGTACATGTAGGTAGTGTGTAATATATACACAGACTTGGCATGGCTCGTCATCAATGAATATCCGTCAAACCCTCAATACTACCTAAGCTCGTGCGTCTACTACGTACGGGGAACGACATCGTCAGGAGGCTCCTGTGCTACAGGTTCGCCTATGATACCAGTCTTGTGGAAAGTGGTTATTTTATTCGCATTAAGCAACTAGGTAGACGGTACCTAAGGTTTCCAGTGTCCGATTAACGCCGTCTATGCTATAACCCATCATTAATCATTACATCATACACTCGTACATTTCATAGCGACTGAGTCATTGAAACCTTTGAGGATTCCCTTCATCCCAGTCCGACCACCGCCGAACTATCTCATCAACCGCATTGATGCCGGCTCTTGTGGCTTCGACCTCGAACCATTCTCTATGGTTTCTTCCGCAGGCGTCACAACCCACCTTGTGATTGACCCGAAGCCCTTGACCCTCGAGTTCAATGTGGATCAGGCGCTCGACTTTGTGGCTGTGTGGCATCTTGTGCGGCGTCGACGGACGACTCGACGAAACGTATGGATAATACCGCACCAGCGACAGATTGTATCCGCATTGCCTCTGCCATTCGTTCATCCTCCGCTGGACGTTAGATGCCCTCCCGATCTTGAGGAGAATCGTTTTACTGGAGGAGCCTGCCCGAGTCGACTGGGTGGCAAACGACTGCAGCACATCGCTTGTTCGGCGTTGACGCATATCGGGGCGTGGAGGCGGAGCCAGCAAGTTTCGCGCCACTTCTGCCGGGGGCATCGATGGCTGAGACTCGGGGGTTAACCAGAAGATATAAATGTAGCCGGGCTCATCCGACTGCGCGTACGGCTTCGATAGTTCCTTCAAGAGGTTTGCGGCGGTTTCTGGCAGGACCGAGTTGGGTATTAAACCGAGATACTGGGAGGTCTGTGACATGGCGGATTGTGCAGACGATTGTTTCGACGCTGCCAGGCTCGGCCGTTGGCTGGCAGAAGATGGCGCCAGGTGCTGATTCGACGGTATCTTCGCAGTGTTGGGCGTCGTCGACACATTCTGAATCGGCCGGGGTCTCGGTCGCGCCGGTCGCTCTTCTTCGTATACTGGAATCGTGAAACAGCAACAAAAGCCCACGTGCTTCTGTACCTTCGGTTTTCTCTTGGGATTTGGGGCCTGTGAGGAGTTGGCGCCGCTGGTTTGCGGAAGTTTTTCATGTCCGCGGCCATCTGAGGGCTTCGTAGGGTTCCCGTGGTTTTTCCGATTGTTCCTTTCGGCCTCAACAATACCGAGTCGACCGATAAGACTTTCGAAGCTCTCTTGTCGTATAGGGTTAAGATTAGACCGGGAGGCAGGACCTGGACTGGACTTGGCAGAGGAGCTCGCCTGGTCTTTATGTTGCCAGCAATAAAGGCCGGGGTCGCTTGGGTCGTCAACACGAAGCTGATTCATCCGACTTCGCGAGGCTGGAGGGGAAGCGGCCGGAGAGGATTCTGGAGTGGCTGTTATTGGCCTACGGCATGGACGGCCTCCAGCGGTGATACCTCTACATGTTGTGGAAGGATTCTTGGAATCTGATCGGCCGATTAAAGACTCGGGAGTATTAGGAATGAACGGCATCGTCTTCGATGGCTCGTGGTCTATCCAGTCAAGCGAATGGTTCGTATTACGAGGTGCCCAGGTAAAGTATGGTAAAAAGAAATGAACGTTAAGTATTCCATCGAAACGATCGGGGTCTAAAGAAGGCCTCCCAAAATCCAAGACTGTCTTAACGTCGGGTATGAAACTGACATGGCCAATGCACAAGAACACGAGTCCAATGAGGGAAGGCTGTGATTTACGACGTCACCTGCGCGCCTAACAGAGGGGCTGAGCAAGGGTGGGTTTGTTCTTAGTGTATATGTGCATACGAAGTATTTATAGTAAGTTGATCTTCAATATTCAAACAATAAACTAGAGGTTTCTTTAGTTAGGAGAAATTTAAAACTATCAGTTAAAATAAATGTATAAAACTTTAAATATAGCTCAAGGTTTCTACTTATAAAGTAGGATAACAGGAATTGGAACTTAATGTTAAGGTTGGAGGGGATACCTAAGGGAAGGGATGGATAATCATGTAGGTACCATGTCGATTTAATTGGATTAAATCAGCCGACCAAAGCCACTTACTCAGCCACTTATTCAGCCACAAGTACGGTTCAGGGGTGTGATGCCCCCATCCCGGTCGCCTAGCCTATCACAACATACCTGTTGAAAGAGTCACTTTCTGTCGGGATTATCTACTTCTGGGCGCACTCCAAGAGGCTCGGCTAGACAATTAGGAAAAAGTATGTGGCTGAATCGCAGGTGTAGGCCCATAATTACGTATAGACGTATAGTATCTGGGTAACTTGGCATTCGCTCTATAGGAATAATCACAAGTCTAGGTCACGAGAAACAACAATAGCATGAAAGGAGAAAACTCAATTGTTGATTCGAAACACGCTCAAAATCAAGGACCGACTCGCTTGTTCACCTTATTCACAGATGACTTCAAAGACGAACAGTGAAGACAATGAGATAGTTCTCAAACAAGCAAGAACCATATAAGGGGCCAACTAAAAGACGTCAGCATTGGCTATTGTTTCTATCTAACCTTTCGCAATTTAAGCCTTCAGTCTTCGGTCGAACTGGACTGCTCATTGCAACTTTCATACATCAACGCTTTAACAGCTGTATCACGCCCAGCCTTGGTATCATCATGGCCCACGATAACCCGAACCCCAGATACAAGGGCAAAAATTATAATCCAAACTATAAGTGGAATCAACAACGCCCACGGAACCCAAGTCGGCCAAATTACTCGCCTACATCCCATCATCCTTATCCGCAACATCAACACCAACCTCAACACCAACATCAACACCAACCTCAACACCAACATCAACACCCACCTCAACACCCACCTCAACACCCATCTCAATACCCACCTCAATATCAGCCTCAATATCAACCTCAATATCAACCTCCATACCAACACCCACACCCACACTCACACCAGCAACAATATCAACACGACCAGCAGTACCATCAGCATTACCAACCACAGAGACAACAGCAATATATCGATGCTAGATCCTTGGCCGCTGTGCGAGTCTTAGAAAATTTTCGAAATGAGGTCCATAGGATGATAACACAGGACGGAGAGGGTGATATTCGGATGTGTCAATGCTCGTCCTCCGGAGTGTGCTTCCATGATTTATCGAGGCTATATCAGGATCAATTGACGAAGACCGCCGAGCTACAATGTAGCATTGTTGAATTAGTGGATTTCTTAATAGAGGGCGAGTTATCTCAAGTGAGTATCTCAAATATGTTGACAGAATACGCCAATAATAATCCAGGTACCCCTCTGTCCACAATACTGGAAACCACTGGCGTCAACGGTCTCGTGACTCGAGGGTTTGGCACTGTGGTAGGCCCGGCCGGTGTCGAGTTAATAATTGACAACACAGCCGATTTTGCTGGTATAATGTGATAGAATATAATGTTTTTAAGGCGGTAGCTAACATAGATGTTTAACAGAGCTCAAGGCGCGGTTTTTGTTTATCATAGTAATTGGTTTGTATTCAAGCAGCTTGTCATTCCTGCATTATCTGTGTTTCCAACAGTTAGATTATGGAACGAGATAAGGCGTAAACATACTTAATTAATTATCTTATGAGTAAACGAGTAATGTGGTCCTGCTACTACTAGCAAGTTTAACTAATACCCGGTCTCTTCCGCTAACGGGCGAGAAATGTCATGATAACCAACATACTTAAAGCCTATATTTTATTTGAAGATAGCTGCATAAGTAATAGTTTATTGATATTCTCGACCACCTTTTTGGTCTAAAGAAACTACTCGTGCATGTTTTCTAGAAGGAAATTCAGACGCGATTGAATTAAACACGATAGGGACCTTCACCTTTAAGGCCGACGAACTAAATGAAACGTATTATCTGTTACAATGTGAGCTAGCCTTTCGAGATAACTTTGTTAGTGCCCTTAGCATACTCTCGCGACGAAACTCTTCATCGCTATAGTGAGTGCCAAAGTCGGCCACAATATGGTCATTACATTTGCGCTGCCGCATTAACACGAGATGATTGGGCGTGACAGCGGAGTTGTGGAACATGCCGCTGGAAGACTTTGGAGGACCATCCTCCCAGACAATGTGTTCTCTCAGAACAACAGTGTCGAGAATCTGATCACACTTTTCGTTACATAATCTGCGGGCAACACGCTCGAGGTCTCCAACGAGATTGATGCCTCTTAGTATCGCAACTTCCTCGCTATCAACATTGTCAGTACCACAACAGTCTGTCTCGAGAGACTCAGGATCAGTCGTGTCGGGTGAGCTATCGGAAGGCTCGCTATCCGCTTGGGTGGGACGCCAATCTACAGTTGAGACACAGGTTGGAGTAAATCCGCTAGATTTCTCGGATTGAGACCGCTTTCTACAATTGACATGCCGAAATGTGACTCGGTATGAGGGATGGGACTCGCTAGATTGGGTACTGGCCATCGAGCTATGCTTGTCGTTATTCGTAGGTATAGTCATTGTTATTTTAACCATCACTATCCAAACTGGTTCAAGTATCGTTCTTTATAGGAAGGCTCTTCTTGAGACTATTTGCTAACAATGATCTTGCTCAAGAGCAATGGCGTTTTTGTGTTGCGTGGTTACTGTAACATGTGCTTTTGAGTTCGAAGAACAAAGAGCATGGAATGCTACTTTATCTGTTGTGTTCTTTGAATTGTGGCCCTATTCGGCTTCGCTCAGGCCACGATAAAGCTCTTGTCTAATCTGGTGGTCTACTCTGGTGACTTAATCGGAGCACAACCTCCCATACTTCACTATTCTAATAGCGTTTGCCCATTTTAAAAAGAAAATCACTAACACAGCTTCATACTAATCTGAAGATCTTGACCGGAATATTGATCCGTCCTGTCCGAAGGAGTGTAGCTGAGGTGGCTGTAGGTGACTAAATTCCCGAGGCGGTAATAACAATGTTAGCTAGAACGAGTGGCAGACCCTCATCATTAAATCCTGCAGCACATTTCCAACCGATGCCTCGACCCTCAAGCGTACAGAAACCCTTATCTTTTTCTTTATAGGTATATAAAGTCGTCTATCGACTATTCGCTCGCGATCAGAGTCTCAGACATCATGCGATTTACTTGCACGTCCGTTTGTGTGTGTGACGCTGTAAGGTTATTGCCCTCGCGGATTGTCTTTAGCAATATGTCTCGGTACTACTATGACAGCGACAACGTTTTTCTATATCCCGTTTCAGCGCGCGCAAGGCGGAGCCGCCATCATCTATGACTTGGAAACTCTAGCCTCCTCGAGTTTTAGCATTAATAGTCATGGGCTTTGACTATTTTTTTCTACAATGTTTTGGTAAGGGACTGATGCAGCCTAAAGCAGTGGGAGAAGAGCGCCGCCGTCACGGTTGTAATGGTGAGATAGTCCCAGAAAATGGCGACAGGCAGCCCGTATTTAGCTGCCGGATCCGCCCCGATACGTTTTTGTAGGTTGGTTGGACTAGGGAGTGTAAAGCATCGGTTTTATTGATATTCCTTGTAGGGAGTGAATGTCAGTCAAATAGCCCTTGTTCTACAATAGTCGCAAGGGCCTTAGCTCCTGCGAAAAAAGAAAGTCCAACAGAAAAAAACGGAAAAAGGCCGGATGTCGTCACTTGTACAGAGGACTGCCTAGAGCTGGTCCTCCCAGCAGTCCCGCCGTCTTTGGTAGCCTACTTGTAGTAATTTGGTGCAAATTTCAATTCACGCCAGCGTCGCGTTTCAGCAAAGTAGTGTAACTCACTTGCATTTTTACCGGATAGAAACGACTTCATATTAGCAACCCAGAATGTAAACACAAGAATTCACTATCAAATCAACTACCCAGTGCTTGCAAGATACGAAAGCCGACGTCTACATGCGGGAGAACCTGGAAAGGACCAGCCGATTAGACTTTAGCGGCTGAAGGGCACCTCTCTATAAAGCCACAAGCGCCACATCCGCTCTTAACTGCACATGCCCCAAACCTCACCTTCTATTTAATTAAAACGAATGAACTATTTGAATATTTTAAAGTGCCCATTAAATAGTATAAAGTCAAATCCGAAGGCGTTGAATCATAAAGCACAGTTGAGATACACGGGACAAAACTGCAACGTCTAATTACCTATGTAGATAGGTAGTAAGGTAGCAGTATCTACTTATCTAATCGATACTCAACAATCAGAACGCGGGGGCAGTACCTAGCATGTAGCAATGCATGTGATGAAACAAGAGGGGCATTGAGTTTATCCAATAGATTTTATCTTTACATGTCTCCTACCTAGGTAGGTACTTCTGGTAAGCAACGTTTACTTTCGACGCCAAATATGGTAGCAGGTGGTAGGTACACGTATGTGGAGGGGTAGTATAGTACAGTAGTAAGTACCTGGCCAACCCCCTGGCATCATCGTCATCCGCTCCAGTTGGTATACTTCATCTCACATGAGGCTGTAACTGGCTTCAAATCTCTCTTTTCCCTCTTCTCTCCTCACAGCCACCTCATTTCCATGCTTCACTTCTGCACAAACACGGGTACAAGTACCACATCAGCACAGGATACATGAACCTGCATATCAGGTATTACCACAAACCAGCATCGTACATTTTCTCATTGTTCTCCAGAACCCATTAGCTTCTATTCCACGCGATTGCCATTGCCCAGGCATCTCTCCCCACCAACCAGCCACGCAGGCGCATATATATACAAATAAACATACATAAATCCATCTTGCCTATTTGAGCTCACGACAGCCTCATCCAAGATCCCCACGAATACCACACGCCCCTCCGCCGTTCTGACGCGCTCCTGAACCACGCCGACTTGTCCCCCGTTCATCCAACTTCACTACTTCACTACTTCACATCTCGACGCTGCACCATACTACGATGTCGTCGAGTAGGGCCCGCCGTGTGGCCAAGGAGCTGAGCGACATGGCCAGTGACGCGGCCAGTTCTAAGATAACGGCGGAGCCCGTGGCCAACAGCGACCTGACACACCTCAAGGCCAGCATCCCCGGGCCCCCAGGCACGCCGTACGAGGGCGGCCACTACATTGTCGACGTCGTCATCCCCGTCGAGTATCCCTTCCGCCCACCCATTATGAAGTTTGACACCAAAGTCTGGCATCCCAACATCAGCAGCCAGACTGTGCGTCGCTTCCCCCTCGCCCCCCCTTTCCGCTCACATTCATGTTCACAGGCTAATCGACTCAGGGCGCCATCTGTCTCGACACCCTTAGCACCGCCTGGTCGCCCGTTCTCACCATCAAATCCACGCTGCTGTCCCTGCAGTCTCTATTCGAGAGCCCCGAGCCCAAAGACCCCCAGGACGCCGAGGTCGCGAAGATGATGATTAACGATCCTGAGGCTTTTAGTAGGAAGGCTCACGAGTGGGCTGTCTCCTACGCTGGTGCGCCGAGGAACGACAAGTTTCACCAGGCTAAGCCTCGCACCAGCATTGCTCCCCGCGAGAGGATCGATGACAGCGCGTAAGATCCCCCCCCTTTCCCTCCCCTCGGGTCACGCTATACTAAGCCAACTGCCCTCCTCTCAGATACCAAGGCTATAACAAAGACCTTATCAACCGATTTGTGAATATGGGGTTTGACATTGATCGAGTCGTCGAGGCATTCCAATTTGTCGGCATTGAAACCTACGGCGGAGAGGATATAGAACTGGAGCCGGAGTATATGGGCGACATTACAGCTCGATTGCTTGGCGAACCCTAATACTACCAGCTGTGTGAAGGCGATGCCCTCCTGTTTACTACGACAAACTTCTAAGATGGCTAATTTACCATTCCAACTTGTTAACACTAGCATACGGTTCACGATACAATCCAAAAGCGCATCGCGCGTGTCACTACCTACGTCACTATGCCGACTCATAACCGGCAGAATCACGGCATATTTAACGGACTTTTTGCATCGAGGTGTCGGGCGTTAGGGGTTTCCATGGCGACAAGGCTGGATATTTATTAATGCAAATTCGGTTTGCTCATTCCCTTTTCCTTGTTTCCCACCGCTGCACTATTGGTGATAGAGAGTGACATTGTTCGCCTAAGACAAAAGTCTGCACATTGGTCGTTTTAGCGATACAGTTCCACTGTGATAGACTATAGTAGGAATAACCACCTCTCGTAATTCTTAGGTTTTACGAGGTATTTCAAGTCAGACGGAAAACTAGCAGTAAATGCAAAGGATTCTTAAAGTGACAAGGAGAGGTTGGGTTGCTAATGGGGCTGGCGTACATTCACCGGCTTGGTACCTAGATACGTACGCAGAACATTTCCACTCAAATGAATTGTTGGTCGCCACGTTCCTCCTACAGTAGGAAGTATAGAGACTAGATGCTTTATTTAAATCCATGCTACTTTCCATGGGTATAGAATCAGCCTACGTGCTAATAGCAGCCCAAAAGAGCCAGCGTGAAAGGACATCTATTCCAAAAACCAACAAGCTGGACAGTGTGAAACCCGACAAGTTAACACTAACACTAAGCAAATAGAATAGGGTTAATATATGCCAGCCCACCTTAGATGGGACTCAACAGTTCACTCCCGCCTGATTTTTGGCGGATGGAGTGTTACAACGGCTGCTGTGCGTTCATTTGCCGGCGGATATGGGTTAGGTGTGTTCGAGAGACCACCTTAGTTGGATCTTGGTCTGCTACGTTGTTGTTGCTGGCGGACTGGGTATTGCATGCAGGGGTTTACCATTGGTTAGTACATGAAAGACGTGTTGCAGTTGTATCCCCGGCATTGCAGATTGGTACTCTATAAGAAGGGATGTCTGTCTATAATAGCACAATTTCGCATATACATTGACTCCCTTATTCGTGCAATATTGGCTGTGGCTCCAATAGGTTTTGGTTCCGTAACAGTATGTTGACTTTGCAGACTAGCTTCCCAAGTTCAACTTGTTACAAAGATGTTGACAGAACAGTTAAGTTGCATTCCAACTACTTCCCACTATTCATTATCACTTGTCAGTCAGTTTCTTGTGACATGTGCCTTGAAGGAATATAATTGTTCTGCTATTATATTTAAACATCATTCAACATAGTAGCTGGGTTTTCATATCTTACACTTCAGGTCCTTAGATCATGGGGGTAAGCTGTTGTTCATTGATATAGCTGACTACTCACTATAGAACAAGTTCAGTTTTATTTAAATCTTCACTACTTCGATACAAGAAATTCTATTGAATCAGCGAGTTTTCACACCTTCACAAGCCTTTTCGCCAGCCAATGATGAAAGGAAAGTCTAGTTCGTTTTTCGAACCTCTACCTAATTAAGGAATCGATGTATGCAAGGGGGCCTCTATTTTCCCAGCCGAAGATATCCTGACCTGATGATTCTTTCTCCTTATGAAATCAGCGCATCCAGTATTCCCAATTCCTCTCCAGCCCCTGTCGAAAGAAAGAAAAAGAGATTCCTGTACCAGCCCATAGATGACCCCGTTTTAAACACCATCCATTCTGCCCGTCTACCATTCCATTTTTGAAACCATTCTCCCAATGAGACCGAAACCGCCTGTAATAGCACATAAAAGCGTGGCCCGCCAACGTCGTCGAAGCATATGAACCCTCCAGAGAACAATCCGTCTGCGTTTGCTCCTAGGGGTTGCTCCCGGCATTGCCCCTGGTGCTTGAGTTGGCTCTATCCTGATAGTGACGGCTGTTGCTACTCCCTATCTCTCTCTGCCAGTTGGAGGTGAAAGGAACTGAGTAGGACATGAGTAGCCTGCCCTGGCTGCTGGTCGACGATCTCGACGATGTCCCTGAGCTGGAGCTGCCTGGGATGTCGAGCTCCTGCGGGTACGGAGGTGCCCGCGAGGCGGAGTTCGATGATGTGGACGTTGAGTAGGAAGTTGCGTGAGGCATTGTGATGATGTCGTGGTGGTATGTTTGTGGGTAAGTATAGGTATGTGATTCTTCAGTCTTGAGGTAGGGGAGAGAAGTGAGGCTTGTTGCAAAGTATGAGTCGGCTTGCTTGGAGCTTGACAGATCGCTTGCTTCCACACGACGATGAACTGGATTCTACAAGGCTTTTAAGTCTAGTCCTCCCCCTCTCTTTCTGCCCAACCTTACCGTCTCCGTTTATATATAGACGTCGGTACCGACTTCATCATTCAGAAACCCAATACCCACGCATTCGGTTTCAGTGCTGGAGGGAGGCCCTCGGGTTCTATCCTATCCGGGGGAGACATTGTCGTTACGGCGAACCTCCTACTATTAGCAATGACTCGATTCGGTTCGGGGGCTGTTGCATGTTGAAGTCTATCTCCTCTTTCTCGCCTCGCCTCAGCTGGGCAGAAACACAGCTGAATTCTAGCCTGACTCGATGACGGTCGACCGGGGGGGGAGGGGGAGGGGCAGAGGGGGAAAGCCAAGAGGTTGATTTGATTCATTCTCACAGTGAAAGCCGTACAACGTGACGGACGAGGTGAGCAGCTTGGGGTCGCATTCTAGGCGTGACAAGGTATAGCGACACGAATGTCTATAATTAATGCCTCTGCCGCTGGGTTGCCTACCTATATCTGCCTTACTTATGACACTTGCCCGCCAGCCCGCCAGTCTACAGAGCTATCTAGAGAACCAGATATGCAGCTTCAGCGTCGCGAACGAAACCACAAAGTGCAGACAGGGATTGAAAGGGCCTCACGTATATGCAATTATAGATATATTGACACAGAAAAGGACCGAAGGCGATAATAAACATCAAGAACCGTCCGCTCCCCATGCTATGGCTTTGCCAATGCCGGCGGGATCTACCAGTAGAGAGCCAAGATCTTCGAGAAATATTCTGACAGGTGCAGCCTACAGATAGGCAGCGTTACATCGCCTCACCTCACACCCTCGACGAGCAGAAACGTGGCACATCGAGTTTCCGCTTCCGTCCAGGGCGCAGAAAGGAACTGCACAGCAGGTCCGGTAGTATTGTAGGTCAGTCAGGTCCGAGCCGGGTAGTGAAAAGGGGTGGTTTGGGAAAGAAGAGGAAGAGAACGCGTAATGCTCCGTGCATCCCGCGTCGGAGACGATGCCAAGACATCTTCGATGGCGGCAGCAACAGCAACAGCAACAGCAGCAGTTCTTTTTTAGACGTGCACATTGGTAATCGTGATTATGAGTAATTCATTGCCTAAAAAAGACACATGTGTCTGTTCATGTTTCAAAATGGGGCGAATGGTGCGTGAGACGCTGCTATACTTGGTCTCCAAACTCCAAGCTCGATCTCCAAGTGGTATCGTACACGAGTACCAGTAGTTAGAGAGCCTCACGACATACGAGACTTACACAAATCTAACCCATCTACCTACATATGTATATATGTACCTCGGTAGGTAACATCTATCTTTGCATGCATGCACATTATCCACCTACCTCCACTCTACCTCAACTCCCAAAAAGATGCGAATGCGAAGGAGAAGGCAAGGAGGCAGCTTGGTGGGTCCTATAAATAAAACCGTACCGATCATTCTGCTTTTAGGTAAGTAGAGTGCATCGTGACAGATCAAGTCATGGGGATTTTCCATCTCTCTCTGCATCTTGCATTCGTCCAGCAAGCAGTTCCTACCTAATGTGCTTGACCTACGTGCCCGGTACCGATAGTTGCCCGAGGAGAGAAAATGAAGATGCCAAGATATGCAAATGCATGTAGGGAGTGGCACAGGAAGCCCGGAGCCGTTATCGACGGGAACCGAAGATGCAGCGAAGGTGCAACAGCATAGACATTTTCTGACTTGCATAGCTCACCGGAACGGTGCCATACCGCACAGAGTAAGTAATAGGTATACGAGGAGTTGGCGCCCGCGCGGGATGGATGTGCGTCTGGGATTGGGATGGGGATTTGGGGACGGGGGACGGGGGATGATGGTAGGCGGCGGGCGGGCGGCTCGTCCCTTTCAGCTGGCCACTAGACTAACTACAAGTACGTAGTAGGTAACTAACTAACCTAGTTGGTATTTTGAAACGAGGAAGTGCCGGCGATCGAGGCACGACCGGCATCTACATAGTACAAGGCTTACCTTCCATGATTACCCGTATTCTGCCCGTATTCATAATCGTTACCAATGTGAAATTTATCACGTTGCTACCTCAGAGAAATAAGGCATCCGACTAGCGTTTCAAGAGTGTATACACTGTTACTGTACCTTGGAAGCTGATATAGAGATTAAGTACACACCACCAAAAACACCCACTCAGAATACCCAATCGCGGGGTTTATTTTTATAGTCCGATCGACCAAACGATGATGTCAATTATAGAAAGACCCGTCATCAACTCAGCCACAACTGCCTAATCAAGATATGATCTCGGCTCGACTGCTCTGCATTGGGCTAGGCGATTAGACTAGTTTGTGCGCTAAGCAACTACGAGGGTTATACATAGTCTGTATACGTACACTGGTGTATAATTTCGACTTTAGCACTTAAGTTGTAACCTCGGGTTGGTGCCGCGATCCATCCATTTTTTATTTTCCATTCTTCATCAGCTCCCTCAGCTGAAATGCTTGCCTCGCACTCTCCTTCCTTCCTCACCTCTTTCCATACCTCTATCTCTCTGTAATAGTAATTTGTGATGATTCTCATTGGTCCCCAACTGTATCATATCTCCATCTGAATCTGGCCGTGGCGTGATTGTCCCATCTCCCCAGCTTCAGGCACCCTTTCAGCCCTCTCGCCTAACCAGGCCATCGATCATCGATTGGAGATCATCTATCCCGGCACGTGCTAGTCCTGCCTCCTGCTGTGCACCGAACGTCGTTGTCTAATCGGATCACATAACCGTGGCCATCCCTGCTAACATCCAACGTCATCATCAACGACCACCGTCACTACGATTCCCCTCGTCATGCCCGGTGCTACTGGTGAGAAGATGCCAACACCGAGCGACGACAGTAGTGCCAGGTCCAGCACGGCAGCGGCCAAGACCAAGGCTCGGGCTCACGACGTGCTCGTCTATGCCCAGCGCCAGGTCGATCGCATCATGAGCCCCTCGACGCGCCAGAAAGCCATCGAGTCAGCCACGGCCTTCGCCTCCAAACGGCCCCTACTATCTGTACGTCAATCCAAATCATCACCACCACCACCACCATCACCATCACCATCATTCCAAATAGCAGACAAAAACTCCATAATTCACATCTCAACCCCACCACCATCAAGGTGAATCTGTCACAGATGAAGCAGACCCCGCGCTAACTCATTCTCGCCACCCCAGCTCTTCATCGCAGCGCAGCTTTTCACGGCCCTCCTCCCTCTTCTCCTATTCGCGACCTTCGTGATCTCGACCATAGCTCTCGCGTTCGCCTGCGCGGTATCCTTCGCGCTGTTCTGGAACGGCGTGGCCCTCCTCGTGCTCGTGCCGACGCTCTTCGTGACCTTTGGCTTCGCCGTGCTCATTTGGCTCTGGGCCGTCGGCACCTACGTCGTCTTCCGCGCCGTCTACACCCGGCTGCCCGCCCGCGTGCGCGGCAGCCCAAACGGCAGCAGCACCGACAAGCACGTCATCTTCTCCAAGAACGCCTCCAACTTCGATGACGCCGTGAACGCAGAGGCCCACGAGGCCCGCGAGTAGGTCGTGCGCGAGGTCGCGTGGGCCATCACGGGCATCTAGTGGTTCCTCATCCGCCGCGGCGTGACCGACTTTTTTTCGTTCCGCGTCTTTCATGCGTTTTAATTGAAATGAGATGAGATGGATAGAATGCAATGGCCACTTGCTTGCTAGATCCGAAGGTTGCGAGGCATGGGAACGAAATGAATGAATGAATGAATGAATGAAATGGCCGGCGTTGGAATTAGGTTTGGGCTTGGAGTAAGGCGGGAATGGGACAACACGGATATGTATAACCCTCAATAAAGCTACGACTGGCTTCCGGTACTGTTACAACAATGTATAGGATTGGCGCGGGATAAAAGTTCGTGTAGCTCACCACTGTTATCATCGATACTTCGTCGTTACCCGTATTGAGCCTTCATTTCATATAACAGACCCATGCACCAGAGTCCAAGAAAGCACCAAGTCTACGACTTCATGATACTGACTTCTAGGAATAGGACACGTTTGCAAAATCCCTAAATCAGTTCGCGAGGCGAGGTGCAGCGTGTATTCATATCACGTCGGTCTATTTACAATATGGGGGACCCATCTCGGTCCCGTTCTACTGCTTATTATATCCCATCCATCTACTACATCTACCAAACTCTATCCATGCGAGATATTCGCATCACCCCTTTCTTTCTTTATTTATAGATGTGAATTCATTTATCCCTGATCTACCTCCCCCCAGAAAACGACACGACGGCCCACTTGCCGCTCCAGGCCCATTTCCGCGCACCGCTATTGTCGTCCCCACGCAGCTTCTCGTCCTCGCCGGGCTGAAGCCCCACCACGACGTCGGCCTTGCATGTGCGGAGGGCGAGAACGTTGATGCCTGATCCGGGACCAAGAGGGCCGATGGCTTTCGTGAAGGGCGTTGTGGGATCCCAGGCGGCCTGGGGAGCGTAAAATGTTAGTCAGCTCATCATTTCATCACTCCAGGATCGGGATGGGGATTGGGTTCGGGGAACAGAAAGAACACGTACATCGCCAGTGAGCTTGCGGTAATTCAAATCGCCCTTGAACACGACGAGCTCGCTAGACTTCAGATCCTCCAGCAGATCCTTCTCCTCGGCCGGCAGCCGCCAGAAGCTGCCAGGATGCGTCCAGAAGCGGTTGGGGCGCAATATGAGCTGGCCCTCGGCATGCAGGCGCGCCCACTCCTGGAACAGGAAGCCGAGCTCGCCCACCTCGTTCTCGGATAAGGGGGGCGGGGTCTTGTCCTGGAGCTTCTCCTCGTCCGAGGGCGTCTCGTAGAACGGGCGCGGGTTCGCGAGGGCGCCGAGGAGCGCGGCGAAGTCGCCCGGCAGCACGTCCGAGACGAACCACGGGATCGATTTTGGGTGCAGCACCACGAGCGTCGCCAGCCCCGAGGATAAGAGGTAACCCGCCAGGATCAGGTCGACGTAGAGCTCGAAGCCGGCGTTGTCGAGCACGATGTCCACGCGCCGCTCCTTCTTGCCCTCGCGCTGCGCCTTCCGGAGGACCCCGTAGGCGGCGGCGAGGTCGTTCACCAGGATGTTCTCCTCCGAGGCCTTCCGGGCCGCGGAGCCCTGCAGCTTCTGGATGTCCTCGTACGTCAGGCTCGTCAGGAGGGAGAGGTCCGTCGCGTTGCCCCAGAGACAGATCTCGCACATCTCGGTGAACAGCAGCTCGCGCGCCTCGTCGTTGTCATCGGCGGCGCCCTTGTCCAGCTGCGTGACGAGGTCCTTGTAGCGCGCGGCGAGCTCGAGGACGGCGGGCCGCGACGACCGGAACGTGTTGATCTTCTGCCGGGCGAAGACGTCGTAGCTCTTCCAGTGCGTCGACAGCGTGAAGGACGTGCTGATCCGCCGGTATAGGTAGCACTCGCAGTACAGCCAGGGCACGGCGAACCAGGTCGGGGTTCCCAGTGCTTCGAGCTCGGAATTGTACAGCGCTACGTCGGGGTGGCCGTCGTCGCGGATTGGGCTGCGCCGGTCATCGTGGTTAGTGCGCGCCAGCTCTCTACATACTCAGAGTGCGGAGTAGGAGTAAAGGAAAACTCACGTTAGTTTCCTATCGTGCTGCATCTCGTACTTCAGCCGCGCGAGCTCCTCAACAATGCTCTTTCCTTCATCGCACTTCTCGGCGTCATCGCATTGGGCTACGGAGCGGTAGGTATCGTCTATGGCGCCGGTCTACATAGTCGCGGAAATCGCGCATCGGTCAGTGGGAGTTGTAGGTTTATCAGAAATGAGTCCAAGACAGGAAGGGAGAGGAGAGGAGAGACTCACGACGATAATGGGCCACCGATCGCGGGCCGATATGTAAGCGAACGAAGTTTTGTCGCTCGTCAAGTAGGGCGCTGCAATAACAATCGCAATCAGCTAAATAAACAATCGTCTTTTTCTTGGAAAAATGTCTGGAATCGTTGCGATGTGGTGTTGGGCAAACGTACGGGTTTTTGTGTCATGCTCCATTATTGCCGCGAGTACGCAAAGCGCTATTCTGTAGATATCTTCACTAAAATCTCGTTCGCCGCGTCCAATCAGTCTAGTTAGAAAGAAATAACAGTCTATATAGTCTTCATCGTATGTAAATTTGTAAGGGCATGATGATGACGATGGCGGGGCATTACACCAACTTAAGACTTTCGTTGTTTAGCGCGGGGCAGCAATCCCGAGCTCGGGATTGGCTAACTCAGGTACATAGATACATATATCTTGCCCAACTTGATGCTGCTAAGGGAGATCATAATTCCGATTTGTTATACCATGGAATGATATAATGGTTTTAAAAGACGTTCAAAGGCAATTCGTGTTATATGTTGCCCGGGAAAGAGACACATATTATGTTATTACGACCGGGAAATCAAAACATAATTACACAAGCCCAATATCGATGAAAAATCGTAGGTATGTTGGCCTCCATATTCTTGGTGTCGCCCTTGTGTAACTTCTTACTTTTCTTGTTTGGTGTCTTTGTCTGGCTGGACTAATTACTTGGTAATTTTTCGCTACAGTGAGAACGTTGACAATGTTCGTGCCGGGTTTCAAAAATTAACTTTCCTTTATGTGAAGGTGATAAATGAATGTGACTAAGTGAAACGCTTGTGGGAGCTATAATAAAGTGTCTCTTACCAAACATACCAACCCCTTTTCGTGACGGGCAGCTCTCATTAGCATTCTCAAGTCGCGTTATGACAAGGAATACATCAACTACAAAACACCGATACCAGCAACTCAAGCTTGCTTTCAATAAAACAGATTGAAATTTGCTTGTGTCTATTTTACCGTGGAAAATATGATAAGAACCATATGTTTGCACCACTAAGGAGTTCTTCCTACCATTTCCGATGTCGTGCGCGGCGGCCGATACAGCAGGGGTAGGGAAACACATGTGTAGCAGAGTGAGTATAATGTCTATTGACCGCAGGGCAATACACCAGTTTCATAGAGCTGAATAGGGCTTTCAGCTGAACCACGTCGAAAGAGGTTGTTACACAACAACCTAGCAATTACCTAACGCCTATTACCAAGTTATACTTTGCGGTCGTATTCTTGTCAGATGCGTACCGAGCCGAAATAGATCCGGACAAGTTTTTAATCTGCGAGGATTTGGCTGATCTTCACTGGTGAGAAAATCACATGGGGCTCCAGCTTGAGGCCAATTATAGGGGGCCAATACCTCGGCTTATACGGTAGGTCGTCTATCCTTAGACAACCAGCTTCCTGAAATGCAGTGATCCGGAGTAGAATCTATTATCTCGCTCGTGATCTGGGCTTGAGTGACCTAGGTAGCTATGTGAGACGCGCTAGGTATCTCCAACGTAATTCCAACACACACCGCCAACTATGAAACAAGGTGGCGCTCAGATCGTAACCCGTTTACGGATGACTAAAGTGAATATGATATGATGCTATAACTGGTAATGTTTCGGGAACACTAGCGCTAGAATAAACAGCCTAAATCAAGGATCATTAGGGAACACATAGCAGTAGCGGGTGAAGCATTGTCGTACTCCTACCGGGAAGACACATGCGAAATGCACGTATCCGAACCGAAAGCACGTGAAATTCTTCGCGCCCGGTCCCTTGGGTATCTTAAGCATCATCAAAGGTTGCATACGTTAGCGTAGACGTGCAGGTAATCTCCGAGATGCAGTGGGCTGGCGAGAAAGAGAGAAGTAAAAAAGTGTTGAATTGCGTTGGATTTCTCCTTTTTTTTCTCCCTCCAGGGTAACACTGAGATCTAGTGGTGATGCACAATGACTGTTGAGGTTGCAACATGATGTTGCAACCTAGAAGAATCGTTGGGAGCCCCCGGGCTTGGTTGGTTCTCCTATTAATGAGAAGGACAAGCTAACTAACATTACCGCATGACACCCCTTGAATTATGTAATTTGTTCTCACAATTCACGACTCAAGCGAAGTGCTGAAACTCCCAAAGCGCCCATTTCATCTGCGCTATTGTGGAATATTGCATTCGGTTCCGTCTGGTTGCAACAAATGAACGTCGATTTATCCGTTGGCGTGCACCGTATAAAGAGATTCCACTTGCACTATAGAATCACAAGCATTTAATAGCCAGTTCGGACCTCGGTAGTGGATCTAAGCTAGTCTGTGAGATCTCCAAAGGCCCTTTTTGTCTTTTCGTACACACCATATGGTAAATCTGCAGCCCTCTCGGCCAAGTGCCGTGGCGCAGCGCATAGACACGACGTAGCATTCAGTTCTATTGCAACCATCACGAGATGAAGAGCCCTGGTTCGCACGTATATATGCCTGTACGTGAGCGAGATCGAGACCGAGTTCTGCCCATGCTGTACTCCGTACTCTGTACTACTCTGTACTCTCTATTCCGTGCTCTGAGGAGGTACCTGGATTTACTTGTAACTTGAACTGGGTACCTACCTAGCCCAGGTACCTACTTTAACTTAGATCTAGCGTGGGTATAAATGCGCAGGGTGCACAAGTAAGTCCCCAGATTCCCGACGCTAAACTAGCAGTCTGGGTCCCGGCCCTTAGTCTGGGGCCCCAGACTCTTCTTTCGTGTCCAGTGATGCCGCCAAGAGACTAGGTTAGACTATATATGTACTTATGTACTCATAGTATCTTGTTTTATCTTAATTGTGACCAACCACCTAGCCTAGGTTGGTTAGGAAAAGGTGTCAGTTGTTGTGTGTCAGTGAGCGGGCACTTCATCGAATGCCTCAATTATGGTTAGTACACAGCATACCGACCAACTACCTAGGTACCTAGGTCATCGGGCTATTGGCTCTAAGTATGCAAGGCACGCCCGATGATACTACTCTCCTCTTTCAGACTTCGAGGTAACAACATACTGTAGGCAAGCTCAGCCCATATTGTGACAACATAAGTCTCCCTTCTATTCGTTACGCTTGTATACATTACACCGATTACACCGACCACCTGAAGCACGCGAATCACACCTATTGGTATTGACCATGGCCCAGTTGACTGCTTGGGGACAACTCATGTGTGCCACGATTCAGGATACACAATGATAGCCCTTGGGTCATCTCGATCTTCTACGTAATGATAGTTTACCAAAGCTGGATAAGATGATCAGAACAGAGATCAGAAGACGGTCGTGCCATACCCAACCATCCAGTTGTTGCTGTTATAAGAATTGCTGCTAATGTTGTCATAAATCAATGCAAAACATGGCCAGGCGAATCAAAGGGTGGCATTACCAACTTTTTACGCGCGAACAGTCGCATACCAATCTCACCCCTGGTTCTTTGTACGTAAGACGCCTGCCAAAGTGAGGCAACCCCCCTTGTTTAAGTCGGGGTTATGACCTGCATGGGAAGGATTCGGGTGGCGGGGCTGGTTCCGGCCCTTCAACCAAGCAACCAAGATGCCCAAGCAGGCGTTGCTGGATTGGTGTGGTGCCCTCCGGTATCCAGGCTCTTCCAATCAACCTCCGCCACCGTCGATCAACGTTGCGTTGGGAGAGGTACGTGCAGACACGAGAACGGCCGAGGGTGTAACGGGGTGGACAAAGGAGTCGAGCAGGTCTTTGTCGACATAAAAGAGGCAGAGACGCCCGCGCCTTTCTAGCTCGCCCTTCTGCTTAAGCTGTCCAACCACATTCGCTTCTTCAGCTGAAATCGACCAAGTGCTTCCGTACACTCGTTCCGGGAAGTCAGTCTGTATCAATAACGCCGGCTTGTTTTCGAATCATATAACAAAACCAACCAACCAACCAACCAACCACCAAACAAACAAATACCGCCAACATGAAGTACACCGTTGCTGCTCTGGCCCTTGCTGCTGCCGTTTCGGCTCAGTCCCTCTCGGATATTCCCGCGTGTGCGCTGCCTTGCATCGACGATGCTCGGACCAAGGATACTACTTGTGGTGCTGATGACTACAAGTGCATCTGTAAGTCAACATCACACATTTGTCTTCGTCGTGGATCAACGACTAACATGCCAACAGGTGACAACATCGACACGCTCCAAGCCGACGCCACCAGCTGCGTCCTGAGTGCTTGCGGTGCCGACACTGCCCTCAACCAGGTCCTTCCTGCTGTCCAGACATTCTGCGCGGCTGTCGAGAGCGGTGGTGGTTCTACTTCAGAGCCCACCTCTACACCCACTTCTGAACCTACTTCTGAGCCTACCTCAGAACCTACCTCGGAGCCTACCTCAGAGCCCACTTCTGAGCCAACCTCTGAGTCTACTGCCACTCCCACCTCGGAGCCTACCGGTTACCCTACCGAGTCGTCAACCTCGGTGCCCACCGTGACCGTAACCTCGCAGAGCTCGTACCCCGGCACTACTCTGGCTCCCACCACCTCCGCCGGCGGCAACACTACCACCTCCGCGTCAGCGACCCAGAGCGTTCCCACTGCCGGTGCTGCCGTTGCAGGATCCATCGGTGGCCTCGCCATGCTGGTCCTCGGTGCCCTGGCCGCCTTCTAAGCGTGCTGATCTAGCAAAGTACGAACTACCAGAAGGGGTGAAGGGACAAATGAACCGCAAGTTCTGGGGCTATGTTGGTTATTATATTAAAACCCGCCGTATATCCCTGGGTGAAGTCCATACTTCTTAATTAATGTAATGCGACGTTTCCCGATCTTGACATGTATGGAGTTCTTTAATCAATGTAATACGGTTATTGTCAAATGGGATGATATTGTAATCAAAAGCACTTTGCTTCTATAATAATCATAGGGTTATGGCATTACTGCGTCCGCTCGATTTCAATCAATCCTGCTAAGATTCCATGACTCGGTTGTGTGTTGAAGTCGATACTTCTTCATAAAAAAGACGGCGGTTGAGAGACTAGTAACACCATCCTCAATGAAATAAAGCAGACTAACCAGACATTCCAGTCCCACCTGCATAAAATCTTTCACGTCACAGCATAGGGAAATATCCCACGAACGAATTGCACATCCAAACTATTTAATTCCCGAAACCCGCTCCCTCTCCCCGGTTAACGCAGCAGAAAGAAACCCGTCCTTAGAGACTTACAACTCATGCCGTGCTCGCTGAATACCGAGAGCGAGCATCATCGTGGGGGTTTTAAGCTGCAACGAACCGGTCACACTGCAGGTAGTACCAATATCCATCTATCTGAATCACGGGATGCGTTAAAACAAACACCCAAACCAAAGAGAGGGGAACTTTGTGGTTTTGAGAAATTCCCCCATCGTTATATAGAGACATATCTGGGTCGTAGATCTCCAATTACGTAGCATCAATCCGCTACTGTATTAGTCACAACTTTGATGATTCAAATCCCGCAGCTGATCATATCGGATACTTGTATCAGCTAGGTGATTGTGTTACGTTACCCCTGAGATGCGCAGGCTGTTGTTTACGATATGACATTATGCTCCCCCAGCTGTCCATAAACTGAGTTTACTATCACGATCCTGTATTTAGATATAAGGTAAGCTGGAATTATTGCATACGCATAGTATCTTCATGTCCATTGCTATCCTTCTTGGCCGTGGCATAAGTGTCTATATTAGTTAAGTGCTCAAATTGCGTGGTTGATACTCCATAGCTCATGTGAAATTCAAATCCTGTAGACGGTTAACTCCATAAACACTGTTCTTTCCTACAGTAAATCTTATCTCTCCGTAAAAATAGATCTCCATTCTTCTTATACTAGTAATCATGGTACTAGATAGTCGCCGAGCGAAACGTGCAACAAATTAACAAGCAGAATCGGTCCTTTAGAGCAAATCCCGAATCGGGTTCCATTAGGGCTGAATGGATCCTGTCTAGATAAGTAAGTAGCACTTTCGTTATAGATCCTATATGTATAGATCGAGGCGAGACAGCGAGGTGACACCGTCATAGCGTGTTCATATTCAGCCCGAAATCACGCGTGCTGACGCGAAGAATTCCTTCCCAACGGTCGTAGTTCATGGTCCACAGCGCAGCTTCCCAGAAACACGAGCCTCTCATCGCGAGTTTCGTTAGAGACATTATCAAAATCAGACGATATCTAGCAAATTCCATCAGCCACGCCGAGATCACGATAGAGAGTGAACTTAGAAATTTCTACGCTCGGCCAAATGAGTCGCGAAAATGATCACTTCACGAACGAAAAACCTTCCGATGTCTCAGTTTCTTGTCTTAGTGGCGGGTCCCCTTTCCCAAACGGCCGAACGTCACCTCAACAGAAACAAGCAAACTTTCCAGTTAGTGAGTAATGTAAGGAACACCGCCACGTGTTGTGGCTCTCAGGAAACGATGACTGTAGCGAACCCGTCGGACAATGCTGCCACAGATGTCTAAAACAGAACAGAACAGAACACCAAGAATTCCTTTGGCTGGGGTCAGGATGTCGTGAAGAAATAGAATATGGCCACGGTGAGGCCACTTTTCTCTTCCCTCCCCATTAATTTCTTACCTCAGGTGTCTGACTATGAATAAGTTCTTGGAGGTTTGTCTGGTGCGTCAATCCAAGACCAGATCGAATCAAACCGAACCCAACCGAGCGGCGATGCACGAGGGCAGCTCACATCTCCGGCCGCTTCTCACCGATGACGCGAGGGAAAGTGAGTGAGCCCCGGGTCGTATCAAATGAGTTGGTTAGTATAAATAATCATTCTGCGTCGAGTTAGTGACGACCATGACTAGGCTCAAGCAATCGATCCCGAAGCTATCTAGGGAGGAAGACAAACACGTCAATATCAACCATATATTGGCGGCTAGCCCAAGTCGACAACCTTTGTGGACTGTTCCCCTTATACAGACCGTCTTCCAACACATGCTCTATTCTCTCATCACGTCTCAAAAAAAGGAGTATCCTGCTAGGGAAAACTCACTTCCACAACTCATTTGACAGAAGAGCGTCATACGGGCCAAAAACAACCGACCACAAGACTTAACACAAATCATCAACAAGGCCCATCCAACAACCATCATCAAAGCTCACCAAAAATGTGCATGTACTACTACCTCCACTACCACCACGTAGAGCCGTGCACCAAGGGCGTAGAGTACGAAGTCCACTACACGTTCTGCATGAACTCAACAATGGAGCCCATGATGACAACAAGCGCGGCATCAAGCCATCGCCATTCCTCCTCCTCATCAGCAGGAGGAGGAGAGGAGTACCAACTAGTCCAGCAGCCCTGCGAGTACCTGACGCGGGCGCCCGAGTACGACCCCGCCAACGGGTACGACTACACGAACCCCTGCGCCATGGGTGGCTGCCTGGAGTCGCAGCACTGCGCGTCGGGGGGTTGCAGGCTGGACGAGCTGGGCGGGCGATGGGTCTGCTGCCGCTGCGACCGCGGCGGCAATACCTTCAGGTGGTGCGTCCATCCCGTCAGGAAAGTCCCTGATTCCCTTTGCTATCATGTCGTTTGCCGAAACTGCCGGATGGATGTCTCAGCCTAGGTTTCTGTGGGTGAGAGCGGGGAGAGGAGAGGTGAGGTGTCAAGGCTCACCCAGATGGACTGTTCCATCGCTGGGTGCTGTTGGCCATAGGGGGTTTTGTAGAACTGCGATGATATTGTAGGGTCGTTGAGTTGTTATTTTTATAGATTGCTGGACGAACTGACGATGCTTAGCTACGTTACAGAAAACGAGATACTAGATAGATAGACCATAGATTGAATTCAATTTTATATTAGAGTAGACTTGCTAAGCTAAGTGACGAAGTCTTCTATACAGATACCCGGGTATTGTATTGCTGCAAGTACACATTGACAGAGAAACATTTGGCTCGCGATACCCACATTCAATTCCACTTCTAAAAATGTCGACCATCTAGAATATCACTAACACAAGCCCATGAATCATAGGACCTCGGGTTTGGGGCTGTATCGGTAGTATCAATGGACATGCACTCCCAGCGTAAATTTTGAGGCGTACTTCAAGATCTCCGTGACAGTGGCTGTTAGGCTTGATCATGGCTCAAAGTATTTCTTATTTATCGGGTAGCAGAGCGCATTGGCCAACGAAAGCCGATGGTATACTGATAGAGTTAACTGGAAGACCGCTAGTTTAAGCACAATTCAAAATAAGAAAGAAGTGTTTTCTAATTTTCGCGAGAAGTCCATGACTACTTATAACATTCAACCTTGGGGTAAAGCGAGGACGTTAGCAAGCGACTACGCTCCGAAGCAAACTACTATCTAGCTTGTCTGTGGCATGTCGAATACAAGCCATGAGCGCATAAGGCCCATTTCGACTTCACTTAGAGCATTTTCAAGCAGTTATGTGCACCGAGACATCCTACACACTTAGGTGTGAGCACGTTGTCACCCGAACGCTCTACTGTTCAGATGCCCCTCGCCTGAACCCGCGGTCTCGAAAGAGCTGTAAAAGGTGCATCCGCAACTCGGTGCCTTGGCCGCCGCCGCCGGACTTTGGCGCTCATATCCGGTGTCCCTTGGCCAAGTGTCCGTTCGAAGAACGTGGAGGGCATTGGAACTGCTGCTGGTGTGGCAAAGAATGGAATGAAAAAGGTTCGCTGGGTAGAATAACAGTACGCGTGGTGCGTATGGGCATGTTTGATAGCTAATTCGTATTAGGTCGCTGTAGTTGTATCATGATCATTGACAGACAGGAATATCGGTGCGATCACATCTGCTGTGAGACATGTGAGGCTGCCACTGAGCATTAACGGCACATTGAGTCAATCCGAGGCGTTCATAGTCACTTGAGACGAATATAAGGAGGGGGGGAGGTCCAGACAGATCGTGTCGTAAGATGAATGAGCTAGCTCTAAGTCACATTGCCTAGCTGTCCAGTGGGCCAGGGCTGGAGGCATGCGCAGCCAGTAAAACCCATGACTACGAAGATTAGATCGCTGTTCGAATCCTTAATAACCCCCAATCAGCGACAGAGTATAAAGAAACCATAGCAACTCAAGGTCGGACAAATAATAGCCACAACAGCCCAGCACTGCGTGACGAGGCGTTGAGGCTTTTGTATCAGTAATCGTGTAAAAAGTTGGTTGGCTAGACTGGGGAGCGCCATCATCACACAGAAGTGTAACATAATACGGAAGCCTCGGACCTCAAGGAGAGACAGTTGTGATTCGAACAGGACATGTGATGCTATTCGACCGGCGAACGAGCTAGGCAGGAAGGATGTGAAGGCGTCCATCCATTGTACGTATCATGAAGGTGGTCAACGATATACAGGGATTCGAGGTAGTTGATCCTCAGTAATTGGTATGAGAGGAAAAAGAAAGACCATGCAATATGAGCGAACTATTTATGATAAAACCAGGTCTCGGGTTACGCGAGAGGCTGAGGTGCATCCAGGGGCTGCCCACCCGGACGACGCAAGCCCAGTAACCAGGTTTGCGGGTCAATCCTCCCGAAATATAGTATCTATCTGCTTTAGACGATCTAGATCGAGCGTGGAAGGTTGCATCCCGGTTAGATGGTACTGATGCGCCACTGGAGAAAAAAAGGTGCGACAGGCAGGGGAAAAAGCAAAATTAGGAGAAAATACGATTGGGTGGCACGTGGACTGGAGATACCCTCGAATCCTAGAGTCACCCTTCTTTGTTCGAGTTTTATTGAGAGGCCGGGGTTCTACAACCGGACTCGCCAACGTCATGTTGTCGTCTACTTCGTTGTCTTTGAATAAAAAGAAACCAGTTGATACCAATACTGTCGTGCTGCGTAGTGCTTTTTTGTATCAGCTTGCTCCGTGATTCATGCTTTTGTACCCAAGCCATGCTTATGAATCGTCAAGAAGCTGGGCTCCGCGTGAGTAGAACATATACAAGTCCTATTATGGAATGTAAAGCTTGAGGGACAGAGTGTCCATGATCTGTGGTATATAAGAGTTAACGGCTTTAGGAGAAGATGAATCCAGCGTCGCTTGACGGTCCGTGTTTGGCGACTTATAAGCTCTTTACCGTATCTTCCGAAGCCGGCAGCCTTGTGATATTATCGGATAATTCACCATGTGCCACGGACATCCTCATTACCACCCCTGTTCTCACACTTCGGTGAAGTGGCTGTATTGTCCCGAAGCAATCTTCGACTTATCCACGGGTTATGAGACGCCATGTGCCAATCCCATATACTCGACCGCTCAGCCTGTTAACTCAGACTGTCCTCTCCAGAACTGCAACTTCAAGGCGCTCAAGGGAAGTTGGACATGCTGCGTCTGCGGGCAAGGCCCAAATGCTCAAGGATGGTGTACCGCTTTGAGGCGGGCCATGAACTGGAACCCAGTAACGAAAACAACGGAGAACATGGACGTGCCCTGTGGGCATGGTTGCTGCAGCCAATGTAGCCGTTATCGTTAGTTGTGCTGGTGATCACGAAGAATCCACAAGCTGTTATGCTGACTTGGTCACCAAGCGTCCTCAAGAGGGTCAAGCCCAGAAATCTCGTTCGCCGAAGTCCGCAAGACAAGGTCTGCTCGTAAGGGCCACGGCCGAAGTTCTGGAATCAAACGATCTTCAACGTACGACTTTGGCGGGGGCTTTTCCACCGTTGTCGAGGAGGATGACCTGGCGGCTACCACTTCTTCCTCAGCCGCACATAGCTCGCGAGGGTCACGCAAGTCTACGTACGACACAACCGTTGATTATTTAACCAAGAAGGCAAAGACGCCGAGCGGCAGTAAGAAGAAAGGATACAAGGCCCGAAGCCAGTATTGATTCAAATCACCCCCGGCACGTGAGCTGAAATAATGCAAAGAATTTACAACAAAGTGGATATCTCGAAGGATGGCGCTGGAGGATGGCGTTTTGTAGCAGTTTTCTTACTTACCCGGAACATCTATGAAGCAGGCGTATGTCTTTGTTCGTTGAAGAACGAGTAGCAAGATTTATGATTGTAGCTCAGATAACGCATCTGACTGGCGAATATTGATAGTATTGGGTTGCACATGAGCATCTCGAAGCAGTTTTGTATGAGAGTACATCCCGGGTTGAGAGATAGTTCACTATACGACTATGTTGGCATCGAGGGCGTGCTAGATGGTTAGAATAATCTCCTTAGCCAAATCGGCGCGGAAAGAGGGATTTAATCCAAGTGCGACACCGGACGCAATAGTGCTGAGATGTGATTAGTTAGCAACATTGTGCAACGTATCTATAATCTCGAAGGCTTTGGGAAGACCTAACTCGGAGGCGAATAATGATTAGTGCGCATTGCAGCCTCCCGGTATCGCCTGTTCATTGCTTGGTACCGTCATGAGGACCCCCCAAAGTTAGATATATAGGTTTCAGGGGTATTATTGTTGGTGTAAAACCTCGGAGATGGAAGAGCTACTTGAGCAACGAGGCGAAACAATAGGAAGAAAATAACGGCGCACCATAATGTCCTTCATGTTCAGGCCTCTATCACCCTACCTATTCTCCTAACCTCTCTAACCTCTTTGCAAAGCGACCGGCAGCTTTGTGGGCCTGTGTCACCCTAGCCTTATATCGGAGGAGGGTAGATTGCTTTTGGTGGTGTGATAGGAGGGAATTGTGCAAATGCCCTACTTGCCCTTGCTACCACGTGCTAAGCCTGCAGATGAGATCCAGTACAGACCCAGCATCGATCATGATCCCGAGCAGACAGAAGCAAAACACAAGGCGAGAGCAGGTGGTCATTATCCTGCCATGGATTTTGTATTCACCGCCTCCTCAACGGGTCTTTAAGAATGTAGATCAAGAATTGCTAGGCCACGAACGTGAGACTTGAGAGTTTGTTGGTTTTATCCTGTGACGTATAGGATGATGCTGCGCCGCCGCAGTACTCCTCACTTTTAACGATAGGATCTCCCCCTGGTGATCTACATGGCCGCGACGATGCCACGTGCTGGGAGATCGATATGTGGGAACGGCCACCCAGCGTTTCACCATCAGCTTGGTGAGCTATAGAAAATGGCTCGGCCCGATCGTAAATCGATCCCTCATGGGAAAGGAGAGGTATTCGGGTGCCGGAATTGACTTTGAATGAATGCGTGACCGATGATCAATCTACCCCGCAGATATTTGCCCGAGTGTCGATACAGCAGTGAGTTTTACATGCCGCATTGGGGCGAGATTTCCACTCGGCTAGCAGTGCAGCCAGCATGATTAACAAAGGCAGGATGATGGCCGCGTACACATACTTACGTAGTAAGATTGCTATTCTGCCGTCTGTAGTCTAAGGATTCCGTGCCTCGAATGGGTTGCAAGTTTCGACCCTCATGGGTATTGCACCACCCACTTAGAGGTAGTATAGTGGTATAGTGGTATAGTGGTATAGTGGTATAATAGCATACTACATCGCTTCGTGTCTGCCGTTCCAATTGGGACGATTGGAGAAAACTGACGTGCGTGCGTGGCATGGCATGGCATGGCGTGATGCATAGGCGAGGAGGATGCAACCGCAACGCTGAAAAGCCACATTTGCAGCGTTCTTTAACTAGGTAGGTACATGGTGGTTGGTTAGGTACTTAGTTAGTGCTTAGCTAATTTTTGAAGTGGCTACCTCTACATAAGGTTATGTCGATTTTGTAGAACGATTCCTTCCTTCGTACCCTAACTGTTTTCTACTCCGTACCTCCGACAACAGTAGGTGCTGGGTATAAGCTCTGCCAAGAGCGTCCATAACGTGTCAAGCTGTACACAAGGCTTAGGTACCTATATAAAAAGAGGTAAATAGCATCAGATGTCATTAAGCCTCGTTGATCCAAGGCTCCAGGACACATGCAGTTCACACACCTATATTAAATTCACACGAGTTGATGTGCATCTATTTTTTCAGTCCGAGCAGATTAGGTTACCTATTTATCATTTGACAAACAATTTCTATAAGATATACTGCCTCGATGTTGTGCAGATACCATAGCTGCAGCAGACATGCCGAAGTGAACTATTGACTTACTTACAGTAGTACTTAGATAGAATGCTATTCTTAGAAACACACCTGTTTTGTTCATGCCGATTCCCACCAGCACAGAGATACCTGGTATTTCACAGTCTTCGCATCTCTTCCGTACCTAGGGAATAACCCGGCTTCATTGATTCAAAAACGGGGGTATCAAGCGACGTTTCCGCCGAGCATATTGCCTTTCCTCATTAAACCACCTAATGAAGATATCGGCCAGTCTCGACTCTTTGAGCCATGATCTGCAAGACCCCTGACCCGCACATGGCATGGCGGGCGTGGAGTGTATGCAAAGTGGAGATATACTATGTTTGTCCACTATAAGTACTAAGTATGTTCGGCCTTAGGTAGCCCTTCAGCGGCCCTTCAGGCTCCAGTGCAGCCCTTCGATGCGACCCTGTTGCAGGAACAACACGCTTCGCTATCTCTATCAATGCTACCTTACCACGCTCTGATTATTTTCGCTTAGCGGTACATTCTCGTATGCTCCGTTTCAGCCCCTTTACGCTGCAATATAGCAAAGGGACATTGTCGCATTCGTTGTGCCCTTTCTGTGCCCTTTGATTCCCCACCTTACAGTACTTACTTATATATGTCGTATCATCAATATGTAGGCATTTCATAAGGCTAATAACGCACGGGAGAGGAATAGCGCATTACCTACCTAATGATAGCTAAAAGTATGTATAGTACTAACGGTAGCTAGGCGAGTTAGGTACATTCATACCCCATGGATCCAGGCGGTTTCAAAAGTTGATCTAGCGTCCCAATCTGAGGTTAGCCTTATATCCATTACCACACACCCCCCGTCAGAAGCCCCCCGTCATCCAACAACCATCCCTCATTCAATCCCGCCAGGTCTCCTATTCTCGAGACCTTCCTTCGTATTGTAGCATCTTTACTTTACTTTACAAGTGGCGACGTGATTGATTGCTAGTACTTGGTCCCCGGATCTATTCCACTTCAGTATTACGGTGCTTTCTTCTACTGCCTCTTGTGGTTATCATCCATCTACCGTTGCAGTCACTTTATCCCCCTCTTCCCTCTCCGCCGTCATTCATACTATTCATCCCTTCACCCATATATTGGTCTGTCCTTTCGTCCTTGTACCACTTGGCCCCAAAGAGAACACGGAATCACATTACGTTCCATCACTTGTCTACCATTCAGGTCACGCGACGACTAGCGGACAACCTGAATTCTTAAGATGCCCACCTCCTTGGACTCGTCTCGCCCTATTATGGCGCCTTCGGTATGTCATAATGACCATAGTCTCCTGCACTAATTAAGGAAGCAACCTTAAGCTATGCGCATCACTTCTTGTACTATACAATTCACTTAACACATAGCATTTCTTCTTTCCTTTGTCCAATTGCGAACAACACCAACCAATTGGAATAATTTGTAACGTGAATTCTAATCCTCCACCGCAGCTCGTCTCTCCTCGCGCATCTCTCCGTCTAAGCACATACAGCACAGCGCCGTCGCTCGCCGCGACCATGCACACCACTGACTCGGCACACGCCGAGATTCGGAACATCGAGTCGGGGCTGGCGCGCATGGAGAACAAGGCCCTCTCGAAGCAGCGCGTCGTGCTGTCCGAGGAGAAGACGGCTAACATGAGCAAACTGGCCCTGGGTGCCAAGCTCGACCGCGCCCTTGACCGCCGCATGACCAGCCAGGATGCCGAGATGCGCCCGCGGAATAAGAGCCTGAGCGAGAAGGAGAAGGAGGAGCAATAGAGAGACTCGAACGACCATGAGTTGAATCTGGTCATCAATTCGCAGAGAAAAGAAGCTGGTTATCATTCTAGTAATTATACGAACTATGGAAGGCGGGTAGGTTGGGCGCGGCACGGGATGTGGGAGACCATAGGACGCGGCTCATTGTTCGATAGAAGAGTACGGTTCACGGTAGACAGACACGTGGGCGGGCAGGCGGGCGGGCATGGCCGGAGGTAAGGAGACCAGTTCCGGTGCTTGGGTTTCATGTGCGTCGTGACACATGCAATCATTGCCGCTGATTGGAACCCTGCCGTGCACTAGCCACTCCGATGCTGGGCCACCTTGCGCACTTAGGTCCTCGCAATCCGGGAACGAAGGATCGCAGCTATACCATCACTCTCTCGATATCCGGGGCAAAGGGACGTCAATCATTATCTATATGTTCCAGGAAAGCCCACGGACCGCCATCGACGCCATCCTACAAGGGCATGCCTCGGCCATATTCCGAGTGCTCTCTTCTACAATATGATATAATTTCGGCGAGGAGGGGAATTAGCCGTTGACTAAAATCACGGACATTCGTATACAGGCAGACGGGGGGAGTCCTTACATCTTGAATCTTGAATACTATTTACAACATTTCCTGGCACGCTCTACAATGAAGAATCTGCACCTGACGTGAAAGGGCCCTAGGTCACGGGGATCTCCCTGTCGCTATCCAAGTGCCATGCACTCTAATTCTAGGCCATACTCGTATTTCGGATCGTAGTACTTTCCGCGGACACGAATGTCTCTAAACAAAACCAAATCCCACTTAATCGACAGACGTTCCCATCATAGCATTGCTAACGCCAAACGCCATTCTGGCTCGGGATGTGCAGAGCAAAGCAGAGCCAAATTGTCTAGGCCGGGTAGAAGCGATCGAGCAGTACAGTTCTTCATCCTCACCCGCATCCCCATTCTCCGCCTCCAACGAAACCCCTAGTAATCTGTGCCTGACCATTTTCCGCACCAAGCCCTCATGATCGATCCTAAGACGAAGCAACAGCTTTCTTGGCGACTTTCTCCTCGACATCTTTCAGCAGCGCAACAAGCTCCGCCTCCTCGCCTTCCAACTCAAGCGCTTTACGCACCCACTCCCTTGCCTCCTCAAGGCGTCCCATCTCCAGAAGCGCCTTCCCCCGCCTCCACCACGCCTTCGCATTTCCCTGGCGCTTGGCCTCGACGCTGGCTTCCGCATCCGCCGCGGCCTCGGGCCAATCGAGGAGGGACATGTGCGCCTGCGCGCGGTTCGCATATAGGGCAGCGACTTCTTCCCTCACCAGGCCCTGCGGCTCCCATAGGGGACGGCCGAGAGCCATCTGCAGGCCCAGGGAGTACAGTTTCACGGCCTCGGCGTGGCGGCCCTTCCGATGCTCTGCGTTGCCGCTGTCGCGCAGCTTGGTGATCTGGGCCGTGCGCTTCGGGTTCACGGGGACCGGGGGCGGGGGGACCTGCAGGGGCGCGTCGAGGGAGAGCAGCGCGCGGTGCAGCGAGTTCAGGGTTGCGAGCTCGGTCTGGAGGGTCCGCGAGCTCGAGCTGGTGCTGACGGCCTTGGTCTGCGGGTCGATTTGTAAGGGGAGAAGCGTGAATGTGTCGAGGTCCGACATTGTGGCGGGTTGGTTGTGCTGGTCTCTGATGGTGGGATGTTGGAGGTATTGTGGTCGGGATTGTCGAGAATGTAAGTAGAGAATATGTATATATTTAGACAGGGCAGTTAGTACTATAGATGAAAAAAACTGGGGTCGTGGGCCACTAAAAAGCGTTTAGCTATCTGGCAACTTCGTACCTTGTCCGCTACAACAAACGGTCCACCTTTCTTTTTCAATCTACACTATACAGATCCCCAGTCAGTTGACCACCCCTGTTCTTCTTCTATTAGTGCTATCCAACAAATGATGGCCGACGCACCACTAGAACTACGGAAGGAGAACCTGTGCCAGCTGCAGCGTTCGCTCGGTGTTGAATGTTCTTCTGACTCGGATCTTACCGAGACCGATTACAATGCAACCGAAGAAGAAACATCATCGGAATTTCTCGCACGCGTCGCAAGCCGTCCTCCGCTTCAGATGTTTCTTCCGCGATGGGCGCGAACAGACCTTCCTCCACCTGGGGAAAGTTATCGGCTCGGTCCGCCTTTGCCGAAATGTGCTCGAAACGTCACTACACGAACACGTTCACAACTATTACGTCCCGTGGACTCTTCTGAACCCATCAACATGGAACTATTACCGCCCCAGGTACAAAAGCCGCTTCAGGTGGACTCTCCCGAGGCACTTCACGACCGCCAAATATCGCTGCGCGTGTCAGCGCCAACCCGGGCACGAAGACGGCGACCACGGAGCTCTGCGCTTCGGGCGGCAGGTATTGGCGCCGGCATAACAGAAGTCCGTAAAAGCGTAAGAATAGCAGTAAAAGACGCACAGCAACACGATAGAAGAACCATGGGAAGCCGACAGAGTAAAGTCTCCGGGACAGCTAAAGTAAAGAATGCAACAATACAGCACAATTCTACCAAAGGGAATTATCATAATCTGTTAGTCGCAATCTGGATGAAAATACCCTCTCAGCGTAAAGCGGATTAAAGTAGCCGATCTTTTCAAAAGATCTTAATCAAGTAACGTGTTTCTAAAATTAACTTTGTAATAAATTACTTAAAGGTGCATACGTGGCTGTTACTACCACGCATATGCTTGGAGGAATCGCTAAGTCTTTCCGTCTATTGCCACGGTGGTAAACAGGGCGTTCATGCAGTAGATTGTAGATATATAGATGTATAGATTCCATACGAACAACCACCAGCAAGGCTGCCGGCAAGGCAACTAACCAATGTGTACAAAATAGGACCCAACTACACACTCCTTGAATCGTTGTTTTCCTTATGTTTTTTGTCAATTTGATCAATCCAGCCGTTGGACTCGTATAGGAAGTAGTTAAGTGGAGCAAATCTATACGGGTGGCTTAATGAGTGGCCGAATAGTGGCAGAAATTGGTGGGCTAGTTGTTTGCTGTCTTAGAATCGCTCTCTTCATATATGAGTTACAGCGTGACTCTCGTCCAGGCGGACGCTGTGGGCGCCGTGGGACTACGTCGACTTAATCCACAGCTACAAGTTTGTCTATAAAGGTCAGAGTGTTAACGAGCATGAATCTTATGACGGAGAGAATTCTGATTCTCATATCTCTGACAAGGATGACGTAGAAACAAATAGATCAACACAATTTCCATGAAGACCAAAGTACTGTGTTTGAGCTTTCACGACCTTTATACGTCCCATTAGCGAGTCCGCCCCGTCCAATAAAGATCAAGTCGAACAACATAGTGCTGGGTGAATCTGGCCATGAAACACTATGGCTCAACCACCATGAGGTAAAGCATGTTGAAATTACTTCTGTGGCCCGTCTGAAAATCAATTGCCGGAATGGCCGCCTCTGTGGGGACTTGATACGGGATCCTGAGATTGATGGGACAAAATTATCAACCTCGATCCCGACCGTTACCGCACCTCTTATTATTCAGACACCGACGCAGGGGCGGCGTTTTGCCATGTCACGGACAACTTGCTGTCCTATCCCCATTGAGTTGGAAGTAAGAAGTTATTAGTCCTGGATTCGCCCACTGGGAAGGAGTATGTGGCAAGAACATATCAAGAGCAGGACCACCTCTGGTTAGAGAATTGGCTGGCCATGTTGAAACCACTTCAGGTATTTCCCAAATCCCCAGTGATTCCTATAGGTCTTCATCGATCAGAGCGACGGCTGTATTCATTGACACCTTCCAGACCTGACACTATAAGCCTTGCGACGTGGATGAAAGATCTCAGTGCTGAAGATAGAGATGATCTTGGCCATAAGCTATTCTGGAAGCTCCTGCGTGTTGTTAGCGACATGCACAGGCGAGGTATCGTCCATCATCGTCTTAGCCTAAGCACAGTCTACAACCTAGTCACATCTGATGACTTTGCCACCATCTACGTTGGTGATTTTTCCGCAGCAACAAACGATAGTGGCTTAGCTGAACTCCATTGCTTTCACATATTCGGTCTCGTCTTTGTCTTGGAAGAAGAACCGACGGCAACAAGGACCAATAACAGACTAAGAGGTTATTGGATAAACCTCCACAACTCAACCCGAAGCTCCTGAACACTTACAATAGTGGAACTAGCGAAGCAACTCGATTTAGTGCCTGACGGAATATTGGACATATTGAAGCCCCTAGGTGTATCAGAGGACGTCGTTGTTGTCTCAGAGAATGGCCAAATACCTGTTCAGCAAATCGAACAGTAGATTGTGTTGCACATTCGCCAACGACGCAGAGAAACAACAAGAGAACAGGTCAACAGACTACTAATGTATGCAACTGGTGGGTGGATCTCCGCACTACACCTGGAATACGCTGTTCTTCATTTGGAAAAGAAGCACGACGTCGGGTATCTGTATGACCCCAGATGCCTCATCGAAAACCCATGTACAACAGCATTACGCGTCGCTTTTCAAATTCCGTACCACCCAGGGCAAGAGCTTCTCCGACTGAATGAAGTATCACCCCAAGCAGAAGAAGATCTACCATTCATACTTGAACGGTTTTGCACACAATTATACGAGGTTCGTGGCTTTTCAGAAGGTTGGTACATTAGGGCACCGGAATTCAAGCAGATCGCAGAGTTTCTAGACTTGATCTATCCTATAGACCAGTTCGAAGATATGAGCAGCTTCACATATCCGGACTGGTATCTCCATGCCGTTGGGGAATATTCACCAATTCACCCCGTCCAAGCCCAGGCCGCAATATTCTCTCAATATTTTATGGCCAGCATGAGCCACAAAACAAGCACAGGCTTTCCATCAACATCCGCGCTAGTTTTAGGTTCACGTTTGGTCCGATGAACGAAGCACGGAACGCGGTATCGACTGAGGAGAGAGTGACGGAATAGTTCGACAGTACAAAAGAAAGGCGGCTCGCACAGGATATGACAAAGTTAACGTTCAAACAAATTGAAAACTAAATGTTTTACTTTCAAGTATAGCGTAAAAACAAATATTTTTAATGACCTACTCGCTAAAGTATTCAATATTACTCATTTCCTACCATCTGGACTGCGTATATTCCGCATACTTATTCATGGTACACGCTGCCAACACAAGATTCGCTCGCCGAAGCACATACGTATGTATACAGCAGTGCTAACCTTCTTCCGTTGAATCAATCTCAACCAAAAGACATAACGCTCCGGAGGGGGTGAGGGGCTACCCGGGTATACCGGACGTCCCCAGTATCGTGTATATCCCATCTCATATATATTCCAATCATACATCACATACATCACAGCTTTAAGGCCAGCAACTCTGCGCAGGGCGCCAATCGCGCTCAAACATCTGCGAGACGAGATAAAGCGGATCTTCCCAGTCGGTCTCGTCTCGTGGTGTCTTTTCTGCAGATGATAGCCCGTGTCAGCGGGGACTAGATGACAGAACAGCGATATGAAACATCACTGTAAACAGAAGTACAGAAATAAAACTCACTCATCTGTTCATATTTTTGACGCGTCGCTATTAGAGTCCGAATCTCCTCGACAGAGTCGACACCGAACTGCCGAGCCATTGTAGCCTCGCTATTGGCAAGCGGGTCGAGGTCACCCTTATAGTAGTGCCAATGGCCCAAGATGATATCGGCGCCGTGCTTGATCTTTGCCGTGACATCTTCGAGATCGTAGTATGTCTATCACAACACATCATACCAGTTAGTCGCCACGATGCTGACAAATTCACAATCCGACAACGCCATCACGCACCTTGAGTCCTTGCTCCTTTGCCCGTCTCCGCCGGTCCTGGCAAGCCACCGAGATTTCATGCAGCATCATGAAGACGATCAAGTAGACCGTGAAGAAGGTCGTATCAGTGCGCTTCTGCATCAGCAACCACAATTCATCGAGGACCTCCCTCTTGAGCTTCAGTAGCACATGGTTGTACCCAATGGAATCGAACTGGGCCGTGATCATCCTCGACACGAACTTCCTCTCGCAGGGCGGGGTGGACGCCTCGAGGTTCTCGTGGCCCGCGGCGACGTATGCAGAGCCGAGCGTAAAACCTCGGGGGCATGTTAATCATCGGACACGGTGTCGAGGCAGGCAGACGGGTAGACTTACGCGATGCGAGCCACAGCCGGAAGTAGTTCTGGAACAGCGTGGCGGGGTCTCCTTTGGTCTTTCCGAAGTCTCTGTTCGCTGCCTTAGCGCTGTGACATATACTGGGCGAAAAGGTCTCTGCGTTAGCTCGCTCTATTTTCTACAGATTGCGTGGAACCAGAGGCTCGAGATGTGATTCACTTACGCAGCCGAAAACGTCCGTCTCACAATGTCATTGACTGTCGTGTCCCGCACGAACCGGCGGATGGCTTCCTCGGCGTTTTGTTTAACATAGCATCGGTATTCTTCCGAGGTGGCATCGATATCGGCTAGCGCGTAGGCAGGTATGGTGACGACGAGGGGCGGCTCCGTCTCCTTGTACTTCCAGTAGCGGTGTTGTATATCCATACCGTTTGGTTTGAATCTCCGTACCTTGAGCGGCATGGGGTCACAGAACAGCTGGGTGACGCCCATGCCGATTGTGACGACCTGTTCGTCCACCCAGTCGCTCGATGGGATGTTCTCGGCGCAAACTCCTGCCCATCTCTGCGTGAAGCCTAGACCGCCTACACGGAATAAGACGACCTCGTTGAGGTTCCATCGAAGACAAGGTATCCGATGTATGACCTTCTTAGTGTCGAGCCCCAGCACTTTGTTGCAACATAGGCAGTACGCCGTCTCGGGTTTGCCAGGGTCGGGTATGCACTGCTCTAGGGTATCAGTTCGTGTGACATGTTGGGAATCGTTCGTGGTGTTGGGCAACCTACCCGGATTTTTTGCATCCGGCAACGAATACAAGCTCTTCGTTTCCGAGTCTTGCTTGTTTCCTCGCGATCCTTGGGTCGTAGTTGTCCTCGGGGACGACGAGATCCGGAGGCGGTTCTACCACCTGATACCTTATGGGAGTGAGAGAGGGACCCTCTGAGAACGGCAGCAGGCATCTGAGTGTAGCCATCGAACCTGGGTTCGCTAGAAAGTAGCGAGCGGTGAGGTGAAGAGTGATTTACGGGGGGGAGATCGAGCAAGGGCCCGGGCGTCTGTCCCTCATACCATAGCTCATTACTATTAAGAGAGCGAAACCCATATTCACCGAGATACCGATTTGGATTAGGCGCATTTCCAGAATGGTGATGCGGGATTGGAAATTTGAGGGTAGATTCCAAGGTATTCTCCTCGGAGACATAGGATCTTCCATAAGAAAACTGAGGTATCCTGGGAGCATCGAGGAGCGGGGGTTCGTAGGAAGTACTTTCTATCCCGAAGCCCGCCCTTGTGAAACCTATGTTATAGTCGGCCACGTCGCGCCCCGGGGAGAAAGACGCCGTTAATGCGGTTGACGATTGGTTGTGGGTAAGGGTGTTCGTGTGGGCATCCGTGTAAGACATGTATGGATGACTAAGGAAACTCACGAAAGAAGGGGAAGAAAGGGGAGGGGTGCTGTGGGTAGAGGCTTGCCAATTTCCGAAAGGCTTATTAGGGGGAGCATGACCACTCCAACCATCATCTCCGTCGACACCAAGGGCACCGCTATGTTCCGTAAGTATAGGAACCATTACTTCCGGATTAGGAACAGAGATAGTAAACTGATCCCCATCTTGTGTCGCAAAGCTCGGACTCGTTGTCCTTACCACCGCGTCATGTTGATCCCAATTGTCAGTTGGTGAGCCCAACGAGGGTCTCCAACTACCCGGGTCTCCCCAGGCCGTGCAAGTATCGTTGGGAGCCGCGGTTGTATGATGGGAGCCGGGGAGAATAGTGGGAGAGACGGCGGGTTCATCTAGAGCTGCAGCGCCTTGTCCCTCCCTGCCCCCAAAGTAGGACTCGTGTAATGGTGACGGTGACGGTGAGTTTGGCTGTGGCCTCATTTTCCCTGTAGACATCTGAGGGTCAGTCATCTCAATTCTCTTTCTCAGCATAAGCTCATCCATTGCTAACACGCCGGTACCGGGTGTTTGGTACGACAAACGGGGCTTGAGAGGACAGAAGCATCTTAGAGCCCAAAGAGTATCAGCTACGGGAGTCGGGTCCAGCCGTACGTGCATAGCATTAGGCCTTTCAGCTTGTCTAGAAACCGGGCAAAACGTACCAAACCCAATTCACAGGTAGTGAGTGTACTTCTTATCTTTGCGGCGCCTTCGAGGTGACTAGTTAAGCGGTACAATACTGCAGAACGTTCAGGTGATTATGAGGAAGCGTTTGAGTGATCTGACTCGCTCGCGTTCAACCGGTGAACGGATGGAGATCTTGAGTAGTACGACAATCGGATCGCTTCTCTTAGTTGTGTGCAAGCTTGCCCCGATCAGAAAGACGCAACAAGAAAGCACGTAAGCTCGACAGTCAACTCGGCGATCTTCGCATGCACATGAAAGCCTCGTACAGAATGGAACGAAGTGTTGTGTTGCACTGCGATTGCTGAGAGAGGACATTGACGATTGAAGAAGCTGTCGTGTTAGCAGACTTGAGCTTGGATTTGGGTTGGGGCTGTGCGATGGCAAACAGCATAGAGATAACGGACACCGAGGAGTCATATCGAATGGGCAGCGATGAATACCACTCGCTTCGCTTCGTCTATTGTTTTTGTCTCACCCACCAAGAGTCGGGATAGGAGCCTAGCTAGTCCGTCTGCATATGTCTCCTCGTCCCCCTTATTTTCCATCATGTCTTCCGCTGCCCATCACCCCTCTTCTTGGGCTCCATCTCATCTTGCATTGAATAAAATCAATTGAGCCGCCGCCACCAACATCAGCTATTCATAATGTACCGATAGTCATACGTCGTCTTATAATTCCACGTTCTCAACCAACGGGGACGACGTGTTTGATCCTGGACTGTACAGCCCTGGCTTGCCCCTTCTTTTCTCCCTCCCGGATAAGCGGCCACTGTACAACACGTATTCTGTACCCTTAGCCGCATTTCGCGTTTGTATTAATGATTAATAACATTGCCTACCCTGCAAACGGATGACGTCTGCATTGTTGGCGTTTAAAAAGTAAGTAGTTTGCGAGGCCCCGTCGTATTCGTGAAACTGTGGCTTTTTGTTCTGCGCCGTGCGCTTTCAATTCATGTGTTGTTGAAAAAAAAATGAGACCTTCTTGTAGAATATGTAATACAATCTGGGCGCCACAAGATTGTCATCTTCTTGAACGAGGAACACAATTGCTGATCTAGTTGTGCACAAATGGATCGAGGCCGACCTAAGATACTGAATGTCTTCTGCGCCGCTAGGCCACTGACCTCATGCCGGTTGCCATATCACGGCGTACCGGGTACTCGGGAACAATTCTGGACCATCCTACTGATGCTTCGTTGCCTCTGTGTGACAGGTTCGTTGATATCGGGGCACCGTTTTCATGGATACTCGCATTAGGCAACTACGGAACTGATATGAGGTAGAACGACAATTTCCAGCGCTCTCAATCACTTTCTTGATGAGGTTCCTCTCCGGTTCGTTGGTAACAGACTCGGTGTGCTCCGTTGCCTGCCATGCAACCCGAGATTTCTTGCAAACCGAGGACAATGGTATACCGATATATTCACGAGTATAGTTAGTCTCATTCGATATGCTCATAGGTCGCACTGTACCTCGACCTAGTCGCTCGGGTTCTTCCTGCTCAAAGGAACATACATGTCCACTTCCCACGACGAGGACAGCGCTAGCAACAGATCGTCCTATAACGCGTCCTGAGCAAGGTCATGAGGAACCGTTTCCCCGGCTTGTTTTCAACGATATGTTTGCTAGGTATAGCATCGTGTACTTCGTCCGCTGTGCCACGGTGCGCTTGTACTAGTGATACTGGGCGGAGCACAGGTATGCAATGAGGCTATTCGCACTTCTGCTAACGGGTAGATCCCAGTCCGACCAGTTTTCGATGTTGTAGGATCTTGCGTGCAACTATGCGGATCACATACATATGAAAAGAGGCTTTGTTTGTGTGAACGATGATGATCTGATCAGAGGACAGGGCGCTGGGACACGATAATCCCTCAATGTGCTATACGTCGGGATTGCACATGGTAAAATTGGGGCGGCGATGATTATAAAAGAAAGGCTTTCGACGTTCCCAAAGCCAGGTTTTTTCAGTCCATAGTCCTTCATCATTGCACTATCGCCCTGTTGCATTATCAAAAGAGAAATCATGACAGCCCATATCCTTCCCACGGCCTCCTGCGGGTTCATCAACCTTCAGGGTTGGGCCAACAATGATGAGACAGAACCCTCAATGATTTTGCCTCAGCAGGGTGGAGCTTCCGCAGAACCACCACTTGGCTTCCCTTCTTCCATCGAGGGCCCTACAGTCTGGTCGGGAGGAGGCAGCGTCTCGTTTGATTCGCAAACACTTGAGCTGGGTCCGACGGACGTGGCTGAAGTAGAACAAGCGGTCAAATTTTTCCTTGGTATGTAGAAGACTTTATATAGCGTCTTTATCGTTGAAAAAAAGGAGGCACAGAAGGCTCACGCTGAATCGATAGGCCTCGGTCTTGACGGAAGTGAAGTAACTCGCGAGAATTTCCCGCTTCCTAATCTAGGGCCTCGACTCGAGGATCGTGCAGCGGAAATTCATCGAGGGAGTGGCCTGTGTATTGTTCGAGGTCTTAGCTCCGGAGCGTATTCAGCAGAAGACAATACTATTATATTCCTCGGTATTGCCAGCTACATTGGTAGCCAGAGGGGTGTACAGACTTCGAAAGGCGCTATGTTGAGTAAGTGGACTCGATAGACAACTTGCCTGAAGATGAAACTGAACTGCCCAAGCCCATATATACGAGTCTGATTCCTGGACGGTCCCCCGCGAAAAACGCCATGGTATTCATACAAATAGCAGCCTGGTGCGGAGAGTCCCCCTCATTCTGAGCATGAGACCGACGTTATGCTAATGTCTATACTTAGCCCTTCCACAACGATATGGGATGCGAGATTCTAGCCATTCATATCCGTAACTGCGCCGCTCAGGGCGGTGGAACATACGTGGCGTCGGCATCGGCCGTGTATAACGCTATGATGAAGGCTAACCCTTGGGCCGTCCATACCTTGGCTAAGCATAACTGGCCCGTGCAAGTGTGAGTGTCCGCTGGACTAAATATGGTCCTGTGTCATAGCAACTACGTATATTCATTGAATCACTTCTAGTTCACGAGGCCCTTCGCCGTTCGTCCTTGCCCCGCTCCTAGGTTTTCAGTCGGGAAATCTTGTCATATCGGCGGACCCTAGTCGCATCGGTCCTCATCCAGCCGTCGCGAACAATCGAATTCCTGATCTACTGCCGGCGCAGAAGGAAGCCTTGGCATTGTTGCAACAGACGGCGACGGCACAGCAGATGCGACTACCCGCATGTCAGGGAGACATGGTGTTCATCAATAACTGGGCTGTGCTACATGCGCGTGACTCGTATCAAGACGATAGCACAGCAACTCGACATCTCGTTCGTCTTTGGCTACGGAATGAAGAATATAGCTGGGAGATTCCAAAATCGATGAAGACACCTTGGGAAGCATCATTCGGGACGAAAGCGAAGAAAATAATCAACAGGCAGTATCCTGTGGCACCGATGCCTGAGTACATGGAGCCAAAGTTCACTAATGGTTCGGCTGCCTTCATCATGGAAGACAGTGACGAAGAAGAGTGTTGAAATCTTACTCTTTATCATGACGTCATTTTCCTGTTCTCTTCACACGTTGGCTGCTCTGGCAAATGACGGACGTGTCTCCGGTTTTCTGTTTCCTTATGGTGTGCCTATTATGATGAAGGATTCTTTTGTGGATCTTTGCGCTTTGAAAGTCAGAAATTGTGGCGAACACTTGATATGATAGTTTGATCAGATATCGGCATTCTAAATAGTGCTTCGCCAGAATCAATGAATAGTGAATGATAGCTTACAAACATGACAACAGTAAATACATTGCAACTAATGTGATCGTATAGCTCCATGGTACCAAAAGGACGAATTACGAAGGGTAGGAGAAAGCGACCAGGTATTTCATTCCACGCTGCGATAAAAATCTGCAGCGTATGGAACTTCTCAGTTTCGAGACGAACGTTGTTCAACCTGACGCTGTCTTGCGGACAAACGGACAGACATACTGTATATCAGTGGATCAGACCCAGCATACACGCCTACCATTTCTTTAATATATGCTCGAGCACACGTGTACTGCTATCCTGATGTATATCATCATTCCGCAGCTCCACGGATCGCAGATTACACTGATACCGGCGTATTAATCGAAAGGCAAGTTCCACATATCTGGGAAGGACAATGAAAAGGACCGGCCGACCTCACTGTCTAGAATCCCGGACGGAGGTTGGGATTGGCGGACGTTCTGGGTTCTCTTCTAAGTACTCGGCGGTGGCTGTGCAGCATCAGGAGAACGGCTAAACGGTGGTGGGCCAAGATCTGCCGAGATCTGCCATGTTCATCTGCGGTACTCCGTACTCCAATGGACCAGATGAGATCCGAGCTCCTACACCATCTATGCGGACTCTATCCGGCTACTGGAGCAAGGGAACCTGATACGTAAATATTGTAGTGTAAAGGGCAGCTTTATTTTATTACGTTTGGTATTGTAGATAACAATTAGTGTAAGTAAGGAGATGGTCACAAATAAAAGAACTGACGGTCATTCATCAGTAGTTGTTGTTCAAAGATGGATAGGCTGCCATTGCACTGATACCTACTCCGTATGTAATAACGAAGTATTATGTTGGAAATAGGAGGAAAGTTTGGACCCACACTCACTCCATTAGTACCGAAGTGGTACCTTAGTTTCAAGCCCCTGAATATCATGGCTTATCACTTCTTGGTTGAGCCAATCTTGGCGTTGAAATGAAAATGCCACATCTACATAGCTAGGGAATTTACCCCCAAAAAAATTCAAAACTGCTTGGATAGAACAAATGTAGCACAAATTATGCAGTTAGTAACGTTTACTTAATCTTGCATGCACACCTGGGCAGAGTTGAAGAGAATAAACATGCGACAGTTTAGTCCCTTTTAATAGGTACCTAGGTACTATCAGGTAGACAAACATAGATGCAAGTAAGTATGTACTCCAGTAACGTTTGATCGTTCCTGCATTGACGAAAAAAACCAGAACATTCACTAACCTATCAGCCCCTGTACAGACCCCTGTGCCCCAGCGAATCCACCCTGCCGAGAATCTTGGAGGCTGAACCTGACCAATATAAAAACATGTTCTGGATCCATTAGGGACAACATCCCGGGTCCACCTTATTCGGTACGGTGGGTCTACAATATTCTGTATTACCATTTTAGGTAATAGGCATCGCATAGCCGTGTGCGAGGCAGTAGCACACCGACAGCTATTCGACACCATCGAGACTGCCAAGATATTCATAAACAGGCATCATGACTGATCGATCCTCTTTGCCAAGTGTACCTAACCGCGCAGTATCGCGCAGTATCGCGCAGTATCGCCCATTGTACTCTCTGCCCAGGCGAGCCAGGCCCGGTTGAGATGACCTCGTATTTCTTTCACCCTTTCCCTCCTCCTTGACGCCCTACCTCAAAACCTAATCAAACCACTCTCTACCCTCTCTACTACCCTCCCTCTGTCTCACTCAGTTTCTACCCTTTTTCCTTCCAATCCTCGGACTGCGTCACAGGTTGGACATCCTCACCGGCAGGAAGCAAGAAGCAAGAAACACACCACACTCCTTTAGTCCTAATAGTACCAACTACACTCACGCTCCTTACATCTTCCCAGCACGGGACCTTCAGGAACAACAAGTCGCCGTCACCTTTCTTCGGCCTCTCGACGTTGTTTACCTTTGTGACAGTTTGATTCCCCACGACGCGCTCGTTTCTGTGTCTTGGATAAGGAAGGGAGCTTGAGACAAGCAAGGCCCGGAAGAATTCCAACGACGCCAATCACAGCCATACGCCACAGTTGATTTTCGGCTCTGCTTCACATCCGACGGCAAAGATATCGCCGTTTGTGGAACTAAATTCGACGAAAATAGTAATATTAATTCATCGTCATGGGTTTCCTACGCGCAGCTTTGGCATCGTCGCTGCTGTTGGCGGCTGCCGATGCCGCCCTAGAGCCCATCGTCATGAAGGTGAGTCTATCACTCATAGTTATAGACGCCAAGCCCGCGTCAAGGGAACTACTCGGTCCACCGTTGATCAGTCTCTGCACTTTCACCTCCAACTTCGCTGTGCAGAAACTAACACATACTTGGTGAATAGGGATCTAAGTTCTTCACCAAGAGCGGCGACCAATTCTATTTGAAGGGCATCGCTTACCAGCAGGAGGCTGGCACGGGCCCTGGGGGTGCCGCCTCAAGCAGCAACAAATTTATTGACCCGCTATCAAATGAGAAGACTTGCAAGCGAGATATCCCTATTCTGGAGAAATTGGGTGTCAACACAATCCGAACGTACGCTATCGATCCTGACGCCGATCACTCAGCCTGTATGAAACTGCTTGACGATGCTGGAATTTACGTCATTGCCGATTTGGGCGAGCCCGCCTTGTCCATCAACCGTGACGACCCTGCCTGGAACGTCGACTTGTTTGACCGATACAAGGGTGTTATTGACAACCTCGGTCAATATGAAAATGTTATTGGTTTCTTCTCGGGCAACGAAGTCACCAACAACGCTACTAACAGTAAGTTAAATACGCGCGGTTTCACATAGCTATCATACCCAGAGAGGAGCTCTTGCATTTTATGTCTTATCTTTCCAGCGGGACACATAACTAACTGCTCTGCGTTTGTAGCCGGTGCTTCTGCGTACGTCAAGGCAGCTACCCGTGATACCAAGAAGTACATTGCCGACAAGATGGCTAAGGGTGGACGCTGGATGGGTGTTGGATATGCCGCCAATGATGACGCTGAAATCCGTATTCACATGGCCCAGTATTTCAACTGTGGTGATCAAGACGAAGCTATTGACTACTGGGGTTACAACATCTACTCGTGGTGTGGCAAGAGCACATTCGAGAAGTCTGGTTACGACGTTCAGGTTGAGTTCTTCTCTAACTACTCGGTTCCCGTCTTCTTCGCCGAATATGGATGCAACACAGTTGGTGGTGCCGAAGGCAGACTTTGGGACGATACTACCGCTCTCTACTCAGATAAGATGACCGGCGTGTTCAGCGGTGGTATCGTGTACATGTTCCACGAAGAAGAGAACGACTACGGTGTGGCCAAGGTCAACGGTGACAGTGTCTCAACCTTGAAGAACTACGATGTTCTCAAGACCAAACTCGCTGTCGCCAAGCCTTCCTCAACGGCAATGAGCGCTTACCAACCCACAAACTCTCCCGCGGCTTGCCCTGCTGTTCAGGAGAACTGGAAGGTGGCTAAGACCCTCCCTCCCACACCTGACAGCTCCCTCTGTGACTGCATGTTCAAGTCGCTTTCTTGCGCACCTTCCAGTGATCTGAAAGACAAGGACTTTGGCGACATTTTTGGGTACATCTGCGAGAAGGACGAGAAGGCCTGCGCCGGCATTAAGCATGACCCCGAGGCTGGCGTCTACGGCCCATACAGCATGTGCAGCCCGAAGCAGCAACTTGGTCATGTTCTCGACGCTTATTACAACAACCAGAACAAAGGCAGCTACGCCTGTGACTTCGACGGCGCAGCAGAGGTTCAGAGTAGCCCCAAGGTCGAGTCTTCGTAAGTTGGAAACCATAATATGCTTAAACGGCAACGCGCTAATCATGATTTATTCAGATGTGAGGTTCCACTCCAGAAGGCTAGCTCTGCTGTAGCTGCGGCTGCCACCGCCACTGGCAACACCAGTGGAACCGGTTCCACCTCTGGATCGGGCTCCCAGAACAGTGATAATGCCGCTCCCGGCACCATGCCTTCGTCTCCCATCTTTACCCTGGGTAACATGGCCGTAGGTCTTTACGTCCTGGTAGCTATGGGTGCTGGTGCCGCTATTGTCGCCCTATAATCTGCATGTATCGTGTGTAGAAGGGCGCGTTTCAACCTGAGAGATAAACCCAGTTCCATTCCCCAATTTATTACCGTTCGACGGATAGACACGGTTATGCGAAGACAAGATGGCGAAGAATGGTTTTGGTTTCGGTTTCGTTGTTTTCCTGGTGTGGCCGCTTTTGATATCTGTAGGATAAATATTTTCTTGCAGCTACTTGTACGGCTAGCAATTTACAACGTCACAACGTCACCGTTCTGCTTCTTCATGTTTGATATGTGAATGACGATTTTACTCTATAGGGGCAAAAAGGCCTCCGTTTTAAGGGGCTGCCTGCCACCGAAAGGATAGTAGAAATGGTAGTTTACACTGCTACGCGAAAGAGAGCGTGAGCTAGAGCAACATCAAGTGTGCAAAAGAATTTTTTGTAAACGAGATCAAGGAGAGCAGGCCGAGATGCTATTGCTGAGAGTGAAACGGCAACCATAGCAATCGTGTAGCAGAAAGTGACCGGTGAATAACACTGGGACGTAACTGTTGGCATTGAAACATAATCAAGGGGCTTCCCAGAGAACAACTTGGGCTTAACTAAGAGATGCTGGTACCTACAAATGGTTATTAGGGGAATTAAACATATGGATCTGTAGGTAGTTGCTGTGTATTGACCGTTGAGTCCCTCGAGGTAGAAATAAAGGGTTATAATAATTTGAGCCATTACAACGGGAGGATGAGAACTGATTTATCAGCCGTCTATGTGCGTCTTCACCACGCAGAGGGTGCCGAAAGATTGTTTCATTATCTTTCATGAATCAGGTTTATTGCCGCTGTGTCAAAATTCAACATCAACTTTCTTTCCAGCCTTTGAATATGTTTTAGCTGTCAGTGCGTATTTATGAAGGCCAATCGAGAAGACGTTGGGTAACCGCCATAAACATGCCATCTATGAGAGAAGGCTAGCACGGTATAACGTCAAATTGCTTTGTTTAAGCTTAGGGGCTTCGCAAGTTATAACCATCGTTTGTACATGCAGACTTGTTCGCGTATCTAGAGAATATTTGTAACCAATAATAATAGAAGCTATTAAGATTTCTCCATCCTAGAATATCCTTATGGGAATATTAATTGATTTAATTATTAAGTAGCGGTATTAGTTTAGCAGTGGCGTATTTTCATGAACAGTGCTGTCATCCCCATCCGATTCCTCATCAGATGCATCTTCCTCGCCGGAGATAGCGAAATCACAGATCGCTCTCTCACGAATTATCCAAGTGAGACAGAGTGCCGCGCCAGGGCCCAAGACTACAGAGAAAACCAGCATGAGCACAGCAGGCACAACACCGGACTCAGCAAATACCCAATAGAGCACTGAAGCAGCGGTGAACACAAAGTCGATCTCGATGAATTTGAGAACCGTGCGTGTCATCTGTCGGCTATCATTGGTACAAAAGAAACTCCAAATGAAGAAAGCGTGCGTGAGGATGGAGGCAACGAAGGGTAGGGCGTATACGAGTATCATCGAAGGCGGGTGCGACTCGAGATAAAGCGGACCGTTGTCCCTCAACAGTTTAACGGCAGCGAATTTGACAGCCAAATGCACAGCGGCTACCCACACCGGGAAGAAGAGCCAGACGATGATAGGCACAGCATGTCCCAAGACGAGCATAAGAACGCTGGGGACAATAAACCCGATGGCGACCGCTAGGGGGACGGCGTAGATATCTGCCCTGGTGATAAAGCTTCGCTCCAGCATGACGCGCTCCTCCTCGAACGGGCCCTCGTTCCCCTGTCCGTGTTCGAGGGCGTCCTCCTTGACTCTCTCGACTCTCAAGTCCTTGGCATGCTTGAGGAAAACCGGAATGATCCACAAATCCCAGACAAATGTGCCCCCGACGAGATTAAACGCCAGCCAGCCGAGGGCAGGAAAGCGTATGTTCCAGCTCCGCTGGTTGCACGCCCTGGCGGCTTCCACGCGGCAGACGGTGAGCAAGGCCCCCAGGAAGGATAGGAAAACGCTGAGATGAGCGACGCCGCGGACCGAGGCGGTGGCGAACATGAACGCCGAGACGAGAAAACACGCCGGTGCGCCCAAGATGGGAATATGCGACAGTGCGGGTAGTCGCGATCTCGAGTGGCATTGTGAGTAGAGCAGCGGGATGTTCACGTCGCCGTGTGTTGTGAGGATGACCGCTGTCAGGACGGCGAAGAGCACGGGTATGATGAGTATATATTGGATGCGTAGCTGGTGGACCAGCGGTTGGCTGATCTTGATGCGCGCCATCCAACCAACTTCTGCGTCTCACTTTATTCAAAAATTATAGATATAATAAGTTTGAGAGCACGGAGGATGTTTTTCTAAAATTATTGCTCACGACGAGGGCGGTTAGCAATGGTCATGAGAACATGGTCACGGGTTTTTAAGATCGGGCGAAGTTGTACCGTCTGTAGCACCGTGTTAATAATAATAACACTGTACCGCCATCCGTCATGTGATGAATGCGTAGCTTGGGGACGGGAGGTTTGCAATGGCTCAGTAGAAAGTATAGTATCATAAATACGGCTGGAAGCTCGACAGACCTTTTTTTTTTTTTTAACAAACCTCAGGCAGCAAGGTTTCGCTAAGCCAGCCGACCGCGGCCTAATCAACCATTGATACTGTGCTATGCTGTAAAACGTGCTTACATAATCCGATAGTTTTTTATTGTTTTGTTTGCCTTACTCAATTATTGAGGGCAGGCATAGATTCTGGCTTTTGTAGGCTTAGTTCTTCTATCGTGCGGCATGGAGTAGATACTCTATATCGAGGTACACTATACAGTTGTTTATACATATTCCTACAAATGGTCGACAGCCACGTTATGCACGGTCAGTTGCTGTTGTATTATCGAATTCTCTTCATTATTCTTTCGCGAACAATTCTGCTTGCGGCCTTTCCTCCGTTTTGTAAAGCGACGGCGCCGACCAGCGCATACACGGCACCAGACATGACTGTGTTGAGTCCTGAACCTATTTGATTCTCAGGCTAGAAGTATGTTAGTATTCAGCACTTATATAATAGCGATATATTCGGCTTACCATCTTAGGCTTCCATCTAACCACCTCGGACAAGCCCGTATCTATAGCGAGCTTTGTCAACTTCTCCAGCGTGAAGACATCGCTGGGCTGGCTCTCGGATAGGTTATCGAGGCTACGAAGGCCTGGACTTTCCACAGGTTGCCGCTTGTCGGCGTGCGGGTCAGCTATTATATTGTCGTATTTCGGGGGGGAGGTAATAATGGATTCCGTAGCTTCTAGGACGCATATTTGTCGACCTGACGGCAAAATGTTAGCCGAGTCTCGCAATCGAAGACCGGCTATTCATACCAAGAAAAGCCAGACGGTCATTGAACCCTCTCCTCCCCTGATCAAAACTCTTGTGCGTCACGGCCAACCACTTTAGTTCCTCGGGCAGCATCCTCTCACCATCGCGGCCAAGGAAAGTGTTTAGAGCATTGTCTAGCTTCTGTGGGTCCTCATTGACAACCCACTGCGAGCGCGAAGGGTCTCTTATGATGTGAGGAGAGAAGGGCGCTTTCATGCGTATGGGTGTATAGCTCCATCGTGGCGCCTCGGCGGCGGCTTCTGAAGATCGGGATGCCGATGTTGTAAAGGTTCGCGAATTCGTGGAGGCCAGAGGGGCTACCGCTACTAATGACACATTCTGGCTGTTATAGTGTCTGAGTACTTGTCGCGATAAGTTCACGGCTGATCGGGGAGTCTTGAGGGCCATTGAGACGGTGCCGGCCTCTGTCGCATGAGAGATAACTAACGGTGGTGGCGGTATCGATATCGTGGTGGTCGTTGTTCTGGTCAAGTAACTTTTTTATCGGGTGGGTCTTCTTGAGCGATGACGGCCAATCGTACCTACTCATGCATATAGCACACTTAGGTACCATATCAGGTTAATAGCTAAGGTAGGGTACACGCTCCCCGACGCGTTAAGCTGTTAAAGCTGTTCGTTTCAGCGCTTCATTCCACCAAAGCATCCACCAATTCATAACCGAATTCAGAATTCAACACTTCGAAGTCCCGTAGGTCGGCGTCTATCCGGCCCTTGTCGAGCGTTCTTACCTGTAAGCTCCGAGGTTGTGAGGGGCTTTGCTGCATCGCTCAATTGCTGTTTGGAGCTAAACTACCTACTCGTTCAACACTTAACCTCGGACCGGGACTTTGGCTTTTGAATATTCCAAGTTCGAAAACAATGAGCAATGAAGGACCATCCGACGCACAAAGCCAAGACAGCCCGCTCGTAAAAGCGCTGGCACAAGCTCTGCCCAAGGACTTCCATTGTACGGCCTGGCACCTTTCTACTACGCCTGCGACCACCGAAGCTCTTTGTTATCCTCCAGCCCTGAGCGCGACCACCGAAAAGCGCCCGAGCAAGCCATTGAAGACGTACTGTGAAAAACACTTCCTGGCCGTGTCAATCGCCGATCCAAAAAGTACCAAGGATACCTTGGTGCTGGCCTTAGAAGTCTACATCTATACTACAACCTTCTCGACTACCATATTTGTTGCCAAGGCGGACTCGACCGGATACCTACACCTCCTACCTACATCTCGGGGCTTCTCACCCGTTCGAGCTGTGACCGTAGCTTTCTTGAATTTTCTCGTCGAACATCGAGCGCGACCTTCGAAGCAATTAGTCCTCAATCTATTCGCCCGTGCACAATCTCAATACATCTTTCCGGGGAGCGTGAAGAATGATAAGAAGCATATTCTTGATGACAGGGGCCTGATCAAATGGTGGTGTAGAGTGCTAGATCCTCTCTTTCAAGATGGCTTTCGAAACAAGTCAGCTAGAAATTGGAGTCGCAGACACGGGTACTTAGTCATACCGGGACTTGATGAGTACGAAACCCGCGCCTTCGTACCCAGAACTGAAGATGCGGCGCGTAATTGGTCGCTAGGCCATCCTCTCGAGCTGATATCCCCCTATACAAAAGATGTTGCCAATTACGGCAATGTCCCACCTAGGTGTCTCATCCCAACGTATCCAGATGATCCAAAGGCACGCTTTGTAGAGGAGTTAGAAGAGTCTACATCGGACAAGGCCAAGTTATTGGGCGGTTGGAAGACCCCCGGAACACTCGACCAGTTCTGGGAGATGATGGCCTTTCGGCAAGAGTGTTCGAGCGGACGGATGACCGGATTTATCTGGCTCGTCTTCGAGCCACCTGTACCGTTGACGTCCCTTGCGACCCATGAAGACACCCCCTTAATACCTCAGAACTGCCTTCAGAAAGTCGCGTCTCCAGAAACACCGGCCGCATTGCCCTCGAAGGCAACTTTCACAAATGCTAAGTTACGGCAAAAACGTAGAGCCAAGAAAATACTCAAGGGGCCTATTATCCCTCGAGAACCCCGAGTAAAGACCCGTCGTGTAAAATATCCTGATCGGATTGAAACACCATATTACTACTGGCCGGAGGCAGGGCGAGGACAGGTGGTACTCGATGATAACGGCTATAAAAGAGCCGTAGAATTGTTGCTCCATCTGGAATTCAAAAGCCTCGAGCACGCAATTGCTAGTACATCAAGATGGACTAGCGAGGTGAATATGGGCGCGAACTGGGCGTTACCGGTAGTCGGCGAGAGGGTTATACCGGGTCAATCGACCTCCAGTGCTCCTCTCGGAACAGTGAACAACCTGTCAGGGCTGATCCAGAAGAAACGGAAGAGTAAAGACGAATCCCAAGTACAGGAAAACGCTTCTGCGCCGGCGAACATGCTTAATGGAGGCTTGCTCCGGAAAAAGGTAAAGGTTGACACTGAAGAAGGGTCGGCAGATGTTCAAAAAGACATCAAGACGGGCTCAGATCCCAATGTAAATGTGCTTGGGTCAGGGTTGGTAAGGAAAAAAACGAAATCGAGCTGACTTTCCATGTGAAGAGGCTCTTATAATTGTACATTGTTGGAGTATGGATGGTTGATTTGGCCTCGAGTAGCTTCGGCCCGGTGTTATTGGCTATGGAAGGGAGCAGCATATACCAAGGCGTTGTATTTGGATCGGCTGGATTAGGAATTATGATTTTACATCCCCAACCCTACGGCGAACAGGTGGTCATGGGTTCCATTTGTTTGATTTTGGCGAGGGCTACATACAATACTATGGAAGTTGATACATATGTCGTAGGTTTATTAGCTGTATCTCATTTATTTGTACACGTGTAAATACATAGAACACGTAATATATGTACAAGTCACTCTCAAAGACTCACTGTGCTGTATAAACCTCCCGTCTAAACCCCCGATTCGCAAACCGATTCCGCGGAACCGGGCCCTCGCTGAGAAACACCACTCTCCCATGCCCACTTCCTCGCACAGGGACTTTCCTCCCGCAGACGACAACAACATCCTCTTCGGTCTCGGAGGGCAGACAATCGGGCCAGTCCCGCCATATCTCCAGGCCCTCCCACCGCGAGGTCGACAGCTCATCTCCGTCTGCTCGTTGGCTATCATCCCCTAGATCTGGGCGCGTGATGATCATCTCTACCACGCGGATAGCCTGCGCCATATCGCCGACCTCGAACGCGGCTATCCGCGGACGGAGCGCGTCTGCGATCTCGAGGAGACGCGCGTAGAAGACGTCTTCGGGCGCACACGTGGGAGACGGCGGGCGCGAGGGGACGAGCGCCAGTTTCGGCTCGTGGTTCCGCACGTTGCGCCCTGTGTCCGTCTCGAAGCCGCGCTGCGAGATGTACGGCGGGTTCGAGACGAGGACGTCGATCCGTCGGTGTCCTTTGGGCGGGTTATCTAGACTTGCCATCCACTCGTCCGTGAAGATGTCTGCTTGCTCGAACGTGACCATCTCCGGGTGCGAGCCGCGGAAATTATGCCGCAGATTCCTCCTCGCGAGACGCACGGCGCGCGGCTCGACGTCGAAGCCGAAAAGGCGCAACTGCGCCATCATCCCTTGCTCAGGTCGACGCGGAGCCGTTCCGCGCGCGTAGAGCGAGAGACCGATACATCCTGTTCCGGAACAGAGGTCCAGGATCCGTAGGTCTTCTGCGTCTTGCCTTTTCTCCTTGACACGATCGTGAGAAGAGAGCGCGAGGTCCGCGAGCATCGACGCCCACGCCTCCGTTTCGGGCCGTGGGATCAAGACGCCCTTCGCGCAGAGAATTTCCAGGTCGCAGAAGGGCTGCGTGCCGAGGACGTATTGCAGAGGCTCGCCTGCGCCCCGGCGCGCCACGAGGCAGGCGATGCGGTCTTCGGCGGAGGATCTACTACCAGACCAGGTCGAGCTTGTTGCCAGTCTTGCGACCCTAGCTCCACGTGCCCGGGCCCGAGGCGATGGTGAACCAATATTAAGTTGCGACGCGGCTGCAGGAGATGTCTCCAGCACGTGCCTGCGAATCCATCGGAGCTCGGCCTGCGCCAACTCGACGGTCCTGCACGCCGGGAGTAGCGTCGCAAGATGTGGTGAGATTCTGCCGGCGCGCCGGAGGAGCGAGGGGGTGAGGCGCGGCATTCAAAAAAGGGCCAGCTGGTTTACCTCCGGTTCCGGTTTATGGCTCCCGGCTCCATCTCCCGATTTGCGGAATTAAAATCCGAGAACTGAAGTAGCACCGAAGCGATGGGTTTTTATGTATGTGTATGAAGCGCTTATAGGCGTAGACTAACAATAAATGTAAAAAATAGCTGGGATCTAGTTCGTTAGTTGTGGTCTGTGCGACGAGAGAGTTGCCAACATAGGAACATCTAAGAGGAGTGAGAAGGTAATAGCGATTCGAGGAGTGATTGATTGTTTTATCTGTCTATTCTATGTATGACTCTTATACAGCTCAGGGTATATACAAATGTAGTTACAAGCCTCGTCTTGATATACAATGCAACCAAGCTATAATTCTACACTTTAGAAACTTTCGGCATCAGATAATTAACGCCTTTGCCTCCCTTCATGATAAATACTTTGGTGGCCTTGCGAATGTCGTTCTCGGGGGTGCTTAGCTTCTCTTGCGCCTCAGGTGCTTTGAGGATCTGCTCGGTAATCCACGCCTCGAGCGCCCCGCCATCCTCAATGTCGGCCGGCTTTAATGGTATGTCTACTATGCATCGCTTCTTGCCATTGACAGCTACTGTACATTTCGTATGATTGACTTTCAATAGTGGCAGCGATCCGTCGGGGACTGGCCACCGAACTAAAGAAGCCTCGTCAAAGATCATCCCCTCCTTTGGACGCAAAACGCTCCAACATTCTTCTGCGAATGCGGGAGCAATAGGCGCCATCAGCCGAACTAATTCGACCGTTGCAGCAAGAATGACGCGCTCAGAAGCATGGGACTTGTCGATTATCGCGTTAGTTAGCGTCATCAGTGTCGATACCGCTGTGTTGAGCGCGTACACTTTATCGCAAGAGGCCGTGACACTGGTAATAGATTCCTGGACAGTGCGCCATAAACTTATACTATCTTCCCATTGTGAGGCCTCTTCTTTGCTCATCGAATTTAGTTCACCCTCTGATTTAGCAAAATACACTCTACCATCAAATGGTATCGATTTGCCACCAGCATCCTGCGCAGTAGCTGCGAGCTTGTGCACATGATCAAAGACCCGACGCAGCCATCTCGAAATGCCGGCAATTTTGTCGTCGTCCCAGTTGAGAACGTCTGCTACCGGCGCTTGAAATAGGATATGAGCCCGCGTTGCATCGGCCCCATATTGCGAGATGAAGGTTGTTGGATCGACTCCGTTGTGCTTCGATTTTGACATTTTTTCGTATGTGATGATGGGCTTCTTCCCTGATGATACAACTTTCGGCTCTGACGGGTTCGACGAATCAACTTCGTCTGGTTTCAGGAAACGGCCACTATCAGGATCCAGGAATGTCTTCCCATGGACCATACCTTGAGTGATGAGCCGTTTGAATGGCTCATGAGAAGACTCGTATGGAGATTCAGCCACATTCTCGTTCATATTTTTGGGATATAAATTACCCATGATGGCCTTGTAAAAGAACCTTGCGTAGAGGAGATGAAGAATAGCATGTTCAACGCCTCCAATGTAAATATCAACAGGTAAGCGTAATCGAGCAGCAGTTTCAGAAATAGGACTATCTCTGTTATGAGGGTCCGTGAACCTCATGTAATACCAGCTAGAATCCACAAACGTATCCATTGTATCAGTATCTCTCTTGGCCGGGCCATGACACTTTGGACAAGACGTATTGACCCAGTCTGTCGCAGACTCAAGCGGGTTCCCTGCTTGACCCCCGGCCCAGTGGTGGTCGACCTTTGGCAGTTCGACGGGAAGCTGATCATCGGGAACTGGCTGCGGCCCGCAGCTTTCGCAGTGTATGATGGGGATCGGCGTGCCCCAGTATCTTTGTCTACTAATGAGCCAGTCTCGAAGCTTCCACTTAGTACGAAGCTCAGAAAGTTGCGTCTTGCTTTGGATTTGCTCGACAATGGACTCCACCACTTCGTCGGACCGGCTTTGGCTATATTTACCCGCAATTTCGGTCATGTATCCTGGTTCGATATATGGTCCATCCATGTTCGATATAGATCCAGTTGGTTCTGGTGAAATCGCATATTTAATTTCCCCAGACGGAGAGTTCTGTTGCCAGAAGGCAAAATCCCGAGCATCATGGGCAGGGACTCCCATGACAGCGCCGGTCTCATAGTCGCCACGCACGTAAGGAGCGATGAATACAGGCAATGGCTCGGTCTGACTTGAAAACTCAGGCGCTGCACGACCAATGGGGTTATACGCCTGTACATGTGGTATCAAGTACCCTTGCACATTGCTCTCTGAGCTGTCTGCTACAGTCTCCAAATATTCTTGTATTTTTGGATCGAAACTAGCGAGCTCTTTTGCGAGATTGCTATTTGGTGAGATGGCAATGAACTGAACTCCGAATATAGTCTCCGGTCTGGTGGTGTAGATCTCTAGATTTTTCAAGCCATCTGGCTGAAATTGACCATTGAAAATGAGGGGAAATCGATATCTTGCGCCTGTGGTACGGCCCAGCCAGTTTTTCTGCATCGCCACCACTCGCTCTGGCCAGCAATCGTCCTTAGCGAGTCCATCAAGATCGCGCAGCAGAGCCTCCTTGAATTCCGTGATGCGCAAGAACCACTGCTCTAGTGGGCGCTGTTCTACTTTAGCTCCAGATCTCCAGGAACGTCCCTCGGAATCTACCTGCTCGTTCGCCAAGACAGTCTTATCCACAGGGTCCCAATTGACGACGGCACGCTGACGGGTCACGAGGCCGTATTGGTGTAGAAGGAGGAAAAGCTTCTGGGTGTGCTTGTAGAAATCGGGATCGCAAGTAGCGAGCTCCTGCGATTGAAACGTCAATGAGTGATTAACGAGTATGTTCCCCAAGTACCATGACCTACCGTCGACCAGTCGAAAGTACCGTTCATCAACTCCAGCTGCTCCTTCATACGGGCGATATTGTCGCGGGTCCATACGGCCGGGTCGATACCTCGCTCGATAGCCGCGTTCTCGGCGGGAAGACCGAAAGCATCCCAGCCCATCGGCAACAGCACATTGCGCCCTCTCAGTTTGTGGTATCGCGCAATGACATCCGCAATTGTGTAGACACGAAGGTGTCCCAGGTGGAGGTTCCCCGAAGGATATGGAAACATGGAAAGAATGTACATGTGATCGGCGGGCTCACGGTTGGCGGATGGGATCGAGGAACCGGCACCGAGCCGGCGCTGTTCGAGCAGTCGCTTGTCTCTCCATTTTCGTCGCCATGTTCGATCCAAGGCTGGAAGGTCGAGCTGCGCGGTAGCGTAGCATCTATAGACGGTAATGGGCGACTTTCGTGCGATCGATGTTGTAGAAAGCGCCAGGCGGCCAGGGCCCGCAAGCTTTCTTATAGTGCGATACATTGGTGGTTTTGCATGGTCGTAGGGGTTTTAGAGGAAGCTTGAACGGCCTAAGTATGCATCACAGCCCGCCATCATACACCCTTGCCTGTTGTGCGTAGCTCCAAACTATATGTATACCTACAGCTCTTGCTTTTTGAAGCTTTTACAGAGGTTCCTATTTCGGAGCTGCGTCTGAGGACGGGGCCTTTGCGCCAAGACCTACGTTGCAACCCCACTACTCAGAGACTAAGGCTGGATACTCAGTTGCAAGGTCACCAGAATTAATGATACCTACTGTAAATATAGTACATTTAAAATATTACAATTTAATTGGAAATTATATACTTAATTGCCGGAAAATTATTTGGCAACAGACTGGTAACTTAATTTCCGGGGAACATTTAAAATACTAACACGGCTCGTCTACATAAATCTGACAAGAGACTCAACATGCTATATGAGCCAAGTCAGCGCATTTCTACCGAGGTTATGAGTATAAGTGGAAATAGTCCGTCTCTAGTCATCCACTGACACCACTACGCAGCCGACAGGTCGACCATGATCTTTATATGCTTCTGTTTCTCATTTATGAGAGCCTCGAATCCATCCTCAACCACGCGGTCAAGAGCGATCTTGCTTGTGATCATGGATTCCGGTCTTAAGCGTCCTTGGCGGAGGGCATCAATAACGTTGACGAAATCAGATGATTGGTAACACAAGGCTGAGTTCGAGTGTTTGTGTGAGTCAAGATCATGGTTTTAATGAAGACCACCGTTCAAATTGGGGAGGGGGGACGACATACATCCAATCAGCTTCTTCTCATCGAGGACTAAGAAGTTCGGATTCAAGGTAATAGGCCTTTCCCACTGCGATAGTTTGCGTCAGCAAATATTTTATCAAGGATATTTCGAGGCGGTTGGGGAAATCGAGAGAAGGTTCGCGATCAGGTTACTCCTGACACCAACTCACAATGGACACGTTCATGATGGTCCCACGGGCACAGACAGCACGAATGGCACTTTCCAGGCTAGATTGCACACCGGCACACTCAAAGGCCACAGGAGGGCCCCTGCCTGTCAGCTCCCGGGCGGCTTTGACCACATCAACTTGGGTTGGATCGAGTATTTGCGTTGCGCCAAACTGTTTCGCAAGCTCCTGACGCCGAGCCGCAATCTCGACTGCAATAATCTCACCAGCATCTATAGCCTTGAGACATTGGATTATAGCTAGACCAATAGGTCCTGTGCCGCAGACCATCGATGCTTGACCAGCCTTGATACCAGACTCGCTAACGGCGTGCCAGGCGACTGCCAGGGGCTCTATGAGAGCTGCAGGCACGTTAGCATCTCATTCATTGGCGAGAGCTATTAGGTAGAGTGGCTGACCGCCCAGCTCCATCGAAATATTATCCGCAAGTTTGAAAACTACGTCAGGCTCAACACAAAGAAAATCGCTGAGCCCCCCGCCGCCTCCTGACAGCCCCAAGAACCCTTTCTTCACGCAACAGGCCGGGAAACCGTCTCTGCATGGAGGGCAGTTTCGACAGTACAACAGCGGAAACACAGCAACCCTATCCCCAAGCTTTAGGTCAGTAGAATGGACAACTTGCGAGCCGACCTCAACTATCGTTCCCGATAACTCGTGGCCGAGAGTAACCGGAGCTGTCTGCATACAACTTTGGAGTCAATAATGTCCACTTATAGGCATCACTCGAGAGCTTGCAAGAGCAGCCAGAGTAGAATAGACCCGTTGGGGCGCTCCGGTCTCTAAGATATCCCAATAGGGTGAATAAGTATTCTGTTGACTAACCTCGTTGGTTAATACGTGAGGCGCACCGTGTTTGGGTACAAACGACTGAGAATGGTATTCGTGGAGGTCTGTACCACAAATGCCAACAAACGCAGGCTTGATCTTAACCTGCGTGGGTTCGCATTTCGGCTCGGGCAAAGAATCCAAGCGCAAGTCTTTAGGACCGTGATATCGAAGAGCACGCATTGCGATCAGGAGCACTAAACGACAAGACTATGCTTAATAGGAAAATCCACGAAGTCCATGGGTCGGAAGAACAAGTGGTATTTATCTTAAACCAGGCCACCGCGTCACAAGTCTTTTCCCCAACACTTTCGTCACAGGTGAATTCTTTACAGAACGAGTTGCACCACCGGCCAATACCCCTCATTTCGGAGAACGTTCGCCTGGCACCGCCTAACGGTATTCGCATAAGTCTGCATCCCGCAGCTTGCTTGACCCGATTTCCAAGAGTTATGCGACCCAAGCAGGCATGCACGTCGGGACAATGTTTCGTCAAAGGCCTTCGCATAGAAAGGGAGAGGGAGCGCGAAGAACCGGCCCTCTTTTCTCTTCTGTATTGCCATTGCGATAGTAAGCTCACCTGCTGCTACTGCAGGTCACGAGTGATCCCACATAGCATTTATTGGAAAACATTGTCATCAACATACTCGACATACTCGACGTCGAATCCCAGCCGAAAAAGGGGCCCGGATCTGCCCAGGGGAAAGGGACAATAATATAATTGATAATTGCAAACAAGCTTTACCACATCTTGATTGTTGATTGGTGGCGGTCTGGTGGATGAAGCGCTAAAAACAGGTAAGCGTGACCCGCCATATACCGATAGTATCCACCCCCAATACCTAGCTCTATTACGGAGTAGAAGCGCTAGAAGTTAGGGAGGAAGCCCCTAAAAAAAGGCCGGCTGGAAGGTCCCGAGCCTCATCTATCAACTTCTTGTCGGCGCATCCTCTGCATCTAGAGTAGAACAGTAATAAAAGCACCCTACTGGAATTCCTCGCGGTCTTGGACAGTGTTTTCTTTCTTTTCCCGCGACATACACCATATTATTCGATCGAAACCAATAATCATCTTAGCCCGCTGAGATCTCACGCTATCTGAGCCCTGAGCTCTGGGACCTGGCATTCGATTTATCGACCTTGGCGGATGCCGTCATATAAACATCCACGCACATGAATCATCCATTGTCTCTCGCCCGCCTAATACTCCACGAACTCAACCGGATACCGAAAGAACCCCTTCTCTTTGCGCCCGTACACAACCTGCGATAAACTCGCCCCGGTCTTTCGACTTCCTTTTGACCGACGATGCTTTGCGCGGAGCTGCCCACGATATAGAGTCTACCCAACATTCTTCAAAGAACACCCGCCATGCCTAATCATTACCCGCTCAACACCCACGCGAACGAGCGAGATTCCCTCGAACTTGCCTCACTGGCCTCGTCGAGCCACGGCCCCGACACGTACTCAGAAACCGATTCAAGACCCTCGATATCGTCCTCCCGCAAGTTCTCCCTCGAGCAGGACGACCCATTAGATGACAGCAACCCAGCTGGTCCCTTCTCGCTTCGCGGCGCTCGCGATAGATCATACTCGACCACCTCAAATTTTGACTACTCAGCAAACCTCTTCCCCCTCTCCTCCTCAACAGCGCCTAGCTATGCCCCCCTAAGCGCTCCTTCCTCGGGCGCGCAACATCACGGTGGATTAGGTGGCGCTTCGCTGGAGAAACACAAGACACTGACTTATTTGAATGGATTGGGCTTAATCGTCGGGCTCATCATCGGCTCCGGCATTTTCTCTTCCCCGAGCCAGGTTAACATCAATGTTGGCTCTCCAGGCGCATCCTTGGTGGTGTGGGCCATAGCAGGTGTCCTAGCATGGACAGGCGCGGCTAGTTATGCTGAGTTGGGCGGTGCTATTCCTCTCAATGGCGGCGCACAAGCATACTTATCGAAGATCATGGGCGAGCTGGCCGGATTTCTGTTTACGTGGGTGGCTGTTCTCGTTTTGAAGCCCGGGAGCGCTGCGATTATCGCCATCATTATGGGAGAATACCTTGTACGGGCTTTCATCGGAGCCGAGGCAGAACACATAAACCCTTGGATCAGCAAAGGTGTTGGCTTTGCGGGGCTGTTCTTCATTACGTTGCTGAACTGCGTCTCTACTCGGTTAGGAACGCGGATCAATGATGCTCTCATGTTCTTGAAGTTCATTGCTTTACTTGGCGTGACGGTTGTTGGAATCGTGGTGGCTCTGACTGGGTTTTCTTCCTCGGGCCAAGCGAATAACGAGTGGAAAAATCACCAGTGGTTTGAGGGCACGACGACAGATGCCAGTCATTGGGCCGTCGCTCTGTATGCCGGGCTTTGGGCATACGATGGTTGGGACAATGTAAGTTTTGCTCTTGAGTAAAATTCTGAATCTCAGGGTGCTAATGCTATTTTAGACAAATTACGTTGTTGGTGAATTTCGTAATCCATCAAGAGATCTCCCACGAGTTATCCACACCGCTATGCCCTTGGTAATCATTGGTTATTTGCTCGCCAACTTCTCATATTTTCTTGTTTTGCCTAAGGAAATCCTCAACAGCACGAATACTGTCGCGGTCGCGTTCGGTAGCAAAGTATTTGGTTCCGCAGGAGCACTCATTTTTGCGCTTATTGTGAGCGCCTCATGCTTCGGATCTCTGAACTCAACAACATTTACGAGTAGTCGATTGGTATATGCCGCTGCAAAGGAGGGTTTCATTCCTTCATTTGCCGGCCGTATCGGGATCGGCTCAGCGGAACCCAGACTCTCCACGAGAAGAAATGGCTGGTTTTCGAAGCGATTGAGGAGCCTTGTTGGGGACGAAGAAACGGGTCTATTTTTCACACCTGTGAATGCTCTCATACTCAACACTCTATTGACCTCGGCCTATATGGCAGTGGGCGAATTCAGCGAACTCGTCACCTTTTATGGCGTCGCTGGATATTCTTTCTACTTTCTTACAGTTCTTGGATTGATCATCCTGCGAGTCAAGGAGCCGCACCTCGAAAGACCTTACAAGACTTGGATAACCACGCCTATAATATTTTGCTGTGTTAGCTTGTTCCTTCTGAGCAGAGCCGTTTTTGCACAGCCACTAAAGACAATCATCGTTGTTGCGTTTGTTCTCACGGGCATACCTGTCTTCTTTTGGCGGATACAAGGGCGCGATCAAGTAACCAAGCGTGAGCACGGGAGAGAAGCTTCGTCTTGGCGATTCTGGAGACGCTCTGGTCGGACATGAGATCATGATCATGACAATTGTATATGGTAAAACAATGAATAAACATTCTGGCGGGCGTTGTTTTTCAATAAGCATTATCCCTTGCCTTACATTCCCAACGGACCATGACATATGGAATGGATTGCGAAGGCGTTGGTGATTATATCACAATTACGGGATCATTGTGACATCCACACTGAAATTAAACAGTGTACGATACGCTCCATTTGTACATAGAAGCTACCACGTTAACAGAATAATAATCTGTAAAAGCTATTATGTGTGTGCTCAATTGAAGTTTCAAAACATGTGATGACCTAATCGTACAGGTTTTCGGGTTCGACACAGCATCTCAGAGCTGCAGTTAGCCAAGGATCAATCATGAGAAAGCGGCAGCTAACAAGAAGTAAACATATTTATACTAGCGAGTACCAATGTTGACCAATCTCTGAGTCACGATTGGAAACGCGGGCCAAAATAATTCAATACGATATCCCAACGCTAAGCCGAACAATGTTCGCCAATCCTTCGTGCATATATATGCACTTAACAGATCTACTGCCTAAGAGATTTACTTTCCTGCAGTGCCTTTTCAATGTTACGAATATTTTGAGCATTAGGATAAAAGGGCCTGGAACGGAATCTGATTGGACTCCGATATTTCTGAAAGAAACGTTACATCAACATTAACGTAGGGTGTTGACTTTGCGTCTAGCGCCAACAATGGGAATGAGTTGGCAACGAACTTACCGCACCATGAGCTATTTCAACGGGACGTTTTAAAAGTGCTACTCACGAAGCCTACAAACTGATGCGGTGATGCTACATCCAATGAATGCTACAGAACATTATGAACTGCGTGTAAAAAAAGCCTAGGCTCAATTTACCCTTCTTCCATCTTGATCCCATATTGTCACAGAACGGCACTGCAGCGCTATACCGGTACACTATAAAAAGATAGAATGTAATCAAACTGAGTGCTTGTCCGTCTACAATCACATATGATGGGCTCAGACGGGCACTGTCTACTCAACTTGTACAAACGATTTATTCGCTTAATATATAGACTGTGTTCGCTCGCAGGCGATAGGGGGCGAGGACTAAGAAGCGTAAACAATCACGACTCAATCAATAGAGATCCTGCTGTACTAAAAGTCCATCAATAGAACAGCTATTTCTTCATGACGGCGAATCCATTGACACAATGCTTCGACTTTAACTCTTTTGTAAACATGACTCGTAGCTTTGTAACGGGATTGGTGCTGTGATGCGTTGACAGCACGGAACAGATCTATAAGTGGATTGGCTTCGAAAAGTTATTATGGGATGGAACTTTTCCCCCCTGCGAATCACAAAATAGTCGTGATAAATCTCAGTTTGTCTTATCTGATGTATTCCTGGTGATTTTGTATATTCACACCGAAATAGCCCGGGTAACTTACCTGCTTCGGGAGGAGTACTAACATATACGCATCTAAGGTTGGGAACTATTGCCGAATCCAATGGGGAATCAATTGATCAATTTACACGCGATATATTAAATAGAAAATTAAAGAAATCGACCAAATCGGAAGGAGAGTGTAGATAAGGAAGGTGTAGATGGCTATGTTCCCCGATTCCTCTTTGAAGTGACCCCCTTAAAATACGAAACCTCTTATTGGTTAATTCTGTCACGAACCAACTGCAGTGCTTCAATACTTAGGCAGGGGCGAGAGCAGCTTATTTATTATTTGTTTACAAGGTGGCTCCATGCAACCCCTGAGGTGTTGCCCCTATACTTGCACCTACTTTACGCTCTCCGATCGTAATTGTGTTATGCATAGATCTAATGTCATGGAATAGAAGTGTGGTACTATTGTGATATACTACCATAACTGAAGTGTGTGATCTTTTAAACCTACGTGTCCTCATTCTAAAGTCAATTCTATGCTCGTGGCTAGAATCTTGCTTAGCGAAGTAAATATCTTCAGCAAGATTTGGCGTCAAAATGCCACAGTCATGGACTACACACGATACTATGATTCCATAAAAGGGTTTATACATGTATGTTGTTTAACACCGGAGCGATATGATAACATATCATGACACTACTTAGTGCTTCGGTCCAGATATAATTAGTGTGTTCGGTATGGAGTCCCTCAATTACAAACGTGAGTAATTCTACATCTTTTTGCACATGAATAGTAGCAAGGGGAAGGTAGAGTAAGCACCATGGGCCGTCTAAAACCCGAATAGTCTGTGATGGAGAAATTATGTCGACCGAACCAGAGGGGCTGTTATCTGGGTAGGAATGAGAGACACTTAGGCTTGAAGAACGAAGCTGCCCAAGCCTTAATATGGCCGATCAACCAATCAGTTTGGCTTGAAAGCCTCACTGATCCTGATTCACGCAACCAATGGAAAAGTAGTGCTGCGATACAGGTTCCGGGGTCTGTTCCGGGGCTTTCAATCAAATTGTGTCGTGTTCGTATAGTTAGAAGATAGAAGTTGGCATGACTCTAAGCTATGAGATGCCTACAACGGAGAACGGACAACTGTCGCGCCGTCATTTGTAAAATCCTAGAGAAATATCGAAAGGAGAATACGGGAAAGACGTGGTCATGACTGGGAACACGTCATCAATACACTAACACCAAACGTTTCGACAGAGTCTTCTACCTAGATATAAACTGTCTTCTCTAAGACCCAGCGATGGCCACGTTCAAAGGCTGAATGCTGATAAATGTCGCTATACCATACAAACACTCTCTTTTATCTAAGTAGCCAGGAATTACTGCATACACGTGAATGATAATGCTTTTTTTTAGGAACTACGGAGACACTGAAGCCGTACGACTAGGCCAGGAATATACACTGTTTACAAAGGTTTGCAACAGAAGTGTGAACTGGCTGCCATAGGCGCCAGTCATCTGGTACGTGACTCATACTGTTCAAATATGACTCCGTATAGAACATCTGGGTCATTGAAGCCAACTGGACGATTTACTTTCCAGTGGATCATTGCCCGTCTTAGGTGGTTATGCAACCTGCGACTGATGGTGGGCAACATGCTGGAATCCAGATGGGCCACTTGGAGGAAAAACAGCTAGCATTACGGTGTACCGTATAGTATATTGCCAGGATCACGCCTTGTACATATCATCATTCGAGCTAGAGCGTGAAAGACCGTAGTATTGGCAGAAGTCACGGTTACTATCAACAGGTGTGGGCTCTGCCAATGACCTGAGAAATTGTACTCAGTCCCATACAACAAGTTTGATATCTCAAGCCCCCCAAACTAGGTCACATGCATCCAAAAGATTATGATTTGTCGTTTCTCCGCATACCTGAGACTACGATATGAGAACGGCCACACCGCCAACGCTTCCATCTACTTCCTCTGAATCATTGACTCGTATTGTCACAAGGTGAAACCGCAGAACAAAGGGTATTTTGTATATAGCCCAGCCTTGTTCGCGGTGGTCTGGAGATCGTGGCGCAACAACAAGTTTTGAAATATTACATCTGGTTCGTGCCAATATATGAACGTTCTGATACACCCGCTTACTGTCTAGCTTTCCCAACAGAAGAACATCATATTTGCTGTAACGGTACGCACGCGTCAAAAACCCTTTATCACTATGGCGAGGAAGAACAAACCCCCAGCGACGTCATCCATGCATCCATCAAGGCACCCCGAGGTGGCTCAGCTCCTTGAAGAAGAAAACCTAGTTTTCACCTTTCACAACGACGATACCGATGACGGGGCTACTGAGTCGTGGGACTCTGCCGTCATGGGCCGATTCAGATGCCACAACCCGAAGTGCGGATCGAACGGATGGAGCAGTAGGCGGATAGCCATCACAATCCGCATGTACCACCGACAACGATATAACGCGAGAGTGTATCACCAGCGTTGTAAAAACTGCGGCTTCCTAAGTAAGCCTATATTAGACGATACATACGCCGAACGAGTGGCTTACTGGCTCAAAACGTGGAGCGGGATCCGTCTGCCAACCCCTCCTCACGGGCCTAAGAGCAAGAAGCCACATCATAAACTGCTTTGTGAGGGTTGCAAGGCTGATCACTGTCCGTACGGCGATGACCGAGGGTCCGATTAGAGGTCAGTGAATCCGCGTATCCACATTCCTTGCTTAGTTGAATGAGGCTTGATCCGTACTTGATACTAACAGTTAGCATAGCGCGCCCCTCCACCAACCCTCCGAAACAACATTAGCCATCGACGGCCCCCATCGAGACCGTTCTGATTGAAATATATCAAACTTCGTATGATGTATCTGAAAGAGATAGGAATGTGCAATGAATAGTTCAAGGGGGATATGGAGTTTGTTCAATTTCATATTGACGGATTTTCGACTAATATTGTTTGGTAACGCCTTCTGCGTTGATGAATATCACGATGACGGCGAATATGGCAGCATTTAATGTTAAAAAATGAACAAAAATATGGCCCCTAAAGGTCAGAATAGGAGGTAACATACATACTGCCGAGGCAATTCGACCCTCTTTCTGATGTATTCGTGTATGTCAATTTTTTGGAGACTAGGACTTTGAATTAATATCTTCGTTACTTTTATTTATATTAAAAGAAACCACAAAACCCACATGCAATATCCAAATAAACTATGTTTTACCTTCATAGGCTTCAAGTCATCATGCCCATTGTGTGAAGCTATCCTCGGCACACCCAGAGTTCTTCCCTCTCCGTAACATACACTATCCGCGACGCTATCACAATTTTCACTGCTGGTAGTTCTAGTTGTCACAAGGGACAAAGAGCACACCGCTGTATATAGTCAGATAGCGACTACGAAGGATTTAGAGACCTTCGCGCAACAACAAATGTCTATTGCCTACCGCAAGCACAGGGTTCTGACACTAGTATTATCTGTTCAGCTAGTTTTATATGGTTGGGCCATGGGGCCTGTGCTCGATACTCCCGGTCTCTGGGGGATGTTCTGTAATAAAGTTTAGAATACTAGGGCTCAGAACGATGTCAAATTCATATAATCTTCTATGGCTTCAAGGGGGCCATACTGATCTGGCTTTTTCAACCCTAATCTACGTCCATATATACACAAAAGCGAAACTTTCGTTCATCTGCTATTATCGCGTATTATCGCCCGTCTTCGTATGCAGATCGCCGCTTCATAAGATCAATTACATATATTCACGATAATGACCCATGTCATCGAATATGTGCATTCCCAATACCTGGATTGGCCCATGTGACGTGTTCCGTGATAGATAGAATGCAAGTTCCTCTTTCTAGGATTGGCAGGATCTAACCTTCTAAAAACTACTTCCGAAGTATTCTCAATCTTCCCTCATTACGGTGGTTAAGGACTCGGTTTTCTGTACCAAGCCTGTCGCTCGATCAGGCGGCCGTAGCCTAATATAGAAAGTCATAGTCAGTTAACATTGCGAAGGAGACTGTGACCTGCTATTCGGTGGATCTGCTCTGTTGTAATGCTGCGCTCATGCTGTTAAACGCAACATAAGGACTTTTCTAGTAATTGGCTTGACAGGGGAAAAAAGAAGTGCGCGCTTTTGATTTGTGTGACGGAGATCTGGAATTGGCGGATCGTCTGTATGATGTATGATCTGAAGTGCCAGCACCACTTACACCATGATCACCTCTGATACTAAGGAGCCTGTAGAACGGAACAACCTATGCCCGCAGATCGCACACTATATATTCTAGATCACTGAGGTCTACCCACCTAGATAGAACTTGGACGATAACAACAGATCACCCGTATACACTCTGAAAGGTCCAGACCCCCAAGTAGCACTGGACCTATACTTCTATTGAGCTCTGCCACGTGAGGAATCCGTCAGAATTTGTAATACGATTTCCCACCTTTTCTGTAAGGATAAGTCGTGTTGTACTTGAGTAGAACCTCCAGATGTATCAGCTAAGCATTTCAATGGTATATCTTATTAGATTTGTTTTTCCTTTTCCGATTACTTTCTCATGTGACCGTTTTCATTGATGATGGTTACATGGATTGTTTGGGAATATCGTAGGCCTTGATTATGTCAATCCCAGAGATTGGTTGATTATTTATCATTCCCGAATACCCTAGTTATTACAACGCTCTAAACTTATAGGCAGCTTTGTCTACCAATCTGTAACGAGTCGTCTATTATGATTCCCTACCTTAGTTATGTATACATCGATTCGGAGTCTAGGTCTCTGAACCCCTTAGCCCTCTCGTACATGCCTTTGTCATACCGCCACTTGCTGTTCAGTCCCACGGAACTACGTTTGCCAGCCGGGTTCGGGCTTGGACTCTCTGGGCCATTGCTGAATATCGATGCTCCTGTCGATATGCTAACCCCAAGGGGGCTTTGCGAACTGATTGATGAACGACGTGCGCCCAACATGGCCCTTTGGAGTAGATGGTAACTTGGTGACGGGACGCTCGTTTCATTTCCTGCCGGCGTAGGGGTCCCCTGACTCGATGGACTGCGATCTAGTATGGGCGAACTCGAGAAGCTCCGTCGTGCCCCAGAGCCGGATGGCGTGCGCTTGTATCGGGGTGGTGTGCTGTACGTGGATCCGGGGGTTGGCGGCGCCGAGGATGGCGGCAGACCAAGCAGTCTTCGTTGACCCGGCGTCAGAGGGATATCGGTAACATCATCCTTGCTTCGAAATAAGGGCCAAAAATTCATGGCGATGTTGTAAAGAGGTGCCGCGAATAAGATGTAGTATACATAATTAAAAACCTTCCACACGCTACGTCCCAGTGGTTAGCGAGGCTGTCTCGAATCTACATTGTATTGGACATACTGAGGAGCTGAGCGCTTGGTGGGCAACGCCTTCTTCACTAAAGAATGCAGGACGACTAGAGCTACCAAGAGCGAGAGGTTGATGAGGATGCGCCTTATGTTCTTGTCGGTGAAGGTAGATGCTTCCTGTCGCTTTGTGATTTCTCGGAGACGAGGATGTCGCCATGTGCCAGGACTTTGTGTGCCAGGACTCTGTGTGGTTGGAGTCGCGGGGGCCTTGGTCGGAGTGGACACTGCTGTTTGCGCAGTAGTTGGGGCCATTTAGGCAACCGCGGGGCCGTGTGCCCGAGGCCTGAGGCTATGTTGAAGTCTGTGTTAAGAAATAGCTGGGGTGTCGGAGGGCGCTGAAGCTTGTTGTTGTTGACTTGGAGCGAGTAGCCAGAACGAAGGTGTTGCTCTGTTTCTGATTTGTGTCGAAAACTTGGGATATAATTCCCAGAACCGAGTAATTGGCCGGCCTGTTATACAGCTGATGTACCTAAAGGTTAGTAAGTGTCGTGTCGTCGCGCTGCAAGAGCTTTCGTTGTTGTTGTGTTGGGATGCCCGTGCCTTTTTGTTTTCTTTGGAGAGGTTGCGACGGCTCCCAGGTCGCGGAAAAGAGATCCACTAGACCATCCCAGTAACTAGCTAGGCCAGCCACAGTTATGTTCCTGTTGTCCTGTGGCTCGCTGTGGACCTGTGTGGCTTTATCTACTACTACTTACCTCTACCTACTACAGTAAGTGTGCCTTACGCTACTGCTAGGTATACGGTACCTTCCGTTGGTAGCACAGATCAACGAGATCCGGCAGTGCCGCTGCCCCTCGTTCCCGCACTCATAAGTATTGCGCAAAGCCCCACCATGCAGTGCTACCCTAGGACAACTGTACTCTTCGGACCCAAAGGATCGAATGAATCCATTCCATGTCAGCACTGAACCTCGAGCCGATTCCTTGTGCTTCTATAATAAACGCCCCAGAGGGAATCGCACATTCTACTCCCCCGATGATTGACGCCGCAGACGCCTGATGCCTTGCCTCTTTTAATGTCGTATTTCCTTAGCAAATAAGTGCCCTTAGCTCTGTTGCAAGAGAGACCTGCGACCGTCGTCATCATGAGTTTCAGCAGCCTTCTTGCGCAGCTCGATGACGGGCTGAGCTCTCTCGTCGGCCAGTGGAATGTCTATTCTACTGCTATTGTGACCCTCCTGGTGCTTCTCACTACCTATTCCATTACGAGCCGTGTGGAACCTGAAATTCATCCTATGCTCCTGGCCCGCCAGGGCCATGGCTCACCAGTTCGTCAACAGGGGGAATCCCCCATCTACCGTTCAAACGCGGCGCCTCACAGTATGCCCCTCAACAGCGGCCTTAATGTCAAGGAGCCTGGCGCTTCCAAGTGGGCTCAAGGCCGCGATGGAGATTTGAGAGATATCTGGCGCAAGGCTGTCTCAGGGCTATCCGAGGGCGAGGGAGTCAAGGGCAAAGGCCGTTTCTTTACCGTCTTGGGCACCGAGAAGGTTGTCGAGCACAAGCTTGGTAAACTCATCTATGCAGAGAGACGTCTTTTCACTATGCTAACAACATCTAGAGGATATAACTCGGCAGATCAACTTGATTGGCCAGTACATCTCATCGCAAGGCGGAAGCAAGGTAGCTATCTACCTGCCCAACTCTGTCGAGTACATCGCTACGCTCTTTGCTTGTAGTTTCTACAACGTGACTGCTATCCTGCTGCCATACGATCAGTCAGATACGTCCATCATCTCTATGCTTCAGCAATCTGGTGCTGATACTGTTGTCACTTGCCCCGGCACATTCCCCTTTGACAGCGTCGTGAAGAGCTACCCCTCTCTACGACAACTAATTTGGGTAGTCGACGAGGGGAGCAAGCATCTGGACTGGAATGAGGTTCCTAAAGGCATGGGTGGCAAGGTGAATGTGTCTACGTGGCAGGACATTTTGAATGATAACCCGCAAAATGCTGGAACCGAGCTTCCCTCCGCAGATAACCAGGCTGCTGCTCCCGACGTCGTCACCTTCTGGACATCTAAAGCCGACTCGGTAGAGGAGATCGCGCGCTTTACTCAGGGCAACCTCGTATCCGCCGTCTCAGCTCAGCTTGTCGCCATCCCTACGAAGGAGCGTTTCTCGCCGGCAGACCTCTTCTTGCCTGCAGCATCTCTATCGTCTTCATACACGCTTGTTTTAACCCTCGTGGCAATCTATAGTAACGCTTCCGTCGCCTTCAACTCGGTAGCAGGCACATCGACAGATCTAGCCCTTGCCACTCAAGGCGTGGCTCCGACAGTCATCGTTGCAACTCCTGAGACTTTGTTAACGACACATTCCGAGACCAAAGGGAGGATCACATCTGCTCTCGCCTCACTGTCTCACTGGGTCCAAACCCGCAGCCTTGTGCAAAATGGCGTTATGCCTATCGCATCGTTCCTCGCTTCGTACAATGACAACTTGCGTCCACGTCTCGGAACCAAGCCTGGCAAGCTTCGCCTGATCTACGTCGCACACCCCGCCAACAGCAGTACACCACTACTGTCTGAACTCACACTCTCGGATCTGCGGATCTTCACCGGCGCGCGCGTGATCTACGCCCTCGCCGCGGCGCCGTGCGCAGGCGCTGTCGCGCAGACGCAATTCCACGATTATCGTGTCTCAGGGGATGGGAAGGGTTCACATTTTGGCCCGCCTGTTAGCAGCACCGAGATACTGCTGCGTGATAGCGGGTCGCACAAGATTACGGACGACAATTACACAGGTGGCGTTGTCGTCCGAGGCCCGGCCATCGTAGGTGGCGAGGCCGCACTAGGTTTGGTGGCTACGATTCGGGATGATAATACGATTGCTGTTGTCTAAATCTCCATTTGTATACCCAGAAACAAGGAACTCTCTTTTCGAGGTGATAGATAGTGAGCAACATGGATGAGACTGAGAGGATATGATTGATGCAACTGATACGGGTGGATTCTGCGAGGCTTTCCCGCGGTACGATATAGACCAAGTTCGAAATTCTTCTCGACAGATTGAAGCCCCCTGTCTCTTACTACTTGTATGTTTACGCTGGGTTTGCTCGAGGTTAATTTCATGTCTGTAATCAGCTCTGCGTGATACGCCAGTATAGTCTCTCTGTACACTTCATCTGAGGTTCTTTGCAATTAGTTGAATGTGGTATGCTGTACCCATGCTCATGCTCATGCCATGCGCGTGCCCACACGATATATGTACATAATAAAATCGTCCAAACCTTTTAGAAACACCATAGACGCCCCCTTAGTTCATGATCATGTTTCAAACAAGCTCCCTTCACTCACACGTTGAGTCATTACACATAGGCATTTATCGCTCCACTTCTCGGTCATCTAAGCGCCGTTTCGGTAAACCTGCGCCCCCTGATTCCTGAACATAATAGTGTCCTTCCTTTGGAGGATCATGAGTGCGCGATTGAGGCTCTGTTCGCTGAAGCCCTTGCCCTCCACCATCTCGCGGCGGAGCGACGCGAGACTGGTGCTCCAGCCGATGGGCAGACGTCGTCTGAGCTCGGCCTCGACGCGCGAGGCCTCCTCGTTCAGCTCGCGGCTGCCCTGGTTCGAGCCCTGGTTCACCGCGTCCATGGTACTGCAGAGGAACAAGCGGATTGCTTCGTCGACGTGCTGCTCCGTCGCGATCGGGGACAGCGTGAGTTTTGCTAGCGCCTCCGTGATTCGCACGATGGCTTCCAGCTGTCGCACTGTGATCGGGATGCTGGATCGGCTGTTTGCTTCGATCTCCGAGGCATGCACCTGTTTGCGGATCGACACGAAATGCGAGGATAGCTTCTCGGCTGCTTCTGGCGAGAGACGGGGTGCGCAGCGTCTGGGGTATTTTGTTAGCTCCTTTTTTGATCCAGCGTGGGGGGGATCTGTGTTGACTCACGATTTACAATATGATAGATACCGCCGCATCTTCTCAACCGGCACCTCACCTTCAACCTGCTCTTCGAGACCGCGCCCGCCCATGTGAATACCCATGACGTGTCTCGCGATGCGCTCGTCCTTGTCACGTGTATGCTCATCTCTGACTATGAAGATCATGTCGAAACGCGACAAGATGGTCGTCTGAAAATCGATGTTCTCGCCGGGCGTCTTCATGTCATCATAGCGGCCGAAGATAGGGTTCGCGGCCGCTAGAACTGACGTTCGCGCGTTGAGGATCGTGGTGATACCCGCTTTGGCGATCGAGATCGTCTGCTGCTCCATGGCTTCGTGAATAGCTACTCGGTCCTCGTCCCGCATCTTGTCAAACTCGTCGATGCACACAACGCCGCCGTCTGCAAGCACCATAGCACCGCCCTCCAAATAGAATTCCCTTGTCGAATGATCACGTTGCACCGATGCGGTCAAACCAGCTGCTGACGAACCTTTACCGGAGGTGTAGATAGAAATGGGCGCGGCTTTCTCCACAAACTTTAGTAGTTGCGACTTTGCTGTACCCGGATCACCAAGAAGTAGCACATTAATGTCGCCTCTGAGTTTCATGCCATCTGGAAGGATTTTCTTCGACCCGCCGAGGAGTAAACACAGGATCGCTTTCTTGATATCCCTGTTTCCGTAGATCGAGGGGGCGATGCAGTCGGCCATCACGTTGTAGAGGTCAGGTCTTCTGCTAAGCTCGAGAAACTCTTGCTCTTCCTCTTCCGAGAAAACCGCGTTTCCCTTCGCGGTCGAGTCTACATCCGTCTGAAGACCGACAGCTCGGAGATAAGGGGTTCGAATGGCTACGGCACCACCAGTGGAGGAGTTTTTTGATCCTTTGCTCTGGTAAATAGAGAAGATACCCATGATAGTACACCTTGATCCGGGGACAACTCTGTTGGTTAAATAGCGATCTGCCGAGATCAGAACATGCCTGGGAAGCTCTCCGACGGGTACTTGATCGGGAGCCTCTTGGAGCTTGATGATCTGTTGATCGACAAATCGAGACTTTTCGTGAATAACAAAGTAGGGGTCGAGAGGGCACTTCTCGGCGGGGTCGTTTGGGGCACGCTGCCGGCCGCACTGGCGCGGCAAAGTGACGCCGGTGAAGCCACCGAGAATGGGGATCGCCTGCGTGTGTAAGCAGCTTCGGCACTGAATGTTCAGCTCGGTGGCCTTGGAAGACATGACGGAAGCGCCAATCACGATGCCTGACACCCTAACTAGGCGCGCGATGGTCTCCGAGTCCAGATTCCGTATTGACACATCTTCGGCGGTGCTGTGCAGGAGGAGTTGATGTTCTGGGATCTCGGCGGTGGGGTTGTGAGGAAAGACAATTCTGTGAGTGCACTTTCTTAGCGCATTCTCGAACTAGTAATTGTCAGCGACGTATGTTCTGCAGTGTAGGGGGGAGTGAGTGTTCGACGAACCAGAGGGATGATCTCTGCCGGCTCTGTCACCAGACGATGCGCTAGTTCTTCATTATATTTGATCAGGTCAGTTATGTTGACATCGCAATAGAATTTCTTTAGCAAGGCGTTCTCGCGCAGCTGATCTCTGTAGACGAAGATGTTGTCGTGTCTGAACTGCAGGATGAAGTTGATGAGCTGCTCTTGTAGCTGGAGTCGACTGTCCTCGTTGGGACCCGAGCTGTTTTGAAACACGGAAACTGAGTAGACGGATTGGCGATCCATCTTGGCAGTCTCTTGCTACGGGCAAATAGTGGTAACAAGCGATCGTCGGGAATCTCAGCAGATACAGAAGTGGTGGAAATGGAAGCGGATTGAGGAACTTCCGGGATGGGAAATCGAGGGGCTATTGTGAGGTGCATAAGATTTAGTTAATTGACGATGGCGCGTGTTGGGTCGGAGACACGCGAATGAAACGCGCTCCCAGCAAGCGCGTTTAGTGGTTGCATTGCGCTAGGCCTTGTTGAGAAAGACCCCTGGACTACTATGCACGAGCTGTCACGTGCTAGGCAGGTCCCTGTCGAGTTGGCTTGTTCAGCTAGGTACCTGTGTCGACTCCCGGGTAACTTCTCATAGTTGCGTATCAGTCTTGTCTTAGTGGTGTAAGACAAGCTGTGCGTAGGCTAATCCTTTGCGACAGATGTCCATACGCAACAGCGGCAACAACAACAACACAACAACAACAACACAACAACAACACCAGTAGGATACAAAGTTGATCAACTCGCCCTTGAACCAAGCTTATAGTTATTGATTGCCTGCCTGCCTGTTTCTGCACATAATCGGCCAGCAGCCCCCACGCGCCAGCTTATACAGGTTGCAAGATACAGCCTGTCTCCTTGCCGAATCCTTGGTCAGCGAACCTCCGAACTGCTCGTGCTCGGCTTCGTCCATCACCCATCATTCCGGAACCCCGGGGAACACTGCTCTTGCGCTCCGGGGCATCCTGCAGCCAGACGTCTATTGTGCCGCTATGCTTCCTCGGTAGCCCTTCGCGAGCCTTCTCGATCAGCCGATCGGCCTCTCCCACCCTGCTCGTCGCTGCTGGCCCTGCCGCGACGCCAGCGCTACATGCCCAAGCGCCATGTTCTCCAACGCCGCTGCCCGCAAGTCTGTTGACAGCCTCTCGCCCTGGTCCCCGACATCTCCCACCGAGTTTGCCTTCCATCGCCAACCCGTGACCTCCCATCCTAAGACCCGCCGAGGCTCGACCGCGAGCTCGATACATTCCGTCGGCGGCCAGCTCGACACGTCTTCGGGCACCTGGTCTCATGCTGTCCTGGAAACGGGTCAGAACGCCATTTCCACTTTGCTTCAACCACCTATTGTTCGGACCGGCTTGCAACCACATACCGCAGCTCCAGCATCCAGCACGCACAAACCACCCACCGCTAAGGACATTCCGCCCGTCACCCTGACCAATGTCCCACATGTCGACGCTTCCGAGTTCAAGCCCTACCTCACCGAGGTCGGCGCCCTTTACGACCAGCTACGGCGCATGCGAGAGAGCGACGACGATGTGAACGATCAAGTGTTTCGCCGCGGCAGGGCCGATGAACCTGCAGGGCCCAAGGACGATGGCCATCTACGACCGGGACGTAAACCGTCATTTTCTTCACGGCCGACGTCATCTTCGTCTGCCCGGTCGGTGTCGCCAATCGATTCTCCCCCGTCGAGAGCCCCGATGCGCAGAAGGTCCAGCTCAGGATATGGCCGTAAACAAGCTCACGGACCACCCCCTCTGTCCACCATTCCAAACGTTTACTTCGACGATGAATTTCATCTTGAGAATCCCCGAACTTTTGATATTGTGAGCGAGAAATCCGAGGTCGTTCCGCCAGCTCCCGGCCCCGCTGCCGACAAGAAGTTGGCAAACGGTAATACCCCAGTGCCTCGCAAGGCGCTGGCTACAAACGCAATATTACAAGAGAAGCTCTCCTGGTATATGGATACCGTGGAGATGCATCTCATATCCTCGATATCCACGGCATCTACCACATTTTTCACTGCTCTAGGATCCCTGAAAGAGCTTCACTCTGAAGCGTCGGACTCTGTCGAACAGATTAAGACGTTACGGAAAGAATTGGGGTCTCTTGATCAAGAGATTGCCACTAGCGGATTGGAAATAGTACAGAAACAACGACGCCGCGAGAATCTACAGCAACTGAATGATGCTGTGAGACAATTGAAAACTATTGTGGAATCGGTAGCAACATGCGAGAACCTAGTAGAGGCCGGAGACCTCCAAAGGGCACTGAACAACCTTGATAACGTGGAAAACCTGATCGCAGGCCGGGGTACAATCGGTTCGATAGATAGAAATGATTCAGGCCCGCAGCTGCGCGATCTGAGAGACGCAGTCGCGCTCCAAGGGGTCAGTGATGATATTGCTACATTGCGTTTCCGCGTTGGCAAAGCGTTCGAATCGCGGTTCCTTGAAATTCTCTTAGCGGATTTGAGACGGCATGTGGACGAGCTTTCCACTCAAGAAGTATTGTTACGCTGGAGCAGCGCCGCAATGCGATCCCGAGGCAGCCATGGTAGAGATCCGTCGGTATTGCCGGCTTATTTGGCCCAAACTGAGGATCTTCGCTCCCAGCTAATGCCTGTGTTGGTGGGTTTGCATCGATCAAAGCATCTCTCTATTGCCATAGCATCGTACCGGGAAGTCGTGTTACGAGAAATCCGAAATCTTGTTAAGCGTCCACTACCAACCTCACACGACGACGATAACGAGTCCATGGTATCTGCCTCTACGGTAAACTCCAAGCGTTTGACACAGCAGGAGAAGTCAAGCATCCTCGCACGCAACTTGCGAGCGTTAGACGAACAAGACGCGGAAGAATTATTTACGAAGATGTATGTCAGTGTTACAGAAACGTTGCGGAGACTCACCACTCAGGTCAAAGTTTTGTTCGATGCCGCGAGCTCGATTGGAGAAACACAGACACCAGCGAGCGACCGCTCGCCCTCTCAACTGAAATCACCGCCTCTCAATAGTGCCAACCGTGATATACAAGAAGATATACATATGACTATGGACATGGCAAATCTTTTAGGCCAAGCCGTTGATCTTTCCCAAGAGAAGATTGTCAAGGTCCTTCGCGTGCGGACAGAGCAGAGCACTCGGTTACCTCTTGTAATATTTTTGAGATACTTTACTCTCAACCTCTATTTCGCTAATGAATGCGAATCTATATCTGGAAGGAGCGGCACGTCTTTGAAGACGGTAGTCAATGCTCATATCAAAGATTTTATTCAGTCCCATGGCGATACGGAAAAGCAGAAGCTTGCTCAAGCCATGGAGTCAGATCAATGGGGCGCTAAGGATTTTACGGAAAGCCACAATGAAATACTCAGTGACATCCTAGAATGCAGTACAAAAGACAGCAAATCCTGGACGGAGGGAAGTCAAATATGGATTCCGCTTTCTGAATCTGAGAATGGCGAGGATGCCAAACCCAACGCACGACCCAGGGCAGAGTCTAATGGAACAACAAAGGAGAAGGTCAGAAGTGCCATCATAGATTCGGAGCCATTCATATTACCCAACTCCGCCATTTTGTGCCTTGAAGGCATGACACACTTCTTACATCTCATCACGGGCATTCCCTCAATGGCATCCGATATTTCGGCCTCCCTTGTTGCTTATCTCCAGCTCTTCAATTCACGGTGTACCCAGCTCATCCTCGGAGCTGGTGCAACGAGGTCGGCCGGCTTGAAAAATATCACAACTAGGCATCTCGCTCTCGCTTCCCAAGCATTAGCATTCATATCCACACTTATTCCGCATGTTCGGGAATTTGTGCGACGGCACGCTGGATCGGGCCCCCATGTCAACAACGCGAGTGTCGCTGCTCTGATGGGTGAATTTGACAAGGTTAAGCGCCTGTTCCAGGAACATCAGAACAACATATACGACAAGCTAGTTGAAATAATGAGCGGTCGGGCTGCTACACATGCTAAAACAATCAAGGGAATACACTGGGACCAGGAAACCGAGTCGAAAGTGAACTTATACATGGAGACGCTTGTGAAAGAGACGGTGACTCTGCATCGAGTACTTACGAAACACCTTCCCGAGGGCACAGTGCGATTAATCATGACTCCTGTGTTTGAAAGCTACAAGAGTCAAATTGGAAAGACCTTAGAGGCTCTTGAGGCGAAGAACGAGATTTCTACTGATCGGTAAGTGGCACCATGAAGTTTCTGCTTTAGAAGTAATAATAACCTAACCCTGCGTAACAGAATGGAATCTGACATCAATTATCTTATCGCACGGCTGGGTAAGATCGATGGCTTCGGGGACACCGGCGATTATCTACTCAACATCGTGAAATCTAAGAAATCGCAGCAAGCTACCACTTCTACCAAGAGTAGCTCGGAAACGCAACCCGAAAAAGATAGCGATCGCAAAGATATTAAATCAGATGGCTCGGTCAACGATGATTCCCCAAAAGCGTCGACGGATAATAAATGGGTCGAATTAAGCGGTCGAAACTGAAGAACTTTTTTGAGGATGAATGGGATAAGCAGAAGAGCGAGCTGGCGTTTTAGACAGAAATGATTACCCTATACCAGTTGAAAGATAGCTACGTTATGTATATGTGCGGCGTTTGCTATGAATCCAGAATTTTAGCCTATTCACCGTTCAGCTATACCAGTGTATAAAACATTGCCTCGAGTGTCTACGAAAAGAGGAAACTTGTAAACGCATCTAATCATAATACTACCTCTGTTGGCGGCGTGAACCCTGAGAATTCTAGATATCTAATCTTGACCTCGAAAAGCTAACTATCAGTGCTTAGAACCACATTTATCGAATTGATGTCCTTCTAACTTTCAAGTCAGCTCTTGTGGAAATTCCTATGATGCTATGCGCATGGGATAAGGTAGTTAATGAGAAAAGCCAAGCAACTTGGTGCTTTCGTGACTAGGCAGCAGACGTCGTCGGAGCTTTAGTAAGCTGTGGTGAGTTCAGCCGTCTTAAATAAAAGTAACATTCAGCTGTGATCATACGCGTGAAGCAGGAAACAGGTGTGTTTATCTTGCAGATTTATGGAAACCACCTTCCGTGAGTAATAATTCAGCATACACATTCAAAGTGGAAAATGCATGAATGAATAAAAATTTAAAGTTAAGAGAAAATAAATATTTTGTAATGTAGAGGCGGAATAGTTAAATTAAACATCTAACCCATCCCAACTATAGGTTGCTTCTTAACCATAGCCTTTGCTGCTTAATGAACTACGATAACAAACTCTTTAGCTGTTGTGATCACATGTTTATATAAGCAGAGTGTCTAAGACACCACGAGTCTAACATTGGGAGAAGAAGATCATACGTCAATGTCGCGGGAGTCGGAGAATAAAGGACTTGAAAGTTTAGAATGAATTTTCAAGCGCACTGTCAAACCATCAGTAATATAACCCAATCGAGTGTTTTATTATAATGATTGTGTGAGATATCTTGGCAACGATCTGCATTATCAATGCCTTCATTCGGTACTTACTATTATTCCAATGCACGTGGCATTCGCGTGTTTTGCAGCAACATCCCAAAGCAAGATTCCCCCTGAAATGATCATCTGCACATCATATACCATAAAGGCTAAAATATGGATCAGATCGGATGAGCTTATGGGTTACCTATCTAGGGAAATGCATAGCCAATAACAAGCGACGGGCGTATGCCGCGCTTTCGAGGTCGGTCGTCGGTTTATCCTTCTCGAAACTTGCTTTATCTTCCATTTGCGCGCGATATGTAGGAACTGCCTATGAACATGTCTCTCGTTCCCGCGCTTCATCTCGCTTCTCCGGGTTGATGTGAATTTATCCAACCCGACCCGAACCACCCATCACTAGAACCACAAATCGGCCTATTCACAGACGGACGGATGGATCGCGTCAATAGTGATATGATAAACGGCACACGGTTCTCAGCATCCCAAAGACGAAGGGAGCCGAGGATTAATGGATGACACTCATTTTCATATGTGCCTTTTCCCGGTTCACCGAGTCGGACCGAGTATTTATACACGTCTCTGCCTATATGAACAGCAAATTACTTACATAACAAGGCAAACTTGGGAATGGATTTCCACCTGGCCGCGGACTAAGTTCCCGTTCGGCTTTATGGCACCCCCTTGCCCTACATCCGACGAGAATTTCGTGACGTGTGTATACTCGCGTAACGTACATCCTCTCCTCTGCGACGGATATGTTAGTCTTGGAGTGGGTGTGGCTCTTCGGCGATAGAGATATTATGTGCGCCGGGCTGGTGTTGCGGATTGGTGGATTGGCTGCTTTTGCTTTTTACACGTTTCGTCTACTCCGACGTGTCGTGAGACGGACGCGCGTGCCGTACGTGGCTGGGCTCGGGAGCCCGCTGGGGTCCAATCGCTACTGGGGCTGCGTCTTGGAACAGCTTGCGATGATTGATGACTTACACACATATACGTACTCCCAGCCGTGTAGAATCACGACTAGCGAGTATATATCATGATCAAATTACATTTCTCAAACAGTAAATGGGGTCGAGTAGATTTATAGTACTAATATATGGTGTAGTTTCGACAGGTTATTCCCAGTCTAAATAGTTTAATAGCTGCTCAGCCAAGGAATGAGTGGGGTTGGGAGGGGTTGCTATTTTCGCCGACAATGCATGCGTGTCTTGCATCGCATCGTGGGATCCGAGAGCCAAGATAGCTTAGCGGCGGGTAGTAACAGCTAGGAGGGGCCGCACTTCGACGTCGTGCGTGGTGGTCGGGGTCTAAAACATCAACGGAGCAGATTGTAGGGCTAGAGAAGGATGGCAAGCAGGATTCTAAAGAATTATTGTGTCTACTCAGCCACTCAACTGTTGAGTGTCTGTGCCAAGATAGCAGAAGCAAGGCAGGCTGTGAAGATGCACTACTGCACGCTTGGTCCTTCTGTCACAGTCATGATGTCGTACGACGATAAGGTGGTTTGGTTTTGTGTGTGTTATTCGGGAACAGGTAAAGCTGATGATACCTGTAAAGATAATTCCCCAAGCGCCCCGACCCTCTCCTAAGTATGTACATGAATCGAAGCATAGAATAGTTTGAGCTAGAGAATGCAAGAAGTAAAGTGGTGCATGCTGGCGGCAGATGGGGAAGAGGGTATGAAGTCTTGGCAACTACCATTTCCCTGTTCCGAGCACGATTCTCAAAATCGCATATTGCCGTGGTGGCAGCGCGTCGCGGCAACCAATTGGGGGTAACAGGTTTCTCTACCCATCATATCGTCCTACGTTTATGCCCATGTGAGAACTCTATACCGAATAGGCGTAAACGCTGCCTTTACGAGCCACAAAGCGTGGGTACCGCAAAGGGCGAAGAGAAGAAGAAAAAAAGTGAATGTGGGTATCTCGTCATGTCTGTCGTTCATCGTACTGAGCGCGCCCAGCGCGATAAATTCGTCTAAATGCCGGATGGCAAATAGGGAGTGCTTGCTCCGTCTTTAAAATTTGCCCAAGACGAACTTGCGGGCGACGAGCTCTACCTCGACATCACGAGTGACCACGTTGCTGGGAGGGTTACCAAGGGTGCACATGAGGTCCTCCGCCGGGGTGGTGACGGTTTGGACGTCGTCAGGATGGTAGTACGCCTTGGAGCAGGGAAATAGAGCGCAACCAGAGATCAACTGCTTCACCTTGGCGTTCTGTTCGCTCATTGGGAATAGCTCTTTGACACCGTCATGGTCGTTGGGGTTCACAATGGCGGACACATCAAAGTATGTTAGACCTTGCCAGCCTTGAAACGTAACCCTTGTATGAAGTTAGCTTAAATCACGATCAAGCAGTTGCGATGATATGACTCACTCAGCTAGCATGCCTGGGACGTTGGGTGCGCCATCAGAGACGGAGTAGGCATTGCCGATCCAGCCGTCGGGAAAGTTGACCTTGGTCTGCTTGAGCCCGGCAATGACGACTGGCTCGATGTGTTGCAGTCCGGCGCTGGCAGTGAAAATAATGGTGCGTTGAGTAGCATCCTGGTTAACGAATGTAATGGAGTTGGCGCTAGCCAAGGTGGCAGCAGCGGCGAAAGCGGCCAACTGTTGTGAGAAATGCATGGTGATTGTAAGTGGTATACAATGATAGAATGGTAGTATATGCTGTTGTTCCTTGGTGGATAGGTCGTTATATAGTATTCTTGTGTGAAGGAGAGCGCGGCTACAGCTAGATCAATAGCAAGGCCTGGTTATCAAGGAGTGTATATCACTGCTGAAAAGAAGGAACGGTAACTACAGATAGCCAAAGGAGCGAATCGTAAGCCAACTGTGTGATAATGAGGGAGGGGTTGTGAAACTTACAAGATATCGTGCGAGAACGACGAGCTCTTATATATATGATGGCTCACAAGAGAACACAATGCCGGGGACAGACGGGATGTGACCGTGCCACGCTGTAGTGCCAACACCATGCGAGTCGAGATGCAGGTACCTGCCGAGTTGCCAACTATCGCAAAGGCGATATATCCGCCAAGCCCAGAAGGGGCTATGGAGTGTAAGCTATCAAGGGTGAGCGAGCCTGCCATGGGGACTCATTGGTCGAGGATGCTATACAAGATGGCCTGCATCGGAGTCTAAGCAGGTAGTCTTGACACGCAAACCGGGCCGCTGTCCATCGCCTGGGCTGGGACCACACCACTGTGGGTTTTCTCTCCATGTTATAGATTCGCTTATAAAACAGAGGTTTGTAGAGAGTTACATAGTCTGCCAATCTCTATTGCCCTACATGAAGGGACGAATACAACCGTTTCCAATATTCGATACGTTGTTCATTGTTGAGGAATTGATCTCAGAGATACTCTTGGCATCACCAATAATAGTGTATGTGTAAGGCTGACGCGATCAGCCAGAGCCGGAAGGGCGGGAAGGATCTAGGTAGGATCATCGTGCAACACAAGTTTTCTTCCAAGTATGCTAAATAGGTACACGCCGAGGGGAGGGAAGAGACACCACCAAGGCCCAGCAAGTAGGTGGGCGCTGATGCGGCTTGACACTATTGATTGTATACTCCGATTGGCCGGTGTTGCGGTTGTGCTGTCCCTGTGCCTGGTTCCTGACATGACGGGACAGATCCGTCCAACCATAGTTCAGCAGCAGCGCGGTCAGATCCATTGCCCAGACCTCGGTGCCTGGTGCCTTGCAGATTTTGCGTCGCCACTGGACTTCAGTGATCGGAGTAAAACCGCTATACTGGACGCATCAAGTCGCACATGTCTTCGCAGATAACTTGATTACATAGTTGAACTTCATGTTGAAGCTTCATAGTCAACATAGACCAACCTCACTGGACTTTGTCATCGGTTTCGCTTGTGGCTTGGGAGCATTAATTCAGCTCTCTATAAATGGCATCTCTGATTACTGGACAGCTGAATCGGAAGCCCTAACAGCTACTCGATCCATTCGGAAGTGCAACGCAGAAGCTAATGAGCGTGTTTTCCTTAGTGTAGCTGCGGTCGCGCTAAATCTGGTCCTTTGAAAACAGACAAGCGACGTCGCAGAAGAAGAAAATTTCTTTTCTCTTCCGTCTCGCACCTTATTGCTCTACAATACCCAGGTACTGTAGGTCGTGGCAGAGTTGCGGGCCATATAATCAAGACCCCTGTACTTAGTTGCGCGGAGAACAATCGGAGGTGAAGGACGCAAGGATAAGCGGCTGGAAGCGTGGCATGTACGGAGTAGACTAGCAAAATCTTAGCAGCCAGTCTTCAAGTATAACAGGGGTAGTGTTGCCTCCATGGCATCTCGACGACGACGACGAACCCCCAATGGCCGCCAGGCACGATTTAGAAAAGTGACACGGCTGACAACTAGAACATGAGTTGTTGCTCAATTCACGGGGCTTGCAGTCAGCACATCATAGTCCTTCCTGGAGCGGCCAACAGTGAGCAGAGTGGCGTCGTGTATTGGATATCTGTTAGGTAGTTAGAGACCACCCACTAGAACTGGCCTGTTGACCTCGTGTGGTTCACAATGGTTTATGTCCCCAATTGCGTGGATCACAAGAAATGTGTCGATGAGAATTCCTCTGATATTTTTGATAGTAACTGGTAACTGGTTTCTATGAAATCCAACTCAGATGAATTTTTTCTCCACTGCCGACTTTGGACGTTTGGCTAGGTAGGTGGGCTTTGACACCGCCGAAAGCATCGCTCACTGCTGCTACAGATAATCAGACCTACTGGTATCTGATTGGTGACGACTTACTTAAAATGCCTCATATTACGTTTAGGAAATAGAGCGATAGGGGAGGCGTGGCAACTTCTCTGGCTTCTGTGATGCTTGTCTGCGCCGCTTTTCTAAGACAAGTTGCGTTGGCAGTCTCCTTGTATCTCTGGTCCTCAGTGAGGCAATGCGACTTGCTGGTTGTGCGTATGATAGCACCACAACTCTGGTGAATGATTATCGGATTACGACGGCACCCTTCAGGTTCGGACGTCCAGCCGAGGCTTAATAGCGGCAGATTTGTCTATTGTATTATCTCGAGTTTTGGAAAAGTATAAATCTCCGTAGCTAAAACACTGTGTGACACTGTGTGGTTGTGCACTTACGGTGGCTTATGTATGTGGCTTATATGGCTGCATCCTCGCGTGATAAAAGGTATTAGGTAGCAAACCCGATCAATGACCAAGAAATCTGAATATAAATATGAAGGGACGCGTGGTATCGACGAGCTATGATAAGAGGCAAATTGCTAGCGGTCGATCGGGACAGTCTACCGTTCTCATTGTTCAGGTACGGACCAGACATATTTCCCGAGAAAAAAAGGCTAGGTGGATACGTATGTGTAATGGACTGATTTAACAGAGAAAGGCGAGCTGGCAATGAGCAATTCAGCCCCGAAGATGCTCATTAAACCACGCGTGGCCTCCAAGGCGGCAAAGAGTTTCCACGGAATGAGATACTATGATGAAAGAGTTGTGGGTTGTTGTTTAGGCGCTGTAACAACTGACGGGTTGAACTCAACTCGGTGGCCGAGAGCCCCAGATTTGCAGTCGAACACAAAGGAAGAGGTAGGATCTGCGAATTCTAACAAAAGGTGTGAGGGAGAATTAGTCACCCGTGGCTTGTGACACACTAAGACAATTATACGAAGCAATTACGAGCAGGCCATGGGCTGAGGTCGAAAATGTGGTTAAAATTAGATATCGTACACATACTTACTCCGTACAGACTCCGTACATGTTGTTGAGATCGTGTGCCAAGCAGGTTTTCGGGTTCGTCGAGCATACCTACCTCGGTAACAATCGGCGCCTTGCAGGTTCACGACTTCCGACTTCCAAGTGCGGGCTTCAGCTCCACCTGCTGGAGTTCAATAAATCAAGCGGCATAAATGCATTATATGTAGTAAATACATAACTATTTGAACAACTCAACGCGCCGTTGGGCATTGCGCCACAGTTCTATCTAATTGCCCCACATACATACACTCGGGTGCCTAAGCCCCGCGGATTCGGACTGGTGCTACGTTTTGCCACTACTGTAGGTACCTACCTACCTACCCTCGCTACCTGTACGTTACCTAAGTACAATCTGTCGTCCACCGGTATTCAGCGCAGTAGCAATATAGTATGTTGCTCACTGAGACATGGCGCACCTCTCAACCAACTTCTTCCAACTTCCGGTGGGCGCAATATCGCGCATTGGTGTCGAGCACCTCGGGTATTGATTGGCCTGTTGGATGACCATGGCGTTTGGCGAGTCGGCCCATCCAATGACGTACTCGAACAGAGCCGGGCCACGGCGCCAATACTTTTTTCGGGGCCAAGACATCGTCAGGGCAACACGAGGTTTGTGACTCTGTGACTCGGCAGTTTCGGTGGCGGCGTGTTGTATCTGACCCCGAAAGCGGCCAAGGGTCTTTGGCCAGCGCAGAATAGCACGGAATCCTCCCTCGTCTCCGCCCTCGCCGCCCTTTCTGTTCCGCCTCTCAGCTCCCGCCCTAGACCCAAAACCGAAAGTCGAATGGCCTAATATGACGTTGATAGCGCGATAGTAGCCTAAATGTTGGACTTCGGCCATGCAGCTAACGCCAACGAAGCCCATCGCCCGTCTCTGGCCCGTCCAACCAACCTCGCCACTCCGTTGTTCTGCCCGTTGCAGCCCTGCCAACGGTGCTACCAACCATGTCTGCCCCGCAAAGATCATCTTCCATCTTCCAAGAGCGAGGGTAGAGAGTGGGTAAGTCCTTCGCGAACCCAACCTCCCGGAATACCCAGAGCAAACAGTTCGGTAAGCCGTGGCCTCGTATTACCATGGAGCCATGACGATGGACCGCTTTTCCTCATTGGTCCGCCCGTTCGCTCCTAGGTTAGGTATTTGCTCAGCAACACGGAAGCCATGGTGCTGATGCAACGTTGGGCTGAGATAGTTGGCACCTCTCACAGTCCCTACAATACAACTCCATTGGTACTCCAGACATTGTCAGGTATCTTGAAGAACCCCAAGTTGGTAATGCTCCTATGCAGGGTTTGGCCAAAGCTGGCAATGGCAGGGGGCGTTTTCGGTTCCTTGGCCTGATCGGAACTGTTGCCGCACATTGATGCTACCACGATCGTGGTGAGTTGAGGTTACCAGGGGTGGGTTTGTCGGATCTGTCTCGGCTGCATGCACCATTGCCCTAGAAACAAAGAGGGTCAGTAGAAGGAAGGGTGGAGTCCCAGATCTAAGCCAGGGATTACTATCTCGCCACAACCCAGGTCGCCAGCCCCTCTTGAACATAAATTGGTATATAGGTCTGAGCAGGAACTCGTGTTTGGGAGAAAGAATCCCTCTTCTCATCCAGTATATAATTGCTCCTCACAGTCGCTATCCAATTCGTCTGTCGTAGTTCGTCGACATCGCAATCGTTCAAACCAATCCGACCACTCGCTTCGGTCCTCGCCTGGAAAGCATAACTACCTATTACTCTTAATCTTAATCGTCCTTAAAGAGTCTATCAATCATCATGAAGTTCACTCAGACATTGGCCCCAGCCGTTGCGCTGTTTGCAACTGCCAACGCCGACTACCCGGTTTCCTCCTCATCTCCTGCTGGCTATCCCACATATTCCACGGAGACACCTACTTACCCTACGGAGACGCCAACTTACCCAACGGAGACGCCTACTTATCCCACGGAGACTCCCACCTACCCTACATCGTCCAGCTATCCTGTGGAAACCCCTACCTACCCGACAGAGACCCCAACCTACCCAACGGAGACGCCAACTTACCCAACGGAGTCATCTAGCTACCCCGTGGAAACTCCCACCTACCCAACGTCGTCTAGCTATCCCGTGGAAACTCCCACCTACCCAACGTCGTCTAGCTATCCCGTGGAAACTCCTACCTATCCGACGGAGACTCCTACTTACCCAACTGAAACACCTACATGGTATCCCACTTCTTATCCCACGGTGTCGTATCCCACACCTTCATCTTATCCCACGGAAACGCCTACCTACCCTACGGAGACTCCCACTTATCCTACGGAAACGCCAACTTATCCCACTGAGACTCCCACCTACCCAACGGAGACACCTACCTACCCCACAGAAACCCCTACTTATCCCACTTCCTTCTCCACGATAACTTACCCTCTAACGTACCCTACTTACACAACTTCGTACTCCAATTCGTCGTCGACTGTCATCACAATCCCCCCAACCAGCTCTTACCCGGGAAGCTCTTCAAACCCGGGCAGCTCTTCATACCCGGGAAGCTCTTCAAACCCGGGCAGCTCTTCCTACCCGGGCCCGAGCACCACCCCCGGCTCCACCCCTACCACTACCGGCCCCGTGACCATCCCTACGGGCGCGGCCGCCAAGGTGGGTCCGGTGGGCGCTTTGATTGCTGCCGGTATTGTTGCCTTGGCGCTCTAAGCGGATTGTGAAGATTTGCGGCGAGATTAGGAGATAGAAGGGTGATGGCGATAGAGAGAACGGGATATTGAGGTCCGTCAATGGCATTTTCGCCATCGGCCGTTCACAGCGGGAGAGTCTACTTATAATTTCTAATCACTCCTTGAAACAGGTCTTCCAATCTGGAAGACTTTGGTACGAATTTTACGACGCTTCGCTATGTTGGGATGAAAAACTCATGAGGGTCAATTACGCGGAACTACGGGGGGAGGGACTTCCGGGCAGGCGGCGTTTTTCGATGATCATCGGCCGGTGGTCGTGACAAATAGCGCACTCCTTTCTGATGATGATACCAGGTAGTTGCAGTCGTAAGACTGATGGCATTACAGTAGATAGAATAAACTTGATTATCCATCACCTTTGCCTCGCAATAGTGTGCTGTGTTGCGAATTGAACCCCGGCCATCGTGCCATTTGGTTGGGATAGGTCGGTTTCTTGCCAAGACATTCTATTTCTCGTATTTACTTTAATAACACGCCATCCCCTTATTGGGCCCTATGGCGCGACTGCTCAACCAGCTTGCCTATCCGCTATCCATTTGAAGAGTGAGCTTACAATATGTATCTAAGAGAGTAATGGTTCATCGCAAGTTACCTGTAAGTCGAGTGAGATTGGATGAGGAGTGAGGGGGTTGATGTGTAGTGGTGTAGATCACGAGGCTTGGCACCCATGAAAGGAAATGGTTTGCGATGATGATCTCTCACTCGCGGATTCACATCACGCTTACAGGAATGAATTGAAGTCCGCAATATCCAGCACTTTTTGCTTATTATTCGTGGTGATCGCCACCCGGCGAGGTACCTACTTTTTTTTTTTTTAACACTCCAGCTCCTTGCACTTGCGCTTGCGGAGATCTTGCAATTATCTACACTAGATAATCTGCAGGACGCAAACATATACAAATAGGTAATACAGACTCTACAGTATGATTCAGCGTGACCTCCAATATTGAGTATATGCAGTGACCATGCGTGAGCACAGCGGGAACTACGGTATCCGTTGGAACGGCACCCGGCAATAACCGCCACGGCGTCTGTTGCCGTCTCGACTCCTCCTCTCTCGGTCCCTGTACCTGCAGCCAGCCATCTGAATGGGCTGTTTGTTACCAACCTTGCCAGCCATTCATTTATGTACAAGTATCAGCGTAGCATCCCCGTAACGTCGCTACGACACGTCGCTCACCCGATCATCATGCGAGATTGATTGGTCCGACCTCTAGGATTATATTGGAACCGGTCAGATTTTCGTTCCTTCGAGGTCTAGCCTGAACCATCAATATACTCTGTATACTACATTCAGCTGACTCAGATAGTCCTATATAGTCGTTGTATAGCATTGATACTATACGTGGTATTGAGTATATAATATCACTTTGCGTAACATTATGTGATTGGATGTTGAGAATGCACGTTCTCTGCAGGACTAGTAGCTCCGGTCACTCTGCGTACGGTAGGCTATAGCAACTACGGTAGTATTCTCTACTGCAAATATACGATTTTGAAAGGAGCCTTAACTATGATCCGGATATGGTAATTAGGGGCTGAAATCCAGGTACGAGAGAAGCGCTTCCTGCAGAATCAAGGGTCGATCATGGCCCCGCCCGCCCGTTCATAACCTTAAAAGACATGACATGTTATATTTCAAGAGGGAGTACCGACTAATTGTACCAAAAGCCTGACTGACGAGCGATGACATGAAGCAGATATGTAAGGTGATATACTCTATCGATGCGCGCTAAGACCGCGGGGAAAAGAAAGTAAGAAAGGAAGTTCAGGGGGGGCTTCTAACGTTCATGGTAAGATTTGAGACCTGTATCAAGATGTCAAGGATAGGTGTAATCGGCGCCATCAAGAAGTTCACCGCGAAAGGAACAATGTATTCTAAACTTACTCAGTTTTATCATAACTAGCATACATTACTATGAAGTAGGATATAGGGAGATGAGACTCCCCAAGATGAACAAATATGTCTTAGCATCTGATGTATGATAATGTTGGTAGCTCGCATAGCTACATAAGTAGTACGTAGCATTATTTTGTCTACTATGTTACCGTTTCCAGGCCACTGTAGTATGTACTCCAGTCAGAAAGAGGGGTGTTCTATACACTGCCTCCACACTATTACCAAACGGAATACCCAAACCAGTTTATTTTCTACGTGGGTCTCCCTTGTCCGGTCGGGAAAATTCAAGATGTGGCTTATAAATCATGATCTCTACGTCTTCAGGAATTCGTAGGATATGCGCTTTCATATATGTGGCATAGAGCAAAGAGGTTACATTTCAGAGAGTTCCAAGGATTGAAGGGAGGCATGAGAAGTGACACCGTAAGATTTAAATGACTTGTGGACAAGCTATTAAGGAAAATGTGCGCTGAACACGGGTTAATACATAAGATCCTGCGCGATCCTGCACCGCGGTACTTCTTCAATAGCTGACTCATAGGACTATTAGTTAACGAGTAGGGCAGAACCATTCGAGGCTATTAACTCTATGTTTCATTGGGATATGGCTTTATGTGACTTTCACTAGAATATAATCGGGAATAATATTGATATTTCTTCAGCGATTTCCCGTAATACAGGTATTTGTCGGAGGTACATTGACACAACCTTGCCATTGACTAGCACAACTGGGGAAGAGATAATGAGCCGGGAAGCACGCTGAAATACAACTCAAGAGGGAGATAGCGCACGCTGCCTCCTAGGCATTTTTAGCGCAAACATGCCATTAATCTATAGAGAAAGAAGACATTGAGCATTCGCTCGACACTGACAAGAAATCCTAAACCAAAGATATAACCCTACAATATTTAGTTCTCTTCCAACGGAGGTTCGCATAACGATGCCTATCGATATAGAATTCGTATCTTCTGCATCTATCTACAAGATTTACGATAAAAAGGCCTGTATTTTTAGCATTCTTTAGCTTCTGCAGTCGAAGTTGGAGCTGTGATACTCTCGACCTGATCTTGAGCCGCTGGGAAGACAATCTGCATTCTAGGAATCAAGACGAAATCATTACTGTTCGCATTCCGGCGCCACATTCGTATCGTTTAACAAGATAATAATTATCAAAGAGATGCCTTTGCCGCATCCAAAAACCCTGAAGGGCTGCTGATTGACAAGACGCTTCTCAAGTTTCGATTTGGTTGCCTTCGAAACCTTATTGTAATTCCACTTACAACTAATGACGCGAGTACAACATAGCTGTTCGACATAAGTGAGCAGAATGGACTAATTTTCGCATCGATATATTGCAACTCTTCTGTGCATCACTTTGCTGTGATTTTCGCGAAGCAGGACGGAGTAGGTATAATATAAGCAGCCCGATCAACTCCCATCGTGTAGACGAGACTTCCGGCCAGGGTCGTAGGAAAATTAAAGAAAATAACTACGTATGGGGTTCCGAAGATCCTGCAAGTGGGCACATAAAATTCGGAGAGCTACCTCCGAAAACTTCAAGCGACAATAGAACCGCTAAGCAGCGAGTCGCGAGATTATCTAAGTTGTCATTTATCTTGCAGATTAACTAGGAATCTAAGGTCAAAGTCTATTCGCTCAAGGCATCCTGAAAACGACCCAGACAAATTCTCACCGTTTGTCATGTTCTCGCTGAAATGGACGTGATCCTAGAATAGAATATTTCCGACCTTGGCTGACGTACCGGTTAATAACATACCAGGTCTTAGCTTCACATACAACATATGTCGAAAGCCTGGTATTCGGATGTCTCACGGCGTCGTGCTACAGGACGTGGTTGTGAGACAGGCATCAGTGGGGATTAATTGCATCGTGGTGACGGACTTTTAGGAGATGCTGTACACCGGTGTGATCCCTAGTCATGGTAGGACTATGGTAGTACTACAGACTGCAAGCAAAGGTCCGTGGCCTTAGCTTATTCGGCATAAAAGCCGCAATATCTGTGATTAACTAACTGTCATTTATAGCACCTCCCTATTTGTGACTTACAGATATAATGTAACCCATAGGAAAAACATCTGTCTGATATTTATTAACCCTATGCTTGCTACCTTTTGCACTTCAATACATAGTTTTCCTTAATTTTCTTCCTCTGATACCTGCTCAAACTCGAAGGACCAAGGTGTCCGAAGCTGGCCTTCACGTATGCCACTACAATGTTCAGAGTTATCGCTATTCAGATTGTGCTACGTCGGCGTTTTCAGAACATCCGCATACTCTGAAATATGGCTTTGACGTGGAAATTAATTCTATTGCGCTAGGAATAATCAAAATAAGAAAAAAAGGACTCTCAGTACGAAAGCGCCTGGTGACTTATGATGGTACTGAGACATTCTTAGAAGATTTTACTTGTCCTGCTCTAGGTAATCCCATTTCTACTTTGATATCCCCCATCTCTTTCCCTATGCCCAAACATCTACACTCTAACCAAACATGAATAATATTCAATTGATCTCACCGATTTGTATTGCTGAGCATAGTGGTGAAATGCTGGATTCTTCGGGCGATTTTCATTGTGATTCTGGGTCACTGGAAGTATGTAGTACGGCTCAACCGTGACATCTCCCTTCATTCTTACATAACAGCAGACTAATAGCGCTAGAGAATCCGTGTATTTGATGTAGGACCGTGCCTCACGACGCCATTCCCCTAGAATATAGTGAGGATATGAAAACGTAAGGGAAGAGAGTCCTGTTGTATATAGCCAGATAGCGTCCACGAAGGCAGTTCCGAGACCCTCGCGCAATAACAAATGTCTATAGCTTACCGCAAGCACGAGTTTCTGACACCAGGATGTTACGAGAAGTATATGTTTTTGTACCTTGAATTTTTGACTGTAGAGGCTGTCTACTTTCTGTGAAGACTGATACTGCTGGCTGACGCTGTAGTTGGCCTTAGTCAGAGTACAGTTGTTAAGTAAAATTAGGGGTGCTAGAAATTCGGTCCGAACAGGTTAAGATTGTCGATAGTTGGAGACAGCAGCCTAAATCTTACGGCATTCATAAGATCCCTAACACGGTTCCTTAGTTACAGATTTTTCCTTTCTCAAGTACAAAATAGTACATTTTCACGATGTATCGTCCCTGTTTAACGCAAAATGACCTTGTAATGGTCTAAAACGAAGAGCGTGCGGCATGCGTCAGTCTAGTAAATTAGTCTCCTAACGCCAGCATATGTAACTTAGATGAAGTCTCAGCATCCTCTATGCGCGGGCTATTGCCTTCGTTTGTGTAGTCATGGGTGTGTAACGTTTCAACGACTACGAAGCGGCCTAAGCTTTTTCTTTTTCAATCAGCTAGACACGGAATTCTGACATGTCTCTTCGTTCCAGGCGTTCATAAGTGTTTTTTATTGATTCATCCTTTTTAAATGTATAGGTCCAAATAGCTATATAACTCATGCAGCAGTGAAGTTACATTGGCCTAGACTTGCTAACAAAACCTCTCGTGCCGGACATTCTAACCTAAGTACTAACCATTTCCACCCCGCGACGCTAGGAACTCTGGTATCCCAGGTTTAAAGTATGATACTACTCTGAGTGTTCCATTCGGCCGGATTGCACAGCCAATGTATGTATGAATACCGGAAGTTGCTTCCATGGTTTTTTGGGAACTGTAGAGGTGAAATTAGTAATTTCACAGGCAGTGTTAGGCCTCTGGAAGCAAACTTACAAGAGCTTTTGCATAGCTTTGACATAATTAGGCATATACTTGCCCCTTTGGTGATGCCGAAAATAATGATTTAGACCTTGAATAACGGCTCCGTCGCTGCTTGCATAGTGCCGAACCGGTATATAAATCTTGGCAACAGGGTGTAGATCACCCAGTTTGAACTCAATATTGTAAAGTATCCCCGCAGTCCGGTGGCCAACTGTGCGCAGGGATTCTTCTGGATGAGTATTGGTATCTACATTAAAGAGGGCGTTCCAGAGGAGCCTAAGGTCTTCAAGGCCTTGACACAGCTTGGGGTTCTTAATACGATGTCCAATCGTCATTATGTTGATGACGGAGTTGAAAGTGGTCTCTCGGCATCGAAAATAGATCTTAAGGCGTGATTCGAGAGGATCAATTAGATCAATGGCCAACATCTCATACTCTAATGCTCTGCTGCTCATGTCGGACGAAAAGTCACAAAACATGTCCCAGGCCTTGAGATTGCTCCCTGTGCTATAGGGTGCGGCCTGAATTGCCTGTGAGAGAACCTCTAGGTTCGAGTCCCCCTGAGCTTGTGCCCTCATTTTCGGGAAGAAGTACACTTTAGCTGTAACTTCAGTTGGTGATAAGTCGAACGCGTAAAAGATGGAGGTATTGTGATCTGCCGCATCTTGCACAAAGCCAGCTTTGTCGCTGCGTACGTCAAAGAATTGCTTGAAGTGTTGGAACCACTCCAGTCTCATATCTATCAACGAGCGAGATAACTCCTCCTGGAAAGCTGGCCCAGCGGTTAAGTTGCCAGGGTCGAGGGAAGAACCGGCGTGGAGCCCTATAGGCTCTATAGAGTATCGTATTGTTGGCGGGCCATCCTTTGTGCCCCAGTCCCAACTGAGTTCAAGGGGGGTGCCATCATCCGTCATGAAGCTTGGCCATTGCAGCGTATCCCCTTTAATAGTCTCACGAGAGACACCGAGGTAAGGGGCTACGCTAGTTGCGAAGAACTTCAGATCTCGGTGCTGGAGATGTTCAGGGTATTCGGCCGCGTGTAGGAGGATAGCAAGAGCTTTTCCAGAATGCTTGTTCCACCAAAAGCGATGATGTTCACTTTCAAAGGTCTCAATCTCTGCGTCAACTCTATGCCAGATCAAGAGCTCAACAAGGTCTTCGAGATTCTGAAGAGTCCCTTTATTCTGTGTCTGTGATTTCTTTTCGAATGATACTGCTGGGGATATTGGGGCCGAATGGAGACGATCAAGATGTAGTTTAGATGGGCCCCTACAAAATGACCGAACAGTCTTCACCACGCTGGGCAACCAGCCTCCAGAGACGACATTTAGAACTGCCAATATTAACAGTGAAAATAAGAATGGAACAGAGTAGGCTGACAGAGTTGAGAGATGTGAGGTAACGGGCCATTGCCCGAAACCTAAGTCACTAAGCAAAGAGAACATTGTGCTATGTCACTTGCAAAGATGGCAAGTAGGAATGGACCTAAGAACTTGTATTGCACCCAGTTCATTTTTATTTTGTCGTTATCAGTGTCTTCGTACGAGCCGGGGTTATTCTTTCGGCCTTTGATGATCTACTAGAGGATCCACACCCAGTACCTCCTCTCATCTTGATGGAGAGAGAGCGTCTAAACCTGTGGACAGTTGAAACCTTGTGAACAGGTCAGCAAGGGTCATTGACACCGCCGCATCCTTGCAGGACAGATGTCTTAGCGTTGACTAATATTAGGCAATGTTAATATTATTACGGCGTAGTTCGTACTGTTTTTTTTCGTTTGTGAGCCGTGTTTAACGTAGTCGGTGGTAATTTATGAAATGATAATTATAATTAATGTGCTTTTCATTTGTAGTATATTTCAACATTATGAGCCTTAAATTTAGCTTATGTAAATTTAGCCAGATGGAAAACTACTAAGATGGAAATATAAAACCTTCCTTATTAAGGCTAGTTTTATGCTCAGATAGTTTTCTTTCATGTTCGAAAATCTGACTTGCTATCATCATCCCATACACCCTCGTTCTAATTAGTTCAGTTCCTCGACACATTACACGGCCGCTGCATTCAACGCCCAACTTTCCCAAAGCAAGCAATGAGCCCGGAGACCACCCCGCTGCTTATCATACAAGGATATAATAGGCAGGGATCCGCGAAAGGAAGGACTGGGGCTATCAATCCCGACATACCTACAATCAACCCCCCAGGAATTCCAACGTCTACCTCTGGGTATCATTTTAAGTTTCTTAAGGGCTTCTCATTTTCTTTAAGTCAACTGGAACTTCCAGAACTCTCCAACATTGCTTGCTCAAGTCCGGTTGATCTCTTCAAGCTGAAACAATGGAGTCTACACAGCACATTGTTACCTCTCTCATCTCAACCGCAAGGGCAGATCGCCTTGTTATCGTATTGTTTGGCCTTGCCGTCTATCTTTTGCGAACTTATTACTACCATGGACTTAACAAAATACCCGGTCCCTTCATTGCTTCTATCACCAGTCTCTGGAAGTGGAATGCAGTCCGTCGAGAGGAGATGCATACTATAAGTGCCGACTTGCACGAGAAGTTTGGCCCACTGGTCAGGATTGGCCCCAACCACGTTTCCGCTTCAAGCGCAGAGGCAATTAATGTTGTTCACCGCGCTAGAAATGGGTTTTTGAAGGTCTGCTCTGGTATTTTTGAGAACCTTTTGCTTGCGATGCTAAAAATGAATAGGCCCCAATGTATGGCATTTTGCAGCCTAAGTATATGGGCTCAGACCTACACAACATTTTCTCAACCCAAGATGCGGAATATCATGCAGCGCTTAAGCGTACTATGGGGAGCTTGTATACGACTACAGCTGTAATGCCTCTAGAGTTCCACCTTGACGACTGCACGAAGCTTTTTCTCTCCAGGATCGATGAGCTTATTGGTTCAAAGAAGTCAACACCTATCGACCTTGCGGGCTGGCTCCAGTACTACACCTTTGACTCACTTGGAATGATCAACTTCTCCCAAAAGTTGGGATTCCTTGAAGCTGGTGTGGACCTTGACGGGATTTGCCATTACGACCATGATCAGATGCTATACTTTGCGACGGTACGAGTGTTCCACTATATCAATATCTGTACATGCATCTTTGCTAACGTAAGACTCCCCCGTATCAGTGGGGTCAGATTGCTTCAGTCGAGCGGGTGTGGTCGAATATGAAGGATTACTTGTTTACCAAGAAAGAGAACCCTCTTTTCCACGTAAGCAGCCCCAGAGGCCCGTGCAGCAAATTCAATATCCACTAATTACTACAGTTTGTCGTCAAAATCATCAAGGAGCGTCAAGAGAACCCTACCGACTCGACGGATATGCTGAACTCGTTCCTGGCTCTTCACAACGCTGCACCAGAGAAATTTACTGCCCGAGACCTGTTAGCAGCGGCGTACATCAATGTGTAAGCAGGCAGTGTGGCTACCGTAGGCACTTGACTCACTTTTTACACAGAGTCACTGCCCATGATGTCGTTGCTATTACATTACGAGGCGCAGTTTACTACCTTGCCAGGCACCCCGAGGTCCAGAAAAAGTTACAAAAAGAAATCATCGACATGACCGAGGCGGGTAAAGTGTCCAATCTGTCCCAATACTCAGAGATCACTACAATGAGTTATGTGTAAGGAGAATTAGCTGCCGTTGCTGAAGGCGATTTGAAGCTGACAGGTGTGCGAAACTTTAGACTAGCCGTCACAAACGAAACACTTCGATATCATCCTAGCACCGGCATTATCTTTGAGCGCGTGTGTCCCAAGGGTGGCGTCACTTTGCAGTGAGTAAAGCTAGGAGCTATTTTATTTTCGTACTGGCAATTAATTACCTCAACATAATTTCTTCATTTCCTATTATAATCACGGGCTGGAGATTCTTGTAGTTTTCGAATACTCGGTGGATACTGTGGTGACTAACACAGACTCTTGCAGTGGTCAGTACATACCGGAGAACACCCACATTGGTGTAAACGCATGGGTCATCAACAGGGATAAGAGCATATTCGGGGAGGACGCGGACACTTTCCGTCCAGAAAGATGGATCGAGAGCGACCCGGCGGCCGTGACGAAGATGAAGATGAACCTATTCACAGTGCGTACAATCCAAATATGGCACTCGCTAAGTCACATTGTACTGATTTTTTGATAGTTCGGAGCAGGGTCAAGGCACTGCATTGGGAGAAACCTCGCCATGATGCAGCTTACGAAAATAATCGTTGAGTTGTACCGAAACTATGACATCATGCTAGCTGAACCGGAGAAGGATTGGAAGGTATCGGGCGGCTGGCTCACTAGACAAAGTGACATGCCTATGATTATTGGCAAGAGGGGATCTTTACTTGGAGCATGAGTTCGCGAAGCAGTGCATTAGAGAGGACGGCTCAGCAATGGCATGCAGCACAGTTAGTTAGTTCATGTACTTACCAACCTCTGAAAACCTAAGCAACTAGCCAGCCTCTGATAATTATACTGAAGTGGACTAGCCAAGTCAATTTCAAGACCAGTCATAGCTCTGTTACCCAACCCAAGCTATACAGCTCCTCTAGGATGTCAGATGTTAGCCCGGTACAATAACTTAAAGTTTAGTCCGTGAATGAACTAAGCTTTGAGTACTTGTCAAATTGCTACTACCCACTTAATCAGAACTATCTAACTAGAGTTTTAAGGGGGCCTAGTACAGATCTACGCCTGATCCAGTAGAGTATGGGGTCATGTCCGTGCCGCCGGCCGATATTTTAGAGGAGGCGTAAATCTAAAAATACAACTCCGTGTACGGTCATGGTACGGAATATTCTTTCCTTTCCTAGGAATTGTCCCCGAATCGGGTAAGTACATATTACAGAGAATACTGTACAGGGTCTACATCCTGTACGTACTGCGTACAGTAGAGACAGAGCACACACTCAATAAACGCACACCTTGCAATACTTCTCTGGTACGTAAGCTAGGTAGCAGGCATGTGAGCCTCTTTCAATTAGTAAGCGCTGTAGGCCATACGTTATAGACGTCACTTGTTACCATACAAAAACTAGGGTTACATGTAGGACTATTATCTAGAAAGGTATCCGGCCCGAGGCCAGGCTTGAAGCTAGCTTGGTTCAGGTTGAAACCTACTGCGTATAGTACGACGTGTTCCGTAGCTATTATGATAACTGGTAATCTAGAGCGTCGGCCCTGTGGCCCCCTCAGACCATATGTAGACTAAAATATCAGTGAGTTTTGTCACCAGATAGCTGGGCTTGGCTTTAAAACTCCACTCTACAGATTGAACCAGCACCAATATACCCTCAATTCCACTCATATCACTCCCTGCGGCGGCAAGACATCAAACATCATGCTTACACATCATTTGACTAAGCGGCGTATCGAGAAAGCTCAGGGGTTAATTTGAAATATGCACTGCGCAGAAGGCCAAGGCAAATCAAAACCCCCCACCCCACCTAGAAACGGCCATTAGGCTAATGAACTACATAGCAATTAATGACGATTCGGCAATGAAATTTTTTCCCTTTTTTTATATTTACCTTCATTCAAATTCGACGTCAAAATGTTATATATACCATAAACAGCGGCTTTTGTGGGTTTACTGGGAGTTGAAATAGAAGAGTCCGAATGCCGGTAATTGTACGATGTTGGATTTTCATTCATCTAGCCTCTCTGCACGAAGACCCTTCCATGCAATAAGATCCTTTTTATGCACAGGGATCCATCCGGGCCTGGCCTCGGGGTTTATTGCCATTTCTTGGGAATTGACATGCGAGACATGATCAATAGCCGAACCTTACTTATGCTCGGCTGGGCACGGCTTACTAGTATTGCGGCACGGAGACCGGGGTTGTGGGTTGTCGTTGTCAAGTTGAAGAAGCGCCCCGGTGGTCACGGCCCGAGCCTCTGTATCTATCACTTTGTCTTCAATGCTACAGTACGTCGGCACCAGTACTTGTCGAGGTGGGGCGATTCAATGCAGATCCGGAGACAGGAACTCGTACGAGTAGGTAGTTGAACATGAAGTTAACCTTTTCCAGTCAAGAGCTGACCTACGCGCCGATCTGCTCCAGATTTGGTTAAGACATATCGGCATATAGACACGCACTTATACATTATTCCCCAGATCTGACCTGCGCTTGGCAAAATGCATGCATGTACGCATGTACGGAGTATCAAATAGAATAACATATAAAAAGAATTCTACATCTTTGATTGGGCAAGTAATCGCGCAGAAAACCTTGGCTCTGCCTTGGCTATCTCACATCAACGTCCTGGAGGCAACTCCGTATTGGTGGGAATGGCATTGAATGCTGACTACGCTTAATAGTTCCCTGAGACTTGATCAATTCCCGTACGGCTTTTGTTCGCCTTTTAAAGCTTAGCACCTGGCGCATCTCTCGTTCGGGATTGGCTATCGAGGTTCTTCTCAAAAACACGATATTCGACCGGGCCAAGGAGCAACGGTATCATATGCGGATAATCAGCACCGAAGTCGCCCATTGACACCAGCACATACCCGATCCTCTCGTACCAGGTCTGCAGACGAACTTTGTGTGGACTCTCGAACGTGGTGGGCACAAGCAACTCGATCTGTATGGTCCTGACGCCCAATGTCCGACGGCAGTGTTCCTCGGCAAACCGTATTAGATCTCGGGCGAGACCGCTACCGTGGTGCTCCGAGCGCACTGCCAACAACCCCAGGTTTCCGTGAGTGGCGCTCAGCTTCTTGACGAGGATGCAGCCGATAGCTTCGCGATGCCCGCCGGGCGAGGTGAGGAAGGCGACGGAGAGCTGGCCGCCGCGTAACTGATCCGCGACCTCTGAGACTGTTGTGCGCATGGTGCCGTCAACGACGACGCCGGCTTCCCCCCAACGGTACTCGACATTGATTATCTCGACGAGCGTTCGCACAAACGCCTCGTCATCTGCAACCGAAGCTGGTGGGACCTCGATGCTGACATCGCAGCTGTTGGAATTATGGAGTGGTGTCGAGGGTTTACCCATTATGGGCTCGGGCATTTCGCGTCAAGGCTAGGACTGTGTTCTTTACTATGGTGCGCTTTGTCTAGTCCGTTGCCATGTCGTTGATTTATACTTCATATGGCTCGTGAGACTATAGTGTGTAAGTGTGGCTGCTGATCGTCTAGGTCTCACTAAAGTACCCCCTTGAAAAAGGAAAAAAAGAAAGAAAAAGAGCCTAGCTTGTGCATTGGCTTGCGCTTTGTCCATCAGAGTAACTCTGTAACATTTCAATATTACTTGCTTCTGCGCGTCCCATCTGCCAAGCAGAGCGGCAAATTTGTCGTAGCACCGCCGGAAACTTACATGAGCCCCTACTAGAACCCCGCTTAAATAGATACCTTTGATTTAGTGCGTAATTGGAGTTTGATCGACCCCTGTTTAAACCCTGTATTTTGTGTAGAACCCTTGGAATCCTGCAGGAGGCGGCGTATCTGCAATATGCTTTCAACTTACGTCATCTTCAACTCGACCATTACGACCAAGTATGACCGACGTCTGACAGTGACTTGGAAGTAGGCTCTTTATTCCTAATCGAAATCGCGTAAAGCTCATTCGCTTGCGTACACGTCGCCTTAAGGCCTAATGGTAGACGCCGGAGGAGGGAGGCTCTTTCAAGGAGAATTCACTTGGCTCATAATCTCCCAATCATAGTTCAGCAAATCGTATGCTATAACAATAGACCTGCCGTTTCGAACGATTAGTAAGCAGGAATACGATGTCTGACGCCCTGACGCCCAGACTCCTATAACAGGGTCATAAGTTGGCCAGCGGCAAAGTAAGTGGGCTAGGAGCCTGTTTCCGTTCACCGCTCACCGCATTGTCAAAGTCCAGAAGGAATCAAATGTAAGGATCATATATCTGAGCTTTTAATGATACCTGAAGATCTCTACGTCTTCCTAGAAGTTACGCCAAGCTGTCCCTTTATCTGCTGATAACTTACAAGTGGAATAGTGGGACTATGCACGCACGTAACTAGGTCTCTCTACTAAATTGGATAATGATACTGCATTTTACAAGGTTTAATAAAGGTCCATTTGAGTGCATCTAATAGTTGTATCTATACTATATGTGTAGCAAGGATAAGACTTGGAACTGTGTTCTATTCGCATATAATCATCTATGACAACAAGGGAGCCATACTGAACTGGGTTTCCCTCTTAAGCTCTGGCGAAATTCTGGCTCTATATATACACACGAAAACGTAGCTTTCGTTCATCTTCTATCATCGCGTATTATCGTCCGTTTTCGTGATCAAACAATTAACGGGTAGCTGAATATACAGGCCGCCGCTTGATAGATGATTCACATGATAATAACTCATGGCATCGGATATGCATTCCCAATACCATGGGCAGTTCCGCATGACAATATGCCAAGCCAGCATTTAGATGACCTTGATCGTCACAGCGGCCCCACCCCCTATTGTCCGCGGTTTGGGGCTATTGGGCATCACTGGCGCCCTATCTAGGTCTTGATAGGGGCTCTTGCTTAGGATGGTTGGGACCAAATATGAGGGCGTTAAAAAAGAAGTTCTATTAGGTTAGAATTGATCTTCTCTAAGAACCGAATCTCAGAGCGTAACTCTCTAAATATTTCAATATAGGAGTTGATAAAAGCCTTCAAACACTAACTCAGGAACTTTGGGACGAAGACAAATCCACAGAAGGGAACAAATGCTGCTTTGGATCAAGTTTCTTCAATAATAGTCTCTTTGTCATCAAAGACTCTTAAATTATTCGTGATAAGGGAAGGATTGATTGTTCTTGGCGTCTTGGCCGTCGGTGGGACCAATTTATAATCATTTTCTATATGGTGTCATGACGGTAGCTCTTGCCAGCCGACGAAAGTATCGTATGCACGTTTTGAACAGAAAGGCGGCTGTAGCGTAATTTTGTAGAAGATGGTAGGAGTTGTGTCTATCACGAAGTTGTAGGTTCGGTCTATTTGTAATTTTAGCGAGAAACTAGATACTAATTGGGCAGCGATAACAATTGTAGAGTATGTAAAATGTTCTGCTATGTTTACTAGAGTGGCGAGATGTTAGCTCGATAACAATAGCATTAAAGGAAACGTTAATTTGATTAAAATAATATCCTCGAATCTCGCGTTAATTAATCATTTGCTATAAGGCCAAGCAGCTTTCTCATCTTCTGAAGCATATGCTGATCAGTTGTATTGGAATAGCCGTATGGGCCAGCTACTGTTTAGGATATAGGTAGGCGTAGCACTTATATTTAGCTAGATTACCAGTTACTATCGAACCCCTAGAGCCATTCGCCATTAAGAGCATTCAAAGAATACAAACTTGCCATGCCCTTGTCATATCACAAGACATGTGTCTATAGGTGTAAGTTTCTAACATATCCGTGGGTAGGAAACCCCCTTCTCATAATCCTGAAACATCCCGAAGAAGAAAGTGGCCTTACTCGTATATTAAGCGCTGTAAAAAATAGAAATTTTAGCGAATAGTGAACCGGGGTATTATCCTAAGTGATGAGAACGAGGTTGAGAAATAGGCACGGCCAGATACAAAAGTCAGCAAAACTTCATGCGATTGTTATAAGCATAATTCATGTTGTAGCCGAGAAAACATCTGTAATGATTCCGTAACTAGAGAATGAGTGGGCATTTAAGTAGAGAAGTATTTGACTATGTAAAGAGGGCGAGAATATATGTTGTGTCTAGTACCGCATATGTCATGGCTCTTTGACCCGTGTAGCTTTAGCAAATATAGTAGCCCGAGCAACATGCTACCGGTGTGACCTTGTCATCACATTTTGATACTCAAAATCAAGGGGTACTTCAGTCGAGAGCATCTAATCAAAGCCATGAACTTGTTAATCATAGTTGGTACAAAGCGATAACAGATTTGATCGGCCTTCAACCTATAAATCGATTTGCGAGAATTACTTTCCATTTGAAAACACTTTTAGCTGGCCACACAGACACTTCTGAGGCAATGAGCGTCACTTTGGACTTCGAAACGACCTCCTAGAGGAAAGCAAGTAACGACTATACATGATGGATACACGATAGCGGAGCTCTAATATACTATGAAATACTATAAACTGTCATGTAATCACGGCTTCCTTTGCCTAGTTGTGGCAAGGACCTGCAATCAAGTGCTTGGAATGATAGATTCAATTCAACTAATAACTCTTTTTGGTTTGTGTGTCCTGAGTTTTCTCTTTCAGATTGCAATACGACCCTGCGCTTTGCATTCTACTTATACACATGCTTCGCCTATTGGCTGCGTAACCCCTTATCTGTTAGAACGACCCGGGGTAACTCACCTGCCCATAGGTCCCAACCTAGGAGGAATAACTACTACATATACGCATCCACGGCTATGCGATAATCACGGAATTCAATGGGGAACGAATTGATCAAATGAGCGTAAGTATTATCTGGAAAAACAAAAGAAAATTGGCCAGAATGGCAAAGGAGTGTGTAGTTAGGTTTGTACATGTAAGTGTGTAAGTGGCTAGGTCCGCGATCAATCCTTAAGGTGACCCCCTTATAAAATATACGAAAAATCAATCCATCAAGAAGCTACCCGCACCACTTCACTGTTAAGCTCTGATCCCCGCCGAATCTGGGACGACCTTTCCCTCATGATAGTTGCCGACAGCAGGGCTTGATAGGTCTTGACGGGTTAATGGCAGTCCTTGCTGTATGACACTAGCTGTGCTCGTCAAATCATTTATATTGTGAGCTGGCTTCTCCGCCACATCAGTAATGTGGCTGGGATCTGTAAAGCTGCCGATACTGCTAAGACCAGAATTTGTCGACTGTATCCATCGGCAAGAATTTTTCGGGCTACTTCCTGGAATGGTTGAGCAAGGGAGGGCAGAATTTGTATCAGTACATCTGCGTCAAAGACGTTCAGCCGAGATTCGAGCTGCGGCCGTACGTAAGAATTAAAGACGGAAGTAGCGACAGACAGGACCACTGCGCCACCCATAAATCTGAACTGTGAGCCAGCTCCTAGTGCAACAGCTGGCGTGAGTCCGAGGTTAGCAGAGGCGTTCTTGGGCAGGTTGACAAAGGAGAACTCACCATGATCACGTCTCTCATTGACGAACGGGATAAGTATGAATAGAAGTGAAAAATTGATTCCACATCCCCATCCAGCCACGACTTGGAACCCATAAATACGTAAAGGTATATCCAGTGTAGAGGGTAAGGTACCAATCAAGGTGAACCCGAGCACTTGGAACACGGATCCCCAAATTAGGAGATAGATAGGCGGGATCTTGAATTTACCGGCAAGTACTGAGCCAAAGATCGAGCCAATTGGAATTAGTGCACTAAAAGGTATGAGTCTGACACCAGCCTCGAGACCAGATGTGCCGTATACCAATTGGAATCTCTGAGGCAGAATATACACTGGTAAGCACTTGAAGTCAGCAGGTATCATTCACAACGTGATCTACAGGTGTCTTGGAAAGTTTTAGACATAAAACAGCAACCAAAGCAGAGAAAGACTCCAATGATTCCTTACTGCATATGACTGTTGGTCCTCCAAGAAGGACGAAATTTCTATGAGATAAGATTAGTCGCCGTGAACAGAGAATGTTTTAGGATATAGATAAAAAGTTAACAAGAGCCTTACAGTAATATACCCATCATTTCACGGTTTAAAAGGAACCTCCAAGGCAGGATAGGTTCTCTTGTTGTGTTAGAAAGTGTGACATGTCGCTCCCATATAGCCAGACCTATCCAGAGAAACCCGGATAGAGTCAAGAGGGTAATAACATAGGCGGATCTCCAAGGGAACTTCTTGTCAGCTTCTTCGAAGGCCGCCGTCAAGGCCAAAGTAGCACAAAGGGTAAGAATCGTGCCAGGTATATCTATACGGTCGATAGTGGGTTTAGACATTAATGTTTTAAGAGTTTTCGGTTGGTAATCTGGTTGACCTTGGTGCGGAAAGTCTTTGGGAATGGAATAAAAAGATATAGCAAATGCTACGATACCTATCGGCACGCTGAGGCAGGTGTTAGAGGAGCATTGGATGTATGGGATACGTGTATACGGAATATGGGCACGAACTTGATGATGAATATCCACCTCCACGTTGTGTTCGATGCTATGGCGCCACCAATAATGGGCCCCAGAAGCAACGCGGCGGCATTCACAATAGAGATGTTTGCGGTGAACTGGGCGTATTGTTCTGGTGGGACGAGTTCAGTGACGATGATGGTAGCAAGGGACCAGCATCCACCGCCGCCGATGCCTTGGAACGCCCGGAAAATAATCCTATAAGGACATCAGCATGCTGTTATATGTAGCTTGAAGACTACAATCATGACTCACAGTTGAACCATTGTCTGAGCCGCACTACATGCGGCAGAGAATATGATGAAGAAGACAATAGAAAACAAGAAGATAGGCTTGCGACCGAAGATATCGCTGAATTTGGCACAGATAACAATGACACCTGGGAAGGATGTGAGCTCAGTACTAAAAATGCGGAAGGAATACCTAGGCAGACAGACCGACGTATCCAAGAAGATAACTGGAAACAACCCAACCAACATTCTCAAATCCTTGTAAGTCGTTGGTGATAGTTACCAGTGCCGTGATAACTACAGGAACCTCGAGATTGACTAGGAACATCATGGTGGCAAGACTATGAGACGTTAAGACCTAGAATATCAGGGTATATGTTGCGTTGAGGACTTACGCCATGCAGATGAACCAAAAATTGGTACCGTGAAGGTAGAAGATGTCATTTTGGTCAACGGAGAGCTGTTCCAACTCAGACGTAGGCTTCTCAATGTCATTTGATGTCATCCTTGATTCAACACTGGTTGACCGGATGGCCTCATGGCCGATTTGTTCGTAAGCCATCTCGAGATCCATGATGATTGAGGTAAAAGAAAGAAGATTGTAGAGGTGCTAGACAAGGAAAAGAGAAAAGAGATGTTGAGGGGAAAAGTGGTTTTAATCATGTGGTGGGCGGTGTTTTCCGTCAGTGATCATTGCTATAGAAGAAACGCAGCGGTAAGGGAACGTCTATAGTGATGATCAGCAACTTCGAATGCTAAGGCAAGCCGTAATCAGCCAATGAGGGAAGCCACATATTCAGGTGGCATGTTGCACTTCCTTGCTGCGTGTCGGGTTCCACGAACTAATGCATACTGACAGACAATGACCGACGACACCGCGGGTCTACAATAGTCCATTGTGATTGACTTGCAGTTCTAGGCTCTAGGAGACAGACTTTGGGTTCCACTTTGACAACTTCAATAAGGGCAACTAGTGTGTCACAGCCTAAAACATCAAAACATCACGCATGGTTTAGCAAAGGGCGAGCATTGACAAGGATAACCATGTATCAGCAAACGCGGTAAGGCATTTTATATGAACACCCCAAGTCCACAAATCTAGTAGTTTCTTTTTCACACTTCCTTAGATTATCAAAATCTCCATCCCTCGACATCCCATGCAGGACTTCACCCCTGTTTTTGTTATGATACTTAGGTAATTACATACTGCGCATCACCCTGAATCGATTGGTTACGTATTGAACGTTTACCCCAGCCTTCATTTATCATCCCTTGATAAAATATTTCCGCGATTCTAATCTGAAGGTGGAGTTGTTATTGCCGCCAACTGTGCTAAATAATGGGGTTCTGTATTAGACGCGCGATGTTATGTGACCGAATGGTACCATTGGGCTGCCCTTGCATCCCTATTTGCTTCCCGTGGCTGGTAATAACTAGATAGCAAAAGTAGATAGAGTTGCTCAGTGAGAATGGGCATTTAATTGCAGTTCCTGCTGTCCACACAATATATTCAGAAATTTCTACTCTCGCTGAAGTTCTCTCAACAACCTTCTTGCTCAACCAAGCTCGACTACCCAGAAGAACTTTTTCCTATTAGAATTACCAATTATTATTCACCTTCACGACAGCATTGCAAGGATGTCACATCCAACACCTGATCTTGACAAGATCAAGAATAGCCCTGCAGCAGCCGCCCCTCCGGGCATTACCCCCGACTACGCCAACCCTCCCAACGACAATCGACTTGCTCTTGGAATAATCGGAGTCTGTGTCGCAGTAGTAGTTATATTTAGCCTCATGAGAGTCTATTCCAGGCTCTTCTGTACACGCGATGTTAAACTCAAGCTTGAAGATTGTTTGTTCCCCTTAGACCACTTGAATCCCCCTGGGAGTAAACTAACGAGTAAACTAACAAAATCCCAGATCTTGGACTCGCTTCACTTGTAACCTCACTCCATCCATTTTTCTCTGTTCCATATTTTCTAACATGGCTAGCCGTTCTTCTTTGCGGCAACCTGGGCATTGTGCCAGATACCTCTACAATCTGGGTTCTTCATTCACCAGTGGGACCTTCAAGTAAAGAGTTTGGAATGGTTCCTTTATGTTAGTATCCATCAAGTCCAGCATTTATTACTTAACCGCTTACCAAAAACAGCATTACATTCTATCAACCACACTCAACTGCGTCACTCTCCTCCTCGTAAAAGCATCGATTCTCTTGGAATTCAGTCATGTCTTTGTCGCAAGACCTCACCGGAACAGGTTCTATTGGATATGCTATGGAATGATCGGCGCTAATACAGCCTTGTATATTGCTACGATCTTAATCATTACGTACTCTTGCAGCCCGCGAGAACGGCTTTGGCAGATATACCTTCCCGGAACGTGTATCAATCTTGAAGTATTTAATGTCTTCATTACTAGTTTCCACTTGGTATTCGATATCTTGATGGTGCTCTTGCCACAAACGGTTATTTGGAAACTGGCCATCGCAAAACGATATAAGATCGGGCTCTCGGTCTTATTCTCCGTGGGTGCACTGTTCGTCCCCCCGTTCCTTTCATCTCCACAAACTTCAAGTCCGCAGTATCCTAGATCTAACCGCGGAATCAGGGCTTGTATCTGGGCCGGTGGCCGAGTTGCGTCTGCGGTCCATCTCGGCCAGACTCGCGACGCAAGCTATGCGTATTCTCACTTTATCATGTGGGGTTTAGCAGAAGTGGTAACAGCGCTGGTCGTCTTCTGCGCTCCTACGATTCCCGCTGTATTTCGAAAATCGAGTCCCCCGCGTAGGTTCTCCAGATTTTTACAACGAAAGGTGGAAACGAATTATCCTCTGGAAAACCTGTCACCCAATGGCAAGCTACCGAAGCCATCATCTACAACGGTCCCTCGATCACTATCAGGATCTCGGTTCACTCGATTCGATTACGGTAGCAGCGTAAGCCTCACAAAGCCCGAACCAGTCAAAGTAGAGGGCGGAAATAGATTTGACGAGGAAAGCTTGGAGCAAATGTCCGGAGGAATAATGATTAGTACTCAAATCCACGTCGACAGCCATGAGACATCGACAGAAGAGAGCAGTCGGCCCATTTGGTAGAAACACTTCTATGTCAAGTTAGACGAACAAAACATTCGCGCTATTTTGGATATGTCGGGCACGTTAGGGATGGGGGTGCTATTGTATAGTAGTCACGCAGCAATGAAAACGGTTGGCAGAGATGTGTAGAAACGCGTCTACATGATAGATTGAACCTTGCATTCTAGTAGTATAGGGGGTGTTTCAAAATCTCAATGTCTTTAATTGTTAGAGATTTCGGCAGTAAGAGACATCTTGTGTAAGCAACGTTGAACTCTGTTTCATCCTCAATTAGTTAACGAAGTGGTTATAAGCGCCAAGCTTGCAAGATAGACTAACCCAATTCGTCATTTGATATCACATACTTGGCCACGGGCACCCCTCCCTCGCCGACCGAAAGCAGAAAAAAAAACTAAAAAAAAACTCCCTGTCTCCCTCAACTACTCTCCCCCAAAGGTTGAGCCGTCTCTTCCAGCTTCAATGTATTTGGAAATGGTGTGAACACAATGCGACTTGTTGCTCCTCTTGAACCATTTGTTCAATTTTAATGGTTTAGAAGAAAAGGCGGGGTCCTACACACCAGTATTCGCTGGACATCAGGCACTGGCTGGTTGAATTGCCACTAGACATTAATTTCGTTTGCAATTGTTAAGATTGTATTGTTTACTATTATGAAGAAAACTCGTCAAATGCGTTTAGATGCAGGCTCAACACCAGTATGAGCTCGGGAACTACATCTACTAGCCGGCCTCTTTAATGTTGTTGTAGTACTTGTAAAATAACCGCAGGCGGTCAAGTCGCTACAGTTCTGTTCCGTGACAAATGTTACAGTCGATCTAACTATGACTTTGAAAGTCAAGCTATGTAGGTCAGAACATTGCAACTTAGATGGTCGTATTTTGCCAATAAATGTCGAGCATATATCTCTCTTCATTTCCCTTGTCTGATTTACCACCGGTGCAGTGCACGATGATACTTTGGGGCCAAAAATCCTTGCCGAGACGCAGACATCGAGTCCAATCCTTACGCGCGACGATCTCTTTGTCGGGGTAGATTTGGCTTCGATCGTCGTTCTGCCTATTTAGAGACGGCGTTCGCATCATATCAATCTTTCTCTCATTCCTGGATTCGTTGTGTTTAATAATAAGCCGTGATGATTTGATTTGACTCCTTATTGCATTTTTGAATGACCGATGACCATTCACTTTCGACAGCCTTCCTCAAGAAGCCGGGATGGATCTCTCATCTCTGCCACCGCAAGTGCTTTAGCCCATCTTAGAGGGTCCAGCTCTGACGCCTCCTCCCGGCCTCATTCCAAAATTCGACAACGTGCCAAACAGAAACGGGCTTGCCTATGCTATAGCTGCAGTTACAGTTCCACTTTCAAGCATCCTTTTTCTCTTTCGACTCTATTCTCGACTCTTCTGCTTTAAAAAAAATTCAGACTTGAAGACTGTAAGTCACGATCTCTTTTCTTGTAGGAAACTCCAAGATATAATGAATTCTAACTCCAGTTTCTAGTTCTAGTTCTTGCGGTCTATGTATGTACTTTTAGCAGTTCCCCGAAGGCCAAGAGCTAAATGTTGCGTCAGGTACTTGCTACAGTGCATACCTGGGTGCTGATTCTTGTAACAAGGCATCCTGGGATATTCGCGTAAAGGATCTTGCGCCACATCTTTATGTGCGTTCAATGGGTTTAGTTCCTATTTGCAAGAACTCCAACTGATGCCTCGTAGGCAAGCCATCTTGGCGCCAACTTTTACCTTGGCTCAATTCTTGCTATCAAAGCAGCCATCATCCTAGAGTGGTTCCGAATCTTCAACCCAGTAGGCGAGCGCGATACCTTTTTCTGGCTCGGCCATACGATCCTTGTCCTAAACACATTGTTTTACGCGTCGGCAATATTTATCGTCAATTTTACATGTATTCCATGGGAAAAGATCTGGGATAAGACTGTGCCAGGAAGATGTGTCAACTTGAAAGAGTACTGTATCGCAACCGCCGCCTTCAATGTCTTGTCTGACATTTTTATCCTGATCCTGTCTCAACACGTCGTTTGGAAGCTTCAGATCTAATATTTACAGTTGGCATTCTGTAGGCAAACCTTTGGACCTTGGCACGCGGATCCCGAGAAGTACTAATAGCTGATCTCACGCAGGACGTGCATAGCAGCCAGCGGTCGTGTATGCACATCCACGAACTACGCCCCCTTTGTCACTTCTAGCACACATCGAAGATGCATACGTCTTTGCTAGTCATCTGCATCCCTGCAGTGCCTAGTGTAACTTCGAAATTGCAGCTTAGCTCCAAACTCGGGACTTCTCTAAGATACCTCTTTTCGCGGACAGGAGCGAGCTCAGAATCAACCTCCCTTGCACATCCAAACAATGAAAGTGACTACCGTGTGAAGCCAGCAAGCATGGACGGGTCATACATGCACAATGAATTCGTCGAAAAGGATGTTCCCCTCAGCACTCATCAGAGCAATGAAGCAAAGTCCCGTGGCTAGTGGATCAACTCAACCTTCGCCCTACAAGTATTTTCTTCCAGGACTATTATTCGATTACCCCTTTTTTGCACGGCAGCCGATCTAATACACCACAAGCACATTTTTCTTTGTTGCCCCATAGTTGCCGGGATGGTAAATATCAATCATACCGGAAGGCAGTTTGTATATTGTACTGTGGGGTCTGCAAACGCAAGGGTATGAAGGATTACAAGCTGTTGGCCTCCAGGCCACACCCTCACCGTCACTTCTACAAACCCAATTAGCTGGATTATAGGCTCTCACTGGTCGAGCAATACAGTCACTCATTTACCAGTGCCCAAGATTACCTAATGTCACACAGACCCACGGGACTAAGGACAGCGCGAGATTTCAGCCACCCGTGTTTTCAAGTGAGACAGGGAATACGATTCAACAAGGGCTAGAAGTCTAGGGAAGGGGCATTCGATCTGCATTCATCTTCTCCTCTTCAGCTCTAGCGGCGATCTGGATCTATACAACCACGAAAGCGAAGCTTTCGTTCGCTTGATCTTGCCCTATTTTGGTGATCAGTAAAATAACGGGTGGCTGGGTCTGCGATTTGCCGCTTATAAGATTAACTACATGATATCAGCAGCACCAACCCGTGGTTTCGGGTAGTGCAATCCCAGTGCCCAGGATCAGCCCGTGTGACATACGAGATGAGAATAGGCAACGCGACAGCGAAGCTTTCGCATACATGGATCTTAAGTCTTTGCCTAGCTAAAAGGGAGGACTAAACCTCCATGACTCCCTTGAAGCCCTAGAATACGTCGTGGAAGTGTAAGGCCTTATACCGTTGTAGTCAACTTGGCGGCAACGGCGTCGTTTTCCGTCACACAATACGTTCACCATTTCAGGCCCTTGTTACAACAAAAGGACTTTGCTAGGCCGGCCAGTGAAAATACGGAGTACAATCTTTTTTTTCAGGTTCACTTCTATAGCTACTGTTTCTCAATGTGACAGGCCCCTCCTCGTATGCCGATCTACTCCAATTTTGTGTTACCAGGGGTTATTTCCATATTCAGTACTGGAATATGGGTTTTGCTTCACATGCGAGGGGATATACTATCCTCGCATGATGGCAATAAGAACAGGATGATTGTGTACGTATTGGTAGCATAGCTAATACTTTTAATGGATTGCTATGCATTATGCTTACTTCCAATACACTAGATATTATGCTGCTCAACCAGTCCTGCGCGAGTCGCAGGATTTCTTGGCATAAGTGAGTACTACCTAGAGAATGCCTTATACTCAAGCAGCAGTATCACGTATTCTTGATATGAAACTAGCAAGACAGTGATAGGATTATGTTTGCTCCGTTTGAGGTTACTTCGAACCTACGGATTGCTATATTCACCATGTAATGTTGCTTCGGATTGTTGAATACGCTTACCAAGCGTTTACCGCAGTGGTATCGGAGATAGACTACCAAAAGAGCATTAATATACCTCAAGTCATGAACTATACGTTGCAAATAAATGCCCTACTGTTATTTTAAATCGATAGTATAAATGAACTCTTTTAGATACTTAGCCTTGAAGACAGTAGATATAGATGGTACTGAGACGGCCTAGAGGCCTTAGGGCCTAACTATTGATCAGTTTCCCCTCACTTTATAGGACCTTTCAGAGTCAGGTCGGGACAATGCTACGGTCGGTCTCAGTATAGTATTGTTCTTTAATAATATCATATGACACGAACATGGCCCCTTAACGACCAAGATGATCTTAGCTCAATCAAGTGCAGAGCCCTGGAAAACTGCAAAGAGGAGCTGAAATACATATGACTAGTGAAGTCACGATCGTTTGACGAATCTATGGCCCGCATCATATAGTGTCAATGTCAAGTCGATTCACAACGGCGTCATCCGGAATTCGTTCACAAGTCATAGCACTGAAGGAGATGCGAGATGGTGCATCGCCCCATACTTCAGTTTCGATAACTTAAAAATACTCCTGATTCTAATGAGCTCGTCTACGTGCCCGTCCGCCGCAACTCGGCTTCAGCTTCGAAGTCTGAGAAGGCTGCGCGGTACTTGTAGGCCTCAGCGTAAAGTCCGGGATCGATTCAAGCGATGTGGATGCCGGCGTAGGAATCACGGTCATAGTAACCGGGACCGAGCTAGTCACCACAACATGGGTCTTGCTCAGGGTTTCAGATGACGTTGTACCCTGCGGCACGTCTTCCGCGTTCAGCGCGGCCGGGATGGGACCGGGTGCGGGATAATCGTTGCTCTTGAGCTTGTAGGCCGGCGGACCATTGAAATCCTTCGCGGAGCAATGTGCATCAAGATTCTTGCATTTACCTCCCCATACCTCGCAATTGCGCCCTCCTGACGGCATCAACTGTGCCCAACATGCATTCGCCTTTTATAAAATTGAGTCAGTAATTGCCACTTAGGAATATTTTTTTCTCGAGAGTTTCGCGAGCTTGCAGAAGCTGATGTGCTTTGCAGCTAGGAACCACAAGGAGAGGGGGATGGAAAACTTCAGTAACTGACCTGGTTCCAGCATTCCTTGACGGCATCCCAGCAGCCTGTCAAGTTGTTATATGAGGGTACTTCGACGCCGCACCAATTCGCATTTACCAAGAGACACGAATCAGGGATTTCGCCCTCGGTCTGGTGCATCACTTTGCCACTGAATGCTTTCAAATTGGCGGCGAGGATGAATGGCTCAGGTCCCATCATTGGATACGGCTTCTTGGGGTTGGCGTATTCTTCATCCTTGTAGATGTTGTAGGTCACCGAAGGATCGTTGGCTTGTAAGTATCCAGGGATACTAACGCTCTTCTCAGATGGTACGTTAAGGTCGCCCGTCACCGAGCTTTCGATGAACACCTGAGCGCACCCGATGTAGAATTGCGGTTCGACTTCCGGTGTGACATTATGCATTGCCACGACTTCTGGTCTGAACAAGTAATTTCCTGCGGGTAGAGCGGTGGGAATTTGTATTGAGATCAAACCATTGGTGTCAATGATCTTCTCTGTTGCCCACTTATCGGCTTCCATGTCGTAGCCTTCGCCCCAGAGCTTGAACCACCCTGGCCCCGTGGAAGCTGCATCAGGACTGGAGAGCTGCTTAGCGTACACAGCAACTGGCCCCTTATGGCTTTTGTCGATGAAGCCCTGACCTGCTTTGCCGGGATCGAGACGATACTCGAAAGTAAGCTTGGCTCCGGCTGGTGCTGGGCAGGTGAAGTTTACGGGCGTAGTGCCATTCACGCCGCAGGCCATATCATCACTAAATAAGTTGCGGACGGGCGAGTTTGAGTGCGCCAAGTCGTTGCTTTGCCTGACGCACGTTCCATCGCCTTGCCCTTGCTTCACCTCATTGATATACAGAGTGGTGAATAAAGTATGAGCCTGAGCTACTGTAAGCAAAGAGGCCGCTAGGCCGATAATGGATGACTTCATGTTCGGGATTGAATGTGAACGAATTGAGAGGATGTCAAGAGGTAACAGTCGTGTCAAATAGATAATAATTGTCACACCAAATAAAAGGGAATAGTTTGATCGTTCAACGACTAATAGGAAACGAATCGATAGTTCGATCTGGAGTCGAAAAAAGAATATATGATAAAGATAGAATTCTTGTCGTGGGTATATAGTCTCCAAGAACTAGAAAGGAATGTGATGCTCATAGAGCAGATGCTTCAAAGCAGAAGAGAAAGACAGCCGGCCGAAAGAGATAGAGTTGAAGAGAGGGACTTACATCTTGAGGACCACAAGAGCAGGTCAGCAGAGTCTTAAAATACTATTCACACGATATCCTATTGAACTAGAGATGAGAATCAGGACGCGACTATGGGCGGCTTAGCGGGAACGCTTGATGCGACGGCATGTTCATTGCATCTTCCAGGCTAGAGACTAGAGGCGTTTATAGTCTCTCCTTCATCTAAAAACTTGCGAGACTAACAAAGTTAACAAAGGAGGGGGAGGGGAAGCAATAAGCGCCGAAGATCGCGCCTAACATTGCCGCGGTGTTTCAAACAACCCATGCCAAGACACGATCTCCCCGCAATCTGCTTTGGAACCGGCGCGCGCCTGGGTCAAGCTTCGGCTTGCGGCTGAGAAGAAGTGGGGGATCGTGTCTAGATGAAGAAGGTGTAGACACGAGGTTTCAATGTCGCTAATCGAAGGTGCCAGCAATAATGAGGGTATTAGCTTTTTCCCGCTATCGTCTCTCCTTAATGTTTTTAATGACGAATCTGGAACTGAGGAACTTGATCACAGGATTTGTTAAATATTGACGTCATCACCTGTTAGCCCATAGAACCAAAGCAACTCTTTGGCCTAAGAGGATCTCAAGAACGTGGTTCATAACCTCCAAAATTCGCAGACAAAATTCCTTGATGATCGACTAAGAGGCACCAGGCGTCCGCCCCCTTAAATCGCTCTCCTCGCCTACAGAGTGTATCCGAGACCTTATTTCCCGGATAAGTGCTTTAGCCTCCTCAACCTCGACGCCATCTTGGCATAACTCATTCGCCAGACGGCTTGCCGTAGGGTAGTCTTCAGTTCTCATGGCAAACCGCGCAAGCCACATCCTTGCCTTACTGGTGGCGGCTGTGACCCCTGTTCCTTCGGTGCCCGCCCCACGGCCTCCTCCATCTCCGCCCTCATCCGAACCTCCGCCAGGCGAATCATGGTGTATGGGAATACTTTCACCTTGACTCTCGCCTGACTGGCCGACCTCCTGAGCAACACACATCTCCATATATGCCTTAGCATCCTCAACTTCACCCAAATTGTCGTACATGCCAGCGATTTGGAGTAGTATCTCCGGATCGCCACGCATGCTGTCAGCAGCGCTCTCAAAGCTGCTGCCTGCTTCATAGTAGTTGTCGGCAAGCAAAGCGCGTTTGAGAGCTTTAATACCGTCCTCATATCTTCCCATGCGTTGAAGACAGGAACCGACTGCCATCCACATCTTTCCGTCCCACGGCCTCAATCCTGCTGCCTTTTTGTAGTACCAAAGGGCATATGCATGCATCTCCAATACTTCATATGTCTGACCCAACCCATACCACGCGCGGTAGTCTCTACGGTTGACGTCCACCGCTCGCCTGTACGATTCGATGGCCGCATGAGTGTTTTTGAGTTCAACATACTCGTGGCCCATAAGAGTCCAAGCCGAGAGGCAGGCACGATCCAAGGTTAAAGCTCGGCGGAAGTATTGAACTGCTTTTTCGTGGAGAGATAATAGTGAGTAGTAATTGCCGATGACGACACAGGATTCAGGGCGAAATTTATCGACATTGCTGCAAAGATGCGCCAAGAAGGCCAATTTCGGCCTCGAGTTCATAACATAAAGGATATTAGAGTAATGGTCGAGTGAGTCTAGGCGATATGGGTGAGCCGAGAGCAGACGGCTAAAGTTCAGCTCTGCAGCCACTAAGTCTTTTGCGTGGTACGAGAGAAGGGCATTGCACGTCATTAAAAATGAAGAAGATGGGAAAATATTAAGAAGTTGGTCCAGCGAGTTGGCGAGATTAGCATCGTGTTGATAAAGCTCAAGTGACGTATATATATGAAACATGAACGACACAATATTTTGCGGTAGGCGGGCCATAACTCGATTCAGCTATTATAGTCAGCAGCAGCAGAAGCCTTAGAGTATAACTTGCCAACTCACATCGTCTACACGCGTTATAAGCGACGCCATCTCTAACCAACAGCCCCAGTTCATAGGGAACAGATGCACGCTACGAACAAGCCAGAACAAGGCTAATTCATCGTTCTTCTCCTTGGCAAGGACCATGCCGTACCTGGGAATGGGTCAGTAGTGAGTGCAGCGTTTCAGTATCATGAGACCTACAGATACTCTAACCAACCCTGGCCATTCGCGATCTCATCATCTTCCATCTTGCGACTCTCAAACCATGCTTCTAACACCCGGCTAACGGTAATTAATTGCTTGTTTTTACAGGTGCCAAGATCCTGGGGACCCATGACCATTTCGGCTTCTTCATCCTTCCGCTTCTCGCCAGCTAAGTATTTGGCGTAGAGAGAGATGAAGAGACTGCGTTGACTGATGTTGGGGATAGCCTGACCGCTGCTTGGCCGAGCGCTACCAATAGTAGCCTTGCCCTTTCCCTTGCCCTTTGGTGTGGAACTGGTTTCCTTAGGGGAGACGATACCCGTGAGGGTGGACTCGGGCAAGAAGACGGCAGCACACCGGTCATATTCACGGCAGTCGAATAGAGACTTGGCGAGCAGGTATTTGCTGATCTCTTTCGCCTCCAAAATAGCCTCATCCGGATCCGTATTGGGCGCTAACACAGTTGACGCGTATCCACTCGAAGCATCTGATAAGCGTGAGTCGTCAAGTGAGATCTCCGCCTCAGGGATAGCAGTGAGAAGTTCAGCGGCCCTATTCACATATCAGCGGGATTGCCCGTCAACACGATGGTGTTTATTTAAAAAGACGACGTACCATTTCGATGACTGGTAAAGGCATCTCTCAGAGCACTTTATTACAGCCTCCTGCAACGCACTCCGCAATTGTGCTCTCTCTCGGTCATTCAAAGACATCGTCGCATGCTACCCCATGGATTCACACAAAAGTAACGACCAGTGAGAGTGAGATGAGAATCAAGATGTGATAGGGTACCGATCGGCGTTATAGTTGCCAAACCGACAACGAAAGGGACAAGGGTTATATGTGAGCCGATTACTTAACCGCAGCTGCTGTGGAGTTTGTGGACGACGACACTGAATAGAGCACTAAACGGCAAGAAGGTGTCTGCAAAACGAGGCGTGACGTTTGCTTTACTCTGTATTTGGATCCCTTTTGTATCACTTTAGGATCCCTTGAGAAGCATGCTTCGTTCAACGATATGGTACGTTTATGTTGGTAGTTTCCGGAAGCCTGGTTGCGACCCAGGAGACCGTAACTGCCCCACCGCCAATGTAAGTAAGGTACAAGTAGCCAGAGTACCGTAGGATAACGATAAGGCGCAAGATAACATTTATCGATAAGATAAGGTAGTTTACCTACCGGGTAGGTTTAACTCATCCCACTGCCGGCATATCTCACTTGACTGTGCAATTCGCAAGGGTGATGATACTCACATATGGGATCCATAATAGTGGGATACATCGTATGCATCTAATAATAAATACCTAGTGATGCTGCGAAGAAGGAACGGCAACTACCGGAGACTTCCTACTCTGGTCCTCACCGGCAGGATTAGACTAAAGGGAGTTTATCGATTATCTTGGAACAGTCAGCTCCCGTCAGATTTGTCGCACCAACTGGCCACCTGCTTCTTGCCGCCACTGCTAACCCCGCCTAATGTCCCTTTTTAGCTCCCTAAGTACCTAGATTCGAGGGGTATTTAAGTTGAGCGGACGATAAATAACTATAAGTAGCATTACGCTACACTTAGTCTAGTAATGTGCCGGGGCCAACAATATGCCAACCGAAAACCGGCCCTACTACATTTGGAATCGGACTATACAACTGTCGCATTAGCCCAGTGGAACGGAGCCGAAAGCATTGCTGCCCCTCAACACCAACTTGATTGCTTTTGAACGTCCGTTTCTCCCCAACAATTCTCATCTTACCTCTCCCAATATCCACCAGCGACGTTGCTTCTGAGTTCAAAATCTAGTCTGAACGCGAATCTGAAACATGGCGACCAAAACCACATTGAAGGAGTTCGAGTCTGTCTTCCCGAAGCTCGAGGAGGACCTGCTCAACTGGGCTAAGCAATATAACCTGCCACAACAATATCTGGAATGGTACAAGAAGGTGAGATACATCATCTTCCATCGCCCCTATGATATCATGCGGTACATCTTATCGAACGCGAACACACCTCACCGGCTACACTATCACTGTCTTGCTATATAGTCATCATTCTGCTATATAATCTCACCCACCGCCATTCCCCTCGCCTAAAACTTCCACTGCAGCTTAGGTATTAACAGTGAGTCCCAGTCACTTGAAGAGAACACAGTGGGCGGAAAATGCAACCGTGGCATGTCCGTTCCGGATTCAGTGTCCCTGCTTCTCAAGAGGGCTCTGACCGAGGAGGAGTATTTCCAAGCCGCCGCTCTCGGCTGGATGATCGAGCTTCTGCAGGCCTTCTTCCTGGTATCAGATGACATTATGGACAGCAGCATTACTCGTCGTGGTAAGCCCTGTTGGTACCGTCAGGAGGGCGTCGGCATGGTTGCCATCAACGACGCATTCATGCTCGAGTCGGCCATCTACACACTCCTGAAGAAGCACTTCAGATCTCACCCCAGCTACGTCGACATGATTGAATTGTTCCACGAGGTTACTCTACAAACTGAGCTCGGACAGTTGTGCGATCTGCTCACAGCCCCCGAGGACGTCGTAAACCTAGACAACTTCAGCCTTGAGAAGCATAGCTTTATTGTCATCTACAAGACCGCCTATTACAGCTTCTACCTCCCCGTTGCCCTTGCCCTACAGATGCTAAACATCGCCACCCCTAAGAACCTGAAGCAAGCTGAGGATATCCTCATCCCCATGGGCGAGTACTTTCAGATCCAGGACGACTACCTCGACAATTTTGGTCTTCCCGAGCATATCGGCAAGATTGGCACAGATATCATGGACAACAAGTGCTCGTGGCTAGTGAACACAGCTCTTAAGATCGCCACGCCTGAGCAGCGTAAGATCCTCGAGGATCACTATGGCCGAAAGGACAAAGCGCACGAGGCTGAGATCAAGAAGCTGTACAACGATATGAAGCTCGAGCAGTTGTACCAAGACTACGAAGAGAAGACCGTCGGCGAACTTAAGACGAAGATCAACCAGATTGATGAGAGTGGGGGTCTGAAGAAGGAAGTTTTTGAGGCCTTCCTTTCCAAGATTTACAAGCGAAGCAAGTAACGAATTATAGCGGCAAATTTTGGAACAAGAGGCTTCGGGACTTTAGCGGTGCGAATGGTAAATATACGGGATACACTTTCGGTTTTCGGAGATAGGGGGAATGGAAACGTTCAAACGAATAGATACATACGACGGTGGTAAAATAACATCGGAATGAGTCTTAGAAACTGACAGCTAGAAGAGTCTATATGTTACGGATATACCCCCACCTGAACTACGCGCTGAACTGTCTCCTCAGTTATGAGATTGGGCTGATGATTGGACTAGCAGGCTGTGATACGTTCATGTGAGTATTAGGTAGCCTACCGTCTAGTGCCTAAGTATAATTAGCACGGCTGGCCAGACGTTCCATTGTGTCCACCATAGTGATGTTTATTTATTTTATTTTTCAATAAGGATATCCGAGTCCACGAGGAAGAAAATACGGATTAGGCTGACGGAAATGATGATATTATACACGGTCGCTTATTCAGTTATCAAGTATTTTCCAACCTCCGGTTTAGTTTCTTCCGTCACTCATCTCAAAAAAAAAAAAAAAAAAAGCATCTTATGTGAAACTTTCAATGCTTTTCTCCCCTGTTCAGGCTTGAGAATTTCTCATAGCTATCGAGGACTAATGGAATATTAACAGGCGCCTCATTAAGGGGATACTCAGAGCTAGAGGCCGGACATATAATATAGGCTTGAAGGTAAGGAGAAGAAAGCATATGCCGTATAATGCAAATTGAAGCACCTGAAGCCCCTTGCTGAGATTCTCCCTACCTTTTCAGCGAAAATCAATTTACCGTCCTCCAACAAGAGTATCCATACGCAGTGTCCCGATACTCTCCATCAACGCATAGTCAAATCAATGAAACCAGAACCCAAAGCAGTAAGCTCGAGTTTAATTTCTGCGATGTGTATGATAGAGCGTCTTCGTATGTGTTCCCTTTTGCATATCACGGGGAAATAATGTACTTTTGAAGGTGGTAGCCGTGCCGATCTTCAAACTTGACGGTCTCGTCTCTCGTCTAAAACTAAGTGGCGACTGAAATCTAGTAGGACTGAACGCGTAGTTGATCAACTATCACCTTAGTTCTTAGTGCTTAGCAGGTCGACCCGAATCATCACGAGAGCCAAGCCATAATGCAGCCCTTTTGAGTTAAAGCTAACCGTAAGCCTCTACTATACCAGGGATTCCTTATTACCCCTTATCAGGGTGAATAGTAGCCTATATCTCGTTTATGCCAAAAAACGATGTGCTTGAGTTAGAGTCTATTAAGATCTATATATTTGCGAGGCCGAGAAGTAAAGATCGCTTATAGTGAAACCCGAAGGCGTGTACTGTTCTAAACGTGCACTCTACGTTAGAAGCTATTAAAGGAGAGCTGTGCTACCTTTTTCTGGAATCTTGTCGTTAGAGACATAATACCTTACACAACCAAGCATTTGCTCCAGCCCAGGTGACCGGTAAGGTTTATCGTGATGAAGAAGGGTCTTGTCCTAGAGGATTTGTCTGTGAGAAGACACTAGTGACTGATATCACGGACTACACGTCACATTTATATCCGGATTTAACGGGTGCTTCTAAGTACCCAATCACAAGTATCGACGACGATTCTCTAGTTAGCCTCGAGAGCCGATGAGAAGCCGTCACATTGTTTTCATCATAGCCTAAGAACTACCGTCCTTCCCGTTCCCTAGTCGAGCTGACGACAACTTGCATGCTCCCTTAGCGAACTTCGCTGAGCGAGATTCCATGCGGAGCTTCAGCTGTGATTCTCCAACGGCTCTCTAACGAATGAGGAATCAGAGGTGCGATGCTACAGTCGAGCGCGGAGCGCGGCCACTTGTTTTCATAACGCCGAGTGTGCCACACGTCGTAAGCTACAAGTGACGAAAACCATAATCGGCACCGACTGAGGCTTTAGTTCGAGCATTCGAACGGAAATTGGGAACACTCTATCGGGCAACTGTTGCGAGTGAATGTGGTATTGGTGTTGTGGGAGTGACGCAGTAAGCGACTAGATAGGTATTAACTAGATATTGAGAAGGGACGAATTCACATGTATGATATACTGTCGCAATATGCATTATCCTAATTATCTCGGGTAACGCGCTTCCGAGTTGCCTACTCCAGGGCCTCACTGACTTGGTTGTGCTTCGCCTGGTACACGTACTCCTGCTGTACATATAAGCATTGTGAAATGACAGTTGAATGACAAACTGGTTTTGATCATTTTATTTTCCGGTATGCTCATAAGAGGAAGGCACGATGCGTGAAGATGATCTAGCTGGTCTTTCGGACTACACGGATCTCTAAGTCAACAACGAACGCTTAGAGAGCTATAAGCGATTCATTCCCCCGGTCAACGTTACCACGTGGCACCCTTGTGGGTGTAAGCGAGGACATTCATTCGACCAGGGTGGAATGGTAGAGATTAAAGTAGATGCGCATCAAGATTATCGAGATGTACCGTTCGGTTGGGAGTGCGGGAATAGTCACTTGTCTATGATTCGGTAGAGACGAGTTTACGAGTGGCCCATATAGAGCCATACCACGCTGCTTCGTGCGTCATTAGACACATGTTCCCCCACGTGTCGATCCAACCGGTGTGATAGAAAGTCGGATTCACTGTGAGTCCTTGGAGCAAGAATACAAACTGAGGTTAGTGGCTTTGTTGCAAACGCTCGCCCAAGAGAATCATATGCATGCCTCAGTCCCAAAGAGCGGCCAATGCCGTCGCACCCCCTGTCGGTTATCGGCGCGCCGTCACACCGGGTTGTGACATAAAATCTCGTCACAAGGAAGCCGAGAGTAAAATGTTGGAGTCTTAAGATTCAGCATGCATCTACATGGCATTACATGTTGTGCGGTACGTAAAAAGACCGGCTTATTGGCTGTCAGCGTCGTATTGTTGGGTCTTAAATTTATCCTGGTCCACTTTGGTTCGATCATCCATCACGAAACGAGCGGGATGCAGCCCTATCACGCCAGTGTGGAGAAATGCCTGTTGGTGGTGAAATCCTGCGTAGTTGCGATTCGCTTGGGCGTGTGATGTGCATCATTTTGTCTCATGACGCGTACCATACTATACCCCGGCACATCGTATACACCTTGTGTGTTTGAAAATTCAGGCTGAGCATAGGATCTTAGTTATCAGACTCGTAAACCGAAGCGTACTTGCACGAGGCTGCAAGGTGACCTCGCCGAGGGGCAGCGGCGGTGTTGCTAAACCGGGAAACAGGTCCGTACTGGCTGGTGGATAGAGCGGAGCCGATAACTTGCGATACCTACACCAGAACCTCATGGACTCTGCTTTACATTATGATCTGGAAGTCTGAAAACCGCCGGATAGCTGGGAGTCATGGGATTGGGATCCGTCGAAAAGAAATTCTTATGATTCGAAGGTCAATGGGAGCTCGGTTCGACGTGAATACTATTCGTGATGAACTGGCCGGTGTAGGTAGAGATATGCCTATCTCCTTAGATCTCTGTCAAGATGCACTACGCCAAGTCCCTTGTTACTAGAACGTCAGTCGGGGCCGAGTTCTTCCTTTAATGTAATGGCAAGTTCAACGACGCCGACCAATAGCGAATGTGAAACACCACAACGCTCACACGGGAGGATACTAGTCCAGGTCAGTTGGTCACAACTCTGCTGCGCCATTCGCACTGAAGCTATTGTAAGCACCCACAACGTCATTCGACGCCGCTTTGCATCGGATCGTAGAATTCTCTCGGCCAACACGGCTCGTCTGTTCACGCTGGACTAGGTTGATCACGAATTTGATAGGCTCGATGAAAAATCGTGTTGGCTCTTAGTCGCGTGAATCTCAAAGGCCTCGATGGTGGCTTGCATTGACACTACCCTCGTTTGCTTTAGTGCGGACCTGGATTTAGAGCTCAAGGATGAGTGGTATCCTTGGTGTGGTCACCATAGGCTTCGAAGACGCGAGTGGAAGTGGCGACTTTTGTGAATATAAAGGAGGCAACGCGTCCCTGGGCTCTGTGCTGCGTAAATAATGGTATCATAACATATATGTGCGGCACGAAGGAGTAAGTGTAGTACTCGGTATACGTGTTTGGACACATCTACCGACGCTCATTTGAAAGTATATTCCCTATACGTCTCTGCTGAGAAGCTACGTACCTGCCATGGCTCTGGTCGAGGAGATCTCGATGATATCTAACGCCGCCCTGTTGGTGTATCTTTCTATCACAGCAAGTAGCAGTATGTATTAATACGTGGAGGTTATAGCTAACATCATAGAGGGGCTTCTATGTTACTCCTTCGGCTGGTGTGTGTACAGCCTCTACTTCCATCCGTTGGCGAAGTATCCGGGCCCCAAGTTCGCCGCTATATCACAAGTTAGTATATCCATGCACTTCTATTTCGTACGACTTACCAATCCTGTGTTTTTAGGTCTGGTTCGCCTGGGTCTGGCTCGGTGGACGTTATCCAGCAACCATACAGAAAGTTCACCAGAAATACGGTACCGTTCCTAGTTCACGTGATTGCTGTTGTCGCCACTGACATGGTATTAGGGAAAGTTGTACGAATAGCGCCGAATGAACTAAGCTTTAACACAATCCAGGCGCACCGCGATATATACGCAACACCGTCCCATAAAAAGAAGCTATTCATCAAAGACCCTACTTTCTACTACAATGGTGACTCCGTGAGGGTACTGTTCTACGAGATTGACCCAGCCGAGCATGCGTGGCAACGTAAACTCCTCGCAGCAGGTTTCAGCGCCAAAGCTATGCGTAACCAAGAATACTTAGTTCACCGATACGTGGATTTATTCGTGCAGAAAATGAGGAAGCTGACCGCCGCGTCGCATGGGGCTGGGGTCAATATTGTAGACGTAATGCTATGGTTAGGGTTCGATATCATGGGTTCGTCGTTATTTTTTTTTGTTACCGCCTCTCCCCCCGATGTTTTGTGACGCTACCCTCGAACGAGAAAAGGAAAAAAGGAGGAAAAAGGAAAAGAAACGAGGAAGACTTAAAGAGGAAGTGCTAACACGGGATAGCGGAGATGACATTCAGTGAGTCCTTCGGTGCCGTTGAAGCCAGCAAGCCACACTTTTGGATTTCGCTGCTTCGTGATGGAGCTCACGCAGCAATGCTTCCTGCACTAGCGCAGCGGATGCCTCTCCTGCGCTCTATTCTGCCGTACCTAGTCTCCAAATCTGCGATCGCGAACCGTGTGAAGCATTATGAATACACCGAGGAGACCGTTCGCAAGCGCGTGCGGCTCCAAGAAGAGGACCCCAGCAAGGAGACCGCGGATCTTTTCGGTCCGATGATCGCAAGTGGCAAGCTGGACCGGGCCTCGCTCGTATCTCTCGCTCAGGCAATGGTCATCGCTGGTGCTGACACCGTCTCGCATACCTTGACGGGCGCGACGTACTTTTTATGCGCAACCCCGGACTGCTTGAAGGCGTTGCGAGACGAGATCCGCGGGCTTGGAAACTATGACGAGCTGACGGGGGACCGACTTGCGTCCCTCCGATATCTCAACGCCGTGATTGAAGAGACGCTGCGCATGTTCCCGCCGATCGCGTTCGGACTACCGCGCATATCCCCCGGCGATTACGTCGATAACCACTTTGTGCCGGAAGGGGTCACGGTGTCTGCACCACACTGGGCTATCAACCGCAACGAGACCGAGTGGGAGGATCCGTGGACATTCCGACCCGAGCGTTGGCTGGCGGAGGGCGGCGTATCTCAGCCTAGAAGCCTGGCCTTCAGCACGGGACCTAGGGCTTGTCTCGGTATCGGACAGGCGGTGAGTAGTCCTCGGAATCCATTTTTCTTCCTCGTCTTGGCTTTTCACCCCGGTCTGATGGCTGACTTGGAGTGTTTTAGTGGCTTGAAATCCGCATCGCGCTCGCGAAGCTTATCCATGCTTACGACATGGAGTTTGCACGTGATCATGGCGACTGGCTCGGCAATGCCAAGATGTATATGATGTGGAAGGAGGAACCACTAATGGTGAGGTTCATTCCACGGGAGGATCAGTGTGTTTAAGGATGAAGCTGTGTTTTGGTTTAGTTAGTACCTGAGTAATTAAAAGGTACCTAGATCTAGAAGCAAGACGCTTGTGACGGGGCGCTGGCGTTCATGCGTCGAATCCACCCGGATGAGATGAATGGTTGGAGTGTTGGTGAAAAAGGATACATAAGATAGGCAGACAGTAGGTTAATGTATGTAATGTAGCTGTTATATCTGCAATGTTAGCTGCCAAGCACGCGACCTGACCCGCCCAGTCTTCCTACTGTACATAGAAGAACAATACATGTTGGGATGGAAATGATTCTAAGACAAAAATGCTGGGCTGTTCAATGTTAAAATTTAAGGGGTTTCGGAATTATTGGCCAAGGGGAAGTCGAAGCTGAGAATCGCGGGCCGCGGCGAATTTAGGCAAGTCTATAGGTCCTCCGCATCTGCGATGCGGGGCACCTTTGCTATGGCATGCGCTAGTCTAGGTACCAGGGTGCACTACCTTCAGTAGCGCCATGCTGCCGTCTCCACTACATACATCACTGTGAAGACGATCTCCAGAAAAGCTGAAGTGTAAGTACAAGTACAGTACCTACAGGAAGGGCGAAGTGCCACAATGCCCTACGCCCCTTGGATTTCTAGAATGCCCCTTGCGGCGCTCTTTATTTTAACTTTTCGAGAATACCTTACCTAAACAGTCCAATGACCGCAAGTTGATCAGATTCTCAAGCGCAAGCTGGAGCTCGTTAACAACTAGACCATCCAGACAGACCCGGCCGACTCGTATCTAGATTAAACTTTTCACAAGCGCCTATATTAGCTCCCTGTTCTTTTCGGCTCCTTGCACCCTCTCAGGTACGGTTTGGTACTTTGAGCCGCTGGATACCTACGTATTTGAGGTGGAGATTCTCCGTCTAACAATCGGCCATCGGTTCTCGTTCAGCCAACACCCGGTCTCATTGACGATCACCTGTATGAACGGGGAATCTTTGTCTGTATGAGCCTGTCGCATAGCTCGTGTTCCTTTCCTTTATCAAAACTTCGCCAGGCCCTGCGGAGACAAGTACCGGGGTTCGGGTCGTGGACATGTCTGAAGATGAGCAGGTCTCGAGACCTTCAAGATATCGCAGTTTGCGGAAACAGACCTTCTCTTCGCCCAGCCCTCCCAATGTCACGAGGACTACTAGCGACGGCCATGATCCCAATCAGCAACACGGAAGCGCAGCGGGGAGCTCTATATCGCGATCTATGTCGCGCTATCGACGTCGCGCTGCCAGCGTTACTGCTGGCACAGACAATCATGTAGCCCAAGCGACGAACAGTAGTCTTGATAACGCCCCCCCTGTCCCAGCCATCCCACTCTCGTTACAGCCTGTTATGACGGGCGACCACAATGAGCACATGGTCGAATCTTCCGCGCAAGGTCAATTACGGCAGATTGAAACACAACGGAAGACGATAGGCCAGACAACTGACGAGCGTGGCGCTAATTCCAGGGTAACACATGACAGCAACCGCGGCCAAAATATCACGTCTGACCGAAGCGTACAAAACGGGCCGCTTGCACCACGTGACGTCAGCTGGGAGGAGCAGAGGGATCGTTTACTCGAGGAGCAGAAGAGGAAGGATTTGCAGAGATTGGAGGAGCAGCTTGAAAGCAGCCAGAGAATCAAGGCCCAGTCGCATAAATTCAGAAGGCCGGTTGTGGAGAAATTCATCGCTTTAGCGAAGGGAAACAAGAACGGTCATGATGGGATGTCGCCTGCATCTCCGGTAGCTGCTCCTAGTAAATCAAGCGGCCGGAGACCTGATCAGGAACTCGTGAAGACCCTGCCAGCTCACATTGAGCCCGGAGGGAAAGGGATTGTGCCTCAAAAGGACGCTCCCACGTCGGCTATTAATGCTGGAGATCGCGTGAGTACCAGGCAATTTGTCATGGAACTTGACAACTAATTGTGGGTACAGAACGTGGCGGTCCGCTATCGACATCATACCCTTAGCTTACAGATCACTCCCGAAACTACAGCTGTTGATATAATCACGCAGACTTCGAGCAAGACGACACACGACGCCGGGATTAGCCCTGAGAGGTGTCTCGTGGTCGAGCAGTATAGTCTACTAGGGCTTGAGCGTCGATTGCGCCGCTACGAACGCATTCGAGATGTGATGAATTCGTGGGATAGCGATGCACAGAATCAGTTGACAATCGTGTTGCCGGATCCGCACGAAAATCATGAAGATCTCATTGTGAGCTCGGTTGCTGAGGCCGAAGAACCCCCCTCGGGATGTCAGCTATATATGTACCATTCGAGCCGCCCCGGGAAATGGAACAAGAGATGGATCACGCTTCTCCAGACCGGCCAGATTGTTTGTTCTAAGAAGCCTAATGCGAAAACGACGGATAAAGACACAGCCAGCCTATGCCATCTCTCTGACTATGATATTTACACACCAACCGAGTCACAGATGAGAAGGCATATCAAACCGCCCAAGCGCTTCTGTTTTGCGATCAAATCTCAGCATAAGACGACACTCTTCCTGAACACAGATAACTACGTGCAGTATTTCAGTACCGAGGATGCCTCAGTAGCACACGAGTTCAAACAGAAGGCCCACAGTTGGCGGAGTTGGTATTTGGTTGACCGTAATCCGGAAGCCCGGAAGAAGAAAACTAGCTTAGGAGCGAAGACGGAAGACGACGCTGCTCCGGCGTCCCCGCCTACTAAATATACGCCAAGTCAATCAGAAAATGTAGTCGCTGTGGACGGACAGCGCCTACGATCTATCGACGAATCCCCTTATTCTATTGGGCAATTTGAGCCGCTGATTGATATGAAGCGCTTTGACAAGCGATTATCACAATCCGCCAAGGAAGTTTCAACGCCACAATCGGAACCTCCATCAAAGCAAATCGATGACCAGAAAATTCGCCGGCGCCTTTCCAAACGGGAGAAACCCGATAGCAGACACCCTCAGGCCTCTAAGAGAGAAAGCGAGGAGGGTTTTACTGGTGGTTTACTTGGAGAAGAATACGAGAATCGAAAGCAGGCGCTACTAAATAGTCAACAAGACTCAGAACTAGCAATAGAGAAGCCCGACTCGACCTCATGGTTTCCGTCTGCACAAGAACACACTGCCAAACAGCGTACCAATCCTCAGACTACCACCGTCCGACCCCCTACTTCGGGTACAGTTGCCAATGGACGCCATTTCTCTCTAAGTGCGGCAACGCAGCGACCAACCGGACTTGTTCCATCAGCCGGCCGGTCATCAACCCAAAACCCCTCGCAGCATACGTACCCACGCACACACACGCAGCCACCCTCTCACCCTAACCCTCTCACATCTCAACCTACCGGCTTACCCCATTCCGACCGGAATGCGCCTACCAAGCCCTTGGTTGACCTCACACCCACGTTCCAGGAACCACCTCAGTGGTCGAAAGACAAGAAGGGCCATGGAGTCAAACCACCGGAAGGTCTCGGCCACCTCGTCGATTTTATCTCCGCTGGAACTGGAACCGACACCACCTCTAATCGTAGCATAATACGTCGGCCCACCACGTCAGGATCCGCCCCGCTGGGACGAACGCGGAGTATGAGCGCGGCGACATCGTCCGGGAGACCGCTGTTAGGCGATGTCCCGCCTGTGCCACACCTGCCATCGCGAGTTGGCCTCGAGAATGACCCTGATAGCAGGAGACCAGCCGGTGCGCCCGTCGCCCGCGACGGCAGAATAGAGCGTCGGGAGACCGTAACACACACAGAGAGAGAGCAAGAAAGAGGGAGAAATAGAGGTCACGAACGGGAGCAGCGTGACCGCGAATACAGAGAAAGGGAGGCAGCCTATAATGCTGTGCCTGGCCGTACAGGAACACTCAAGGTCGTTTGATCTCATGCCATGATTACAGCGGCTTAATTGGCCAAGATCGACTGACCGTATTATGAGTCACCATTACCCCTGATCGTGCAACTGTCACAATATCTCTACTCGTTTGAACGCGGATCAGGGGGCATTGCTGCGCCGCCAGGAGGTCATGCTTGTACCATTCGTTTCATGACCGCCTATTTTTGCACGACATAACGATCACGGCGGGGTCACGATTATAAAAAGTTATCGGATTACTTATTATTCCTTTTGTACATTTACAACTTTATGTGTGTGTCTATGGTAGCGGAGCACGGTAGAACATGGACGGGATCGTGCCATTTTGGAGAAATTAGGCGTTTTGTCGATATATATCTTTGTCCGGGTTGGGCTCTTCTTCTTCGTTTCTTGGTTACGATATGGGGCGTTGAACCCAGTTGACCGATATAGAAAATTCCTTGCGAGTTGGAATGTGAGTTTAGTTTATTCATCTTGACGGTATGAATGCTTAGGCGGTCAGTCCTGTTGTCATTGTATAGATATTATTAGCAGTGTTTATTCTCTAGTCAGCATGTCATATCGGAACCTTTTATGGAACAATTGCTTCACTCTATGTGGCACCCCCGCTCAGCTTATCCTACTACTACCTGTCGGGCGCGGTGTAGACATCGTGATTAATTCGGTCTACTCGTCTCGTAAATGCACATGAATAAGTTGAATTCACTGCCACGTTTCACGTTCGTCAACTACATGGGCCTAAGATATGTATATACGGTGGGATACTCTCTAAAAAAGTACATATATCCAGATCTAGCTGCCCTACGAACCTCCTGCGAAATCAAGGGTCGTCGTAGTCATATTGTAAACTTATTGTAGCATCAATGTCTGTTTACCTGTTATAGCTTCAGAACCAGGGACCCGAATCGCCAACCGCAACGCTAGTTTAGTATACCTCATCCAGCCCAGAACCGGTTAGGAGCGCGCAACCCAGGTTATCAGGGACACATGTGACGTGGGGGAACAATCAAACTCTCGAATTTTCAACATTGACAAGGGAACAAACCGTAGCGAAGCGATCTCAGCTGCAACGGGTTCAGGCCAACAGCTATCTCACAAGTTTGACAATGTATCAATACCCAGGACGTGCATAATGGTCATAGTACATAGGCAGCATGTCGCCTCACAAGTCGGTCTTTGCGCTACAAACTGGTTGAGGAGTTCTTTTTAAATCCAACTTACCTAGGTATTTTAGCTTTCGCCTCTAAAACTAGTACGTAAGACTTTGCCCTTGCACATTATGGTTTAGCGAATTACTTCCTGCCGCTCAGGTCTGCACAATACCCAATGCTCAGAAGTTGTCATTTCATACATACACAGCATGAAACGTCCTTCGAAGGGATCCTGCCCTACTTTCTGAAAGCACGAACGTTCCACCTCCACCACGCGATAAAGTCTTGTGTCGAGACATCGATACCTATTTGCTTCAAAGCTGCTGTGCTAAGATGGCAATCATAGGGCCTCTGAACCGCGGCATTCGGATCGTTCCCGTCGGTATTAAGTTCGATGGAAGTGATGGGCAAGCCCATAATCTCGCCGAAAGCCTGGCAAATCTCGTACTTGGTGAATTTGTCTTCGGAGGAAAACTGGAGGATCCGTGGCAATGCGGAGCGATCCTGAGTGCCGAGATATTTCGCGGCCATATCTTTAGGAGACGTTAGCATGTTTGGGAGAGACGACTGGAAGCTGGAAACCAAATACCATGACACACTCGCCCTACGTCCTCTGTATTCGTCGGATACCGAAGCGACCAGTGATCCATCTTGATCTTGACGTCAGGCTCCTGGGCCTTCCAGACACTATCCATGAGAATGTTGATCGCGCTCTCAGCAGGCACTTCCGCATCACCGTAGAGTACCGGGACTCTGAGCACGACGCCAAGTCCAGGCTTTCCCTCCCGTTCGAATACGCTCAACACAGCACGCTCGCCGTCTAGCTTCGTTTGTCCGTAGAGGTTCGTCGGCTGGGGAGTCGCGTCCGCCTCGTACGGAGCCTCGCCTGGCTTGCCGGGAAAGACGTAATCAGTCGAGATGTAGATAAGGAGAATGTCGCGTGCGGCGCAGAGGGAGGCGAGGCTCTCGGTAGCCGTGACGTTCAGAGCTCGAGTGCCTTCGGGGTCTTTATCGACCTTGTCCGGGAATCGATTCGCGGCGCCTGAGTCCCCGGCCGATGTTAGCGAAGCACAGTACAGCACAGCGCAACGCAGCGCAGCGCGGCACACGGGTCACCACCCGTTTCGGCATTAATCCTCACAGTGAACAACAACGTTTGGCCTGGCGTAGCTGAATTAGCTTGTCAAGCCCCGAAAATCGCATCCCGTACGTGGATGAGGAGGTGCAACGAACTGGACCTTGCTTAGTGCGGCCTCAACTTCATCTAGCTTAGCCAAGTCGACCTTGAGGACAGTTGAGCCATCCGCGCGAGAATGCCCCGTGCCTTTGACGTCCCAATCTGCCCTCTCAAATGCCTTCACGACCTGCCTGCCGAGCAATCCGGTCGCACCGGTGACGAGTGCCTTCTTTGTTGGCATGTTTTCAGTGCGTAACACGTAACAATCTGTTCAGGATAGGACCGGCAGCGACTGAAATGGGCGAAAGCAAGAAAAGTTGATCTTGTGGTGCAGAGAAGGCGAGGAGGGGCATTGTAGGAATAAGCTCCGAATGGTGGGGGTGAACCCCCAAAGCCAAGGTTGCCCAGACGGCCAAGATGCCTAGCGAAGGTGCCTGTAGATCAGTAGCGCTACTGGTTTTAGCGCAGTGCTACGTAGGTGGTGGCTTGCCAATAGCGAACTACCGTAGGTACCTTTAGGTACCTGTCCGCGCATCGGACTCCAGCAATGCAGATAAAGGGGGCCAAGACTTTTAGAATTTCTTCATTGTCTCTATTCCCATCGTCTCCTCGTGGCGGCTCTCAGATCATCCACGTTCAAAATGTCGGCGCCTTCCGCGACCAGGGTGCGCCAGATTTTGTTTCGTAGGCTGACCGGCCACGCCGGCGTGTTCCAATATCTGACTTTCAGTCCTCTCTTGTGTGCGCCCTTTATCTGTCCCCGGATGAGCCGGAGCTGCCTGTTGTCGAGGCTGGACCAGACGGATCCTATGGCCCGCTCGAAGTTGACACTAGCGTATAGTGAGTTGGTGTCATTATATACGAACGGCCCGCTTTCATCGATGGCGTCGGTAGCATCTGGATCCTCGTAAAACTCGCTCAAGGGCGCATCAAAAAATATGTCCCGGTACGTAGAGTTCTGAATAAGCAGGTCAAATGGCGTCCGACCAGTGCCCACGACAGTGACCTGGCGCTCATGGAGAACGCCATCTTCAACATACGACAGCCAGTTTCCTGCTCGAAGGGGCTCTAGCTGAGCCTCAACCTGTGAAAGTGTCTTGGCTCCATCCGTCTTCAAATCAACTAATAGGACTACGGCTTGTTCGGGGTCGGCGTCAAATACACCACGACTACTTTCGTTGTATAATGGCGTCTGGGGATTGTTTTGCTTGAGGATCTCCACGAGGGGGTTCACGTAGAGGGATTGAAAAGTGCGGTACGGCGTTAAAGCCGCTTTGTCGTGCCCGACGTAGAGTTCCGAGTCATTGTCGAACAGCCATACATCTGCCTCGACCCCAGTGCAACCCGCGTGGAGGGCTGAAAAAACTGGGACTTTGCGCCAATAGTCGTTGTGTGAGTGACATGGCACCGGTCTCACATCACGGAGGAAATCCGTAGGGTACCAAGCTAGCCTCTCGGTTCCGGTACCGGGCTTACCCCAACCGGCGAATATGTCGTCGGGGTCTTCTTCTGCGCTCCACAGACTCTTCCCAATCGACAGCGCTATGCTTGTAAGCAATAAAGCAGCTCTGAAAGTCCTAATTAGCCCGAGGAGAAAACACATAACCTAGAGACAGGAGCACTCACAGGATTGTCGAGCCCCATACTGTGCTGCAAGAGAGATATTTAGTGAAATGACCGCGATTCCGCCGTATGCCGGAAGCCTTTTCCTCTGCTTTCTCGAGTTCCATGGCCACGAGAAATGGGTCAAAGTAATCTTCTGACTCATCGATTGGCTCGTGGTTTCGAGTGCTCTTTGAAAACCACATCCTCCTCTGATTGTTGCCGAGCTTACGGCAAACGGCCAGCGTACGTGTTGGTTGGATAAAAGTGAATATATATATCCGAAATTGAGTCGTTATCCAGAATGTGCCGTCTGCGCTGAATCTCGAGCGGCGTTACGCGTTCGAGAGAAAGAGGGATCGGGTAGAATTTATGTTTAGGTAGGTGAGGTGATGGCTTTTGGCGCCGTAAGCCACTACATAGAATAAGGCCTGTTTATGTCCAGGGGATCCGGAGCGATGGGAAGAGGGAGGGAGGGAAGGGAAAGCTCCATCAACAAGCAAGCCATTGCGATGGGTCTCCGAGTATATATATGGCGGATGGAGTTGATTTGAATGCATTAACTCCATCACGCCTCATGACCGCAGCCATGTGTTACTAACCTAACGAGAATTGGTCAAATCGGTCTGGTGCTGACTACAATCTACATACCACACCACGTACATCGCATGCGGTATACCTACCTAAGCTAATCGGCAAGCCCAAGAAGCCGAAGGAGTCCAGCTGTCCAGGACCCGCAACGGTACAGACCCTTATCACCAGGGCTGATGTTTGGTACCGACACTAACAGCGTGCGCAGGAGGCCCGTGAAGGCCGCCGGAGCGTCTATTGGCCAGTTGTTTATTGTTGGACGACCGGCGTCGCAGTGGCATTCACTGCAGAGGTCTAGATCGTGCAGACTTGGCAAGGTCCCTGCAGGGAGGACTTTGTACTAGTCGAGCTAGCGCGAGTATCAGTTACACTAGTTTGACAGATCACTTGGTGTATCTGTAATCACGTCAATCACCGTCAGCAACCCGAACACGATGCCCCCCCCCTTGAGCGGTACGGCTATTACCCGGAGTCAGCCCGGCTGCTGCCTGATAGGTAGATCGGATGTTGCACTTACCTACTGTAGGTAGACCTGCTGCATCTGCAATGCGATCCGTCGCCAGCCGCTTCGCAGTCCGGTATAATGCAAGTCTCCGTCTCATTCTCGACAGTCTGTGTGTCTCCCTAGGTAGGTTGCCCAAGGCCTACGTAGGAATTAAACACTCACCAGCAACAAACAGGGGTAATTCCCACAGCGTCTTGGTTGGTGCCTAGGTAGATAATAAGGCAACAAACACACTGCTGGCTATTTTTAATTTAGCGTGCATTATATGCGCTTGTTTCCGAAGCTATTCATTTCATTAAGTGCTTATTTCGCTATGTGCCTATTTCACTAAGTGCTTATTTCATCAGCTTCGAGATAATCGATCCAGTCTAAAATTAAATTTAGCCGTCGAGGAATGTAGAAAAGCCAGCACCACTACATCATGCTATACAATTACAGGTGTGAAGGATGATAATTCTTTAGCGTCACGCTAGGGCTTGTACAGGCAGGGGATTTCTTGGTGGAAAGTGGTTTATATCTACTCACTGAACAGGGGACCTATTGAGTGGCAAAGAGCTTCA
>JADKYC010000286.1:0-18621 GCA_019843955.1 Xylaria sp. 218_066 | reverse complement strand
AAGAAGATTTAAAAAATTGTTAGATTTATTAAAGCTATAAAAAAACAATTAATATATATTTTAAAATCAATAACTAAATAAACTAATATAGTTATAATTCTAATTTTAATATTAAAAATTATATTTATATTTTTTAAAAATAGAAGTGGTAAATTATTAATAAGCTTTAAAACAAGTTAAACTATTTTATAACTTAACAAAAGTTTAAAATTTTATTAAAAAAAAGCAATATATAAAATTTTTAAAATATCCTGATTATAAAGAATAACGAATATTTCTTACATAAACTAGTTACGTAAATATTTTAACAACTTCTTTTTTAGTTAAAAGTTAGAAAATCTAAATAGTAAAATAATATAGCTAAAAAATAAAAACAAATTTGTCATTAAAGATTATAATACTAACTAAGTTAACTAAAAAAGCTAAAACGTTAATAATAAATAGTACTCCGTAGAAAACTTTAAAAATAGTACGAAAGCATTAAAAAATAAAGCAATAGTATAAAAAAAAACTTATAAAACGTTAATATGCTTAAAATATAATACGCAAAAATTTGTTAACTTAATAAATAAAAAAACCTGAATAATAACTTAATAGTATAAAAGGTTAAAAAGAATTATATAAATAGAGATTTAAAGCCATTCTTTTTTTAAGTAAAAGCTTATTAAAAATATATTTATTTAAATATTATATATATCTTAAGGATAAGCTATTTTTTTAAAAGAGGTAATTACGTAGTAATACTTGGAGCCTATAAAGTAGGGCTTATAAAATGTATAACTAGATTAATAGCTATACGCTATACTAGCTACTTACCTAATTACCCCATTGGGAACCCTATTTACTAGGATTTGCCCTACTACGTATACATATAAAAACACTACTCTAGATAGCTGTTTTTCCTTTTCCTTCCTTTCTACTTTATCTGTAGATTTTTCGTACTAATATAGCACTGATTGTTGGAGCCTTGCCTTTATATGTGTGCCAAGTGCAACAATACTGTTTAATAAAAAATAAAAGTAAAGGTAAAAAAACTACTTAAAAATATATTAAAATAAAGTTGATAATATTATTATTAAAAATATTAATAAATATATTTTTTAATATATATGTAATAATATTTGTTATTAAGCTTATTATAAAAAACAGTTATAATAAATATAGTTAAGAAAAACTTTGAATAAGCTGATTAAAAAAATAACATTAAATTAATATACTTTAATTTTAATATAAACTTTAGCATTTTTTTAAACATTTTTTAATATTAAAGTTAAATAAATATACTATTAAAATTAAAAACTTTGATATATTTAATATTAATATAATAAATATTGCTTATTTATTTAAAATTATAATCCAGCTTTTTAAAAATAATAAAAATACTTTAATATTAGTAAAACGTTTATAGTTATAGAATATTATGATATTATTTAATATTTATAGGTTTATATTTATTATTAAAAACTTTGGCGCAACAGAAAAACTTACAAAATTAAAAAGATTTATAATATTGCTAAAAAACTTTTATAGACTTAAATTACTATATAGTCAAATATTAAATATTATAAAATGCTCTTTAAAAAGCTTTAAATTTAAATACTAATATTAACAGTATGGATTTTATAAAAACTAAGAAATTGAAAACTAAGTTATTAAACTAAAGTATTTGATTTAATTTAGCTTAATTATTAAATCGGCTAATATAAAGATTCTATTTATTGTTTTAAGTTATATTTAAATGAAAACTTATATATTACGTATAAATATAACTTATATATAAAAGAATATAAGTAGTTTTATAATATATTTAATATACTAGCTTTTAACGTATTACTTTTTAATTAGTTTATTATTTAAAAGAAATATTATACGAAAGTTAAAATTTCATGAATTAGAAAGTATAATATTTAATAATTATATTATTGTTTAAATTGTTTAACTAATAAAAGGTATATAGCTAAAAGTTTAGTTTTTTAGTTTTTAAATGAGAAAAACACCATTGTATAAAAAAGTATGATATATATATAAATATTATAATGTTTAATAATAAAAATATATTTAAACTAATAAACTTATATACAGCTAAAGAAAAGAAAAAAAGTTTAAAATAAATTCTATAAATAATTTTAGTTAAACTTCAATTTATATTAGCTAAACATTTTAATTAAATAATATATTAATGTAAGTATATATAAATTTACTGTAATAGCTAATAGAACTGTTTGAAGTTAAGCAGCTATCTTAATATTAGTAAGAAGAACTAAAAATACTATAATATATACAGTATAAAAAAAGTTTTTAAAACTAATTTTCTTTACTAATAAATATACATGAAACGTTAAATATTTTAAATATTAGCTTCTATTATAAGCTAAATTTTAAGTAAAGCTATTAATAAGTTATGTTACATGGATTGTTAGCATATATTAAATTTAAAAATATTAAAGTTTTTAGAACTATAATATATATAAACATTTTAAACTACGCAGTTAATAGGTTATTTATATTTTAAATAATAAAAATAAATATTAAGTTTAATTTAAAAACTAAAAACTAAAGCTTAAATTTGTAATAATGATGCTCATATTGTAAAAGATATTTCGTTATATAGTAAAATATATTAATAACCTTTTTAAAGTATATAAAACTATAGAAAAACGGTTAAAATAACTAAAACATTATTTTCTGCTAAAAACATTATAATTTAAATTAAAGCTATTATTTAAAATGGTAATAATTGAATATAATAAAATAAAAATAGAAAAAATAATATGGTAAAATATTAATTAAATATTGTTAAGATAGTTGAGCACTTATAGGGTATATAGCACTATAGTACAGTGGTTATCCAGGTTATAGTAGAAGTAGTAGCAAGGTTATATGCTATAATAACTAAAACAGCACTATAAATAAAGGCTATAAAAAGTAGGGGAGTAACTAAATATATTTAAAACGATGGTATAAAAAAAATAAGTAAAAACCAAAGAAATTTGGAAGGTCTATATATATTTATAGCGGTTTATTAAATTTTTTTTTTAGCGGTTCGAAATGTACGCTATTTAAAGTCCTAATATAGTATAAATATTGCTAGTTCCGGAGCTATAGGGCTTTTAAACTATATTACAAAACTATAAAAAATATAATAAACCTTTAAAGTTTTATAGGTTTTACATATATTATTTATAGCGTATGTAGTAAATTAGCTATAAAGATATAAGCTTTATATATACTTATTATAATAAATTAAATATGTTTTGATCAAGATTTTTACTTTATAAGGTCTATTTTATATTAGGGTACCCTTTATTTGGATACTTTAATCTAGTATACCTTTGCTTAACAGTATAAAATATTTATAAAAATAGCTTGTTATACCGGTAGCAGCTTATAAATCTTGCTATATTATATTTATAACAGTATATACTATTTAGCTTAATAGCTATATAAGCTATTTATAATAAGTTATACCTATATATAGCTATTTACTTTATAAATAATTAAAGTTCTACTTTTATAAAGTAGCGCTTATTATTTAAAATAGCTAATTATACCTACTATATTTTAGTATACTTTTTTAACTAAAGCGCTAAATTCTAATAAGTAAAGCTTTAAAAATAGCTAAAGTTTAGTTTGTTTAATAAATAATAAAGCTTTAGTTAGTTTATTTATAAGCATTTTAATAATTAAAATATAATAAAGTTTAACTTGTTTTATTTTATAAGCTTCCCGTATAAACTAAAATTTAATTAATATATATTTAGTTTATTAACAATATTTAGAATTTTTTATAGTAGCTATAGCCCTTATATTATTGCTATAAATAATAATAAATTTTTAAATAAAAAGCTATATTTTAATATATAGTTTTTATACCTATTAAGCTTTTTTTACTGCTTTAATAAATGTTATAAATTTAACTTTTAATATAAAAAGCGCTATAATGCTTTTTTTTTTTGCTTTTTAACTTATACGGATGGCTGACCTGGACAGATGGGCGGACGCTGTAGGGCCCACCTACCCTGCCATTAATTACATAACTAGCCCACCGTATATATATAAATCTTTTTATTTACGAAATATAGCTATTCTACTTTTCTAGTTCTTTATCCTACGATTAATATACAAATAGGACCCTAACTAAAAGCTTCCCCTTTATAAAGGATACTAATTATAATTATTATAGGATTAATATATATACTATTAATTAATTCTTTAATCTTTTGTTATTTTTAACCGATATGTTTAATACATGCTTATAAATTAGCTGCAGCTTATATTAAACTAATTAGAAATTATACTTTATTATTTCTACTTAAAATATAATTGTACCTAAATATAAAACTAAATTAAAACTAAACTTAAAATTTAGTTTTATTGATATAGCGTACAATAATAATAAAAGCGTTATAGCAAAAAAAGCTTATAACGTTATACGTAAAAAAGTTATATTTAACCTTTTTAACTTAATTAATTCGTTTTTATATAAACGAAAAAATTTATTTATTAATAAGTTTAAATATCGTTTGTTTATTAAACCTGCTACTATTATATCTTTTAATATTTTTAACAATAGTATTAATAAAGATAGTAATACTTTTAATAATGCTATAAAATATTTACTAATTTTTATTTATAAATAATTTAAATAAACTTATATTAATCATAAAAAGTTTTGTTTAGCTAATATAAATAAATTATTAATAAGTTTAAAAATAAGCAAACTTAAATTTTATTTTAAGCTTACTATAAATATTAGCTAAAATATATTTATTAACTTTAATAGCTATATAAACTAAAAAGCTTTTAATAACTATTACGTTAACAATTAGAAAGCTTTACTTTAAAAAATAAAAGCTTATATATTATTAATTTATATTTAAATATAATAATAAAAAATATTTATTTTATTATATTAGCTACTAATAATAATTTAAGTATTATTATAAAAGCTATAAAGCTTATTTATAAAAAATAAAATAATAGTATTAAACTTTTACATAAATAAATCATTAAACTATAAAAGAAAAATATCTAAAAAACAAAAGCTAGCTAAATCCTATGCTTTAATTGCTAATTTAGTAGTTTATAACCGCCTTTCTATACTTTTAGCTATGAACATTAGTAAAAAGAATAGAAAAAGGAATTTAATAAAATTAAAGTTATTACTTTTTATAATAACTTAACTTAAAATAAAGTTAGATTTAAAGTTTAGTATTAAGCTTAAAGTAATTAGTTTAAAACAAACAAAAATTAGTTCGCTGATAATTACATTAAATAAGAAATTTTAAGTTTTATTTAAGTAAAACTGCTATAAAAAATGATTAACTTTATTTTAGTAACATATACTTAAAGTAAAATTAAGATTTTTTAAAAGATTAATAAAGTACTTTTTTTAGTAATATTTTAATTTTAAACAAAAAAAAAAAGCTTAAGCTAAATAAACTAGTTTAAGTTTTAAAATTTTTATAAATTTTTAAAACTTAAAAAATATTTTTGTTTATTTAGCTACTAAATATATACTAGCTAGGACTTTTTTTAAAAAAAGGGTTTATGCTTAATAATTTATTTAATTAGAAAACTAAGTTATAACTATATATTAAAATAATAAAAAGGACTTGTAAGCCCTATTCTTTTATATAAACAAGATTATATATAAATTAAAAAAAACTAATATTAAAAATAACTAAAAAAAGTTAAATACCGGTATAAAAACTATAAATAATATTTATAATACTAGTACTAGTATTATGAAGAGCAGGAAGCAGTATGTGCAGATTGATTTATTGTTGTTCTTCTGAACTATCACTAGAGGGTACTATCTATAGACGAAGTCTGTAGACAGCGTCTGCAGACAGTGTTTGCAGACGCTATCACTACTGTAAGCCACTGTGGCTACTATAGCTATGCTACCCTAATAAGTATTTAGCTTAAGTTTTTACGCTCGTTTATTTTTATTATTAAAATAACTTTGCTTAAAATATATTTATAACCTGATTTCGAAAAAATAAAACGTTTAATATAAAAAAGCAAATATTTTATTTGCTATAAATATAGTTATATTAATAAAAAATATTTTTAAAAGCAAAAATTAAAGGTAAAAAAAAAGCTTATATTATAATATTATACGCTCGTTATAACTGTAATAATAAAAAAAAGGAAATAAAAAGAAAACTTTTAAAAAAGTTTAACCTTAAACAATATAAACTTTTTTTAAAAGAATTAATTATTAATAAATATAATTAAAAACAATATAAAAAACTTTTTAACCTTATATTTAAAAAAAGATTTTTTTTATAACTAATAATATAACATTAAATAACAAAACTTTTATTATAAATAGTTGTTTTATTAATATAAAACTAAATAAATATTTATTTATAACTTTTAATATTACTAAATACATAATTATTTATTTAAAAGCTATAATTTTAAAATATTTTATAGTATTAATAAAGCAGTTATTATAAGTTTTTAACTGTTAAAGTAGCATAGCCACAGTGTAGCCACAGTGGACAGCCACAGTAGCCTATAGTAGTAATAGCGTCTGCAAACACTGTCTGCAGACGCTGTCTACAGACTTCGTCTATAGATAGTACTCTTTAGTAATAGTTTAAAAGAACAACAATAAATAATTTATAAATATAGCTTCTTGCTCTTTATATTAACTTAAAAAAAAAACTGTTAAAAATATAGTTTTAATTGTAATATAAATAACATATAATAGTATAATAGAATTTCTTTTCTATAAAATATATAATATATTATTTCATTTATAGTAAAAAACCTAAGTTTTTTTTAAAAAAATATTTTTAAATTATAAAAGAATTATAGCAGAACTTTTAGCAAAAAACCGCTATTTAAAATTGTTTACTAAAGTTATAAAACTAGTAACGTTACGCTATTATAAGTTTTTAACAATTAAAAATTATAATAATTTAAATAATAATTTCAATAATATATTAAATATTAACTTAAGAGAAAAAATGCTAAAATATTTAAATATTATAAAAATAAAAATAAAAAATCTAAAAGCTGACCTATTATTTATACTATTAAAAAAAATAACTACTAAAGCAAAAATAGTTAAAAGAAAATATTAATATATTAATAATTGTTTAAATTATTAACTAATAAAAAGTTTTAACATAAAACTTTTCAACTATTATAACTAATTTTAAAATTATTATAGCTTTTTTAATATTTAATAATAGATTTTATAAAAATAATAATAAATAAAAAATACAAAAAGTTTATTTTTATAGTAATAAATTCATTAAGCAAACTATGTTAGTAAATACTATATAGTAAAATAGTAAATATAAAAGAAATAGCCCGGCTATAGTATAAAAACTTTTTTTAAGTTTATAAATTGTTTAAGAAAATAAATTTAAATAAAGGTTTTTAATTTATTTCTGCCTTTATTAATAAATTATTTAAAATATTAAGTATTAATTAAACGTTATACCCTTTTTATAATTATTATTAAAATGATTAAGCTAACGTATTTTAGCTATAAACCTTGCTGCTATTTGTTTATATAAATTTATTAGCTTTTAATTATATAAAATACTATTTAATTTTTAATCTTAAGCTATTATAACTAAATAAATTAAACTAAAAAAAAAATATTTATTTATAAAAAAAAAGTTAATTTAAAAAAAAGCGCAGCAAATAGCAAAAATTATTAATAAATATATCAATGTTATAAAAACTATTTTAAAGCAAATATAAGATCAAACAGTATAAATGAAACTCTGCTATTGTTATAAATTTAACTTTAATGTTAAAAACTAAATATTTATTATATAAAACCGCTAATTTTAAGCAATTAATAAGAGTTTTAATAAGCTAGACTATTTGTTAACATTATAATATTTTAGAATAATTAAAAAAACAAGTTTTATAACGTTTTAATTAAAGATATTGATTAATTAATATATAATTAACTTTTATTATGTTAACTAATTATAAAAATATTTAAATAACGTTTTGCTAAAATAAGTATTAAAACAACTTGCTAGCAAAATTATTAATTTAAACGAAAATATAAACGTTATTAAATAAAACGTTAAAAATATAAAAATTAATTAAATATACTATTAAAAAATATTATAGTACTAAGTAAATTAAAAAAAATAGGATTTCAATAGCAAATAATATTTAGCTAGTAATTTTAAAATTTTGCTAAAGCTACTGCTACAATTTTATAAAATAACTTAGAAGTTGCAAGCTTACTAAAATAATTAAAAAGAAATAGTTAAAAGCCGCGGAAGAAAATAGGTATAACGGGGACTATCTAGATAATAATGCTTTAAAAATATAAAAATTAGTATTATAACATTTTTTAAAAAAAATATTATAAAATAAGGTTACATATAACCAGTATTAAAATAAAATTAATTAACACATTATAAAAATATTTTAAAGCGTTCCTGCAAATTAAGGGCCTATAGTATAATAGCTAAAAAGTTAATACCCGAAGTAATTCTTTTTTTTTACTAGTTAACAACTTTTTAACAAATATAGGGTTCGATTTTAAATTTCGAGATAAGATTTTTTTTAAAAGGGGGGTAGTTACAGATAGCTAACTTAAATAAATAAGCGGACCTTATAAGGCCTACCTACCCTGCTATTAGTTATATAACTAGCTTACCGTATATATATAAATCTTTTTATATACGAAATATAGATATTCTACTTTTCTAGTTCTTTATCCTACGATTAATATATAAATAGGACTATAACTAAAAGCTTCGCCTCTATAAAAAACACTAATCATAACATTACTTTTATTTTTATTATTATTTAGTATATAATATATTATATTTGTTGAAATATATTTTTAATTATTTTTTTAAAAATATGCTTTCTTTTAATATTTCAAGTTTTATTATATTAACTAACAAATATAACAATAACTTTATTAATAAAAATTAATATATCGCTTTATTATAATATGTTTTAATTTATCTTTTATATTTGCCCTTTTTTCCATTATTTCTATAAGAAGCGTTTTATTTAATATATTAAAAATTCATTATTATATATCTTATTTTATAATGGTTAACACATTGTATAAAAAAAAAGGTATAAAATATATAGTTATTAATTAAATAATAGCTAAATATATATATAAATATAATTAATTAAAGAGTTAAAATATTTATTATTTTTAAAACGTTAATGTTATTTATAGTTAACGAAATAAATATATTGAACATTATTTTTAATATTATATAAATTGCTTTTATTTTTGATTGTGTTCTATATTTAGTTTTTATTGTAGTAATAAAAAATTTTAAATATTAGCTTTTTTAATAGCTTTTGAACTATAATTATAATGTTGTAATTGATTTAAATAGAATCTTTTGTTTTATAAGTCTCGCTATTAATTTATTTGCTTAAGTATTTATTTTCAAACAGCTTTTTAAGCTTTATCAAATTTATAATAATAATAGTTTTTTATTGGCTTCTTTTATAATGGGTTAAACTTTAATATTTAAACTTATAAAAAGAGCAGCTTTTTTAATATAAAACATATTAATAATATAAATAGCTTATTATATAAATAAAGTTTAAAATTACTTATATTAAAACTTATAGTATAAAATTTAATCTTAAAGTTGTAGTATTTATTAATAATAAATAGTTAATAAAATAAAAAATTATTTTTATACTTTGTTTATTTTATTTAAATCTATTCATTTTTAGTAAAAAATAGAACAACATATAAGTTAAATAAAAAATGCTTTAAATCGTTTATCAAACTAACTTTTTGAAACGTGTTTGTTAATTACTATTTCTAGTAATTTTTTATTATATTATTCTCTTTTCTTAATTTTTAAGTCCTAGTCTTGTTACTGGAAAACCTATACAAAAAAAGTATATGTTTTATTAAGTTTTTTGTATCTGTTTGCTACCTTTATTTAAAAAAAAAAGAAAATGCTGCAAACGTAGCCACCTACGTAGTTAATAATCATAGTTGTAATCTTAGCTGAATTATGAAAATATAATAATATATCATGGTTCAAAAAGATTATATTTAAAATAATTAATTAATTAAACAACTTATTATAAACAATACTATATAATAAAGTAATGACAATTAAAAAGCTGTTAAAATATATAATAAAAGCTTGTTTTATATATATAGATTATTAAAAAACCTTTTATTTAAAATAAAAATTATAGCTGTGTTATGTTTATGATTAAAATTATAAAATAAACGTGCTTTTTATTATAAACATTTTTCTTTGTTTAAAAACTTATAAGTTTTTAACTGTATTAAATATAATGAAATATATTAATAAAAAAAGAGTGAACTAAAAAAACCTTAAAAAAAAAAAGTTTTATTAAATAAAAACTATTATTAATAAAACCTTAATTTTATCTTTTAAAATAAAGCATTTATTATTCAAAAGCGTTAATTGTAAATAATAAATCGATTTTAAATAAATTAAATTACTTATTTATTTAACAACAATTTAAAACAATTAAAAATTGAAAATTAGCAACTTAAAACGTAACTAATTTATTATTAAAGTTATAAGTTTTAACGTTAACATTAAAGCTATAGCTAGCTAATAAGCTTGTATAAAAATAAAAATACTTTTAATATTTTAATTATATTAAAAAAAACTTAATAATATTAAATAAATTAAACAAAAAAACTTTAACAAACAATAATATTTTATAAAAAGCTTTAAAACTTTATTTAAGTTATTAGTCTAACTTTAAACTTATTAAAGTAGTTAAAAAACTAGCTTAAAATATAATAAAAATATAAAAATAAGATTTATTTTACGTTAATTAAAAAGAAAATATATTAAAAGTATTTAAATATAACTAATGTTAAAAAAGATTTAACAAGTTATAAAACTATTTTAAAGCATTTTTATAAATTAAAAGCTTATAGTATAATATTTAATATTTAAAGTAGTTTCTTTATTCTAGTTAACAACCTTTTTACAAATCAAAGATTTAATTTTCAATTTTAAAACGGCATTCTTTTTTTACTTAATTAAGAAGGATCCTTGGAAAAATCGTCGGAGAAAAAAAAGAAGCGACAAAGAAACTTTCGTTTAAAAACGACGGCGCTTTTCACTTCTCGGAGAGTGGTCCAATCTGCGCCGAGCAACATCGTCTAGCGCCTCTAGTGAGCGCCTACTTCTAATAGCCCTAGGTTCACCTGGACATCCAACAGCCTGACACTGCGCTTGATAAAGCAGATCAAGTGATTATTAGTATATACCCTGCTGCTCTGTGTTTTTCGGTTTCTGCCCTACAGCATCCGTTACTCTAAAACAATGTCAATCTTGTTTTACACCCGGCATTCTAGTAATGGGAGCCACGGTGACGATCTGTCTTGGCTATGGTGTCCGGCGACCGTTGGAAGTATACTCGTTAGTCAGTTTGTTGTCCATCTCCTACTCCACGGTGTATAGACGGCTATGCTATCTGACTAGCTACTCTGCAAGTTTCCTAATCTATTGTCGGAAAGCTGGAAGTAGGAGGAGAATCTGCATGCAGCAGAAATATCACACCTTAAGCGAGGATCCGATCTGTCGTTGATCTGCAAGATACTTGTGGGTTCCGTGAATCCGCAGTATCTACTGGTCATGTACTGATCTCCGCCAACCATGGGTGATCTATACACGATCACCAAGTCGTCCACATGGTGTAGCCTTTGTGCTTTGGGGCCGTCAGGCTAACTAGGCCGTGGAAAATCTGCTAATGCCCTTTCGATGGCGTTATAGGATTCCCGAAGCGCCTCTGAGTCCGATTTCCTGTCCGCCGCTGACTCCGAGTCTCCCAACAAGGTAAGGGGACTATCATGACGGGGATTCCACAAGAAATCCGCAATTCGATCTTCGCTGAGGCTCTTGAGTGTCTGAGAATCGCGTGTATATGATACCTCACTAAGAGTTTTCAGTAAATGTGTTATAAAAATCTGCATGAATAGAACCTGGACTATCTTACCTGTCGTACACCGCATTTATAGAATCACTGTTAAAATCTATCGTTCCAGACAAATCAATGCCTTTCGCTTCAGACATCTCTTCCTCGATATCTTCAGTATAGTTCGCAGCAGCTTCGGTATCGCTGGCAGGCATCTCTGTTCTGACTGCTGTCTCGGAAAGCACGACATTGCCTTCAGTTCTTTGGCCAGGCGGCGTATTGCTGACCGGTATCTCTAGTAGAGGTGGCAGCACCGACCCTACAAGTTTACTACCTTCAGATTGGGAGCTGATGGAAGTTACCCAAGTGTTGATGCTGGAAATACCATCATGACTTGTGGTTTTCGCAGCCGATTGCGCGATTGGAATTGTAAGGGAGTCATCCGTTATGCGTTTTGATAAGTTGCGTATATCCTCGGCGGTTGGAAGTTTGACCGTGCTAGCCCCTGTGATTTCTTTCATATCCTCAAGACTGGTGTGAATCGGAACGATCATGCCGTCTCCGTTTGCCAGACCAGCAACAAGATGTCCGTAAACTTGCCCCTGGTTTGGCTCGACAATCCATGATCCCGAGTCGCCTTTTTGAAGGGCTGTGATCTTGATCGTCAGCAGGCACCAGAACAAGGATCGATAGCACTTACCAAACCCCTGGCTGGGCGACAGAGTCAAGGTGTTCACAAAATCGATGCTGGGACTGACCAGAATTGACGCGCTGCGCATTTTCAAGACCGCTGGCTTGTACCCGTTCGCTGACATCAGTATTACTTCTATTCTGTCAAATCGAGCGTCGGTACAAACTTCAACAATATCTAGCAGTTCATTGGAGGCTTTCTCTTGTCCGAAAGTGATCCTTGACTTGTCTATCCTATTCGGTAGGCGTAGATCAGGAGGTACACGCACAAGAGTATAGTCTAGGTTGACAATATCTTCGCAGTACTCTGACTCAGACAAATCCCTTGAGACAATCCTTTGGGCTGTGGTAAGGTCAAAGAGTGTTGGCGTTGAGGTGCTGGGGCTATCGAGTTCTGAGGTGCCTGATTCTGATATCAGGGAATCATCTTCTGTATCGGAACTTGTGTTACTTTGCGATGCTTCATCGCGTCCAGGCAAGAGCCGTGATAGTAAATGACCGGCAGTCATACCAAATACTGTTCCATCTACTAGCACATTACCCCCAATGGTAGCCCAAGTTGATGAACTACCCAACGTCACGGCAATGGGAAGTCCACAAGCGGTGGCGAAAAATTCGTTCTCGAGAGGAGCAGTCCAAAAGGAAAGAATGCCATCAAGAGGACTGGTCCGAATTGGCCTCGTGTCGACCCCGTTGTTCAGAAGCCTTGGCGGCTTCTTCACGAGATGTAAGGGAAAGTCTGTATTGGATGACTTCATGGTTTCCTGGATGTGGCTTTGTTTGAAGAAGCCGTTGATCTTCTTTGCCAGCTTCTTATCGCTGTAGAAAACGCTCATTGGTTCAACATCCTCCTCCGACTTGCCTACCATGTACACCTCCCACATGACAGCATACTGGAAAGATTCGAGTTTTATATGTGCTGCTAGCCCGGACTTAAAGAGGTTCTGCAATTCTTCAAATCGTCGACGAGCATCGTCCGGTACAGGTAACTCCTTGAATACCTCAAGAGGTTGCCTCTGATGGAATGCCTCAACGCCATTGGTCTTGATTTTCTGTAATAGCTTTGGGAAAGCCCTAAAGTCGTTTGTTCCGGAGGATTGCGTGTTTTGAGTTGACGTTGCAGGCGAACTGGGTACCGCTCCTTTTCCCAGAGCTGGAGGACTGGTCGAAAAAGCAGTAGCCCGACTAGAGGCGGAAGAGCTCTGGTTTCCATACGATGCCGCTCCATTCAAATTGGAGAGCCTTGGTTCCGGTGCGGCTGATATAGCCTGAACATGGATTGATTTCAGCTGCTTTGCTAATCTGGTGATAGATTGGGAAGACGATCCAGCGGGTTGACCGATAGCCCCGTCAGTATCCGAGGCCATCAATCTGCAGGATACCTGAACTCGTCGTAGATGGTGGAGATGGTTGCGTGGACGTTTGAAGTTGGGGAGAATGTCCATAGCGTGGAGCTGAATTAAAGCTGAGAGGCATCGCCCCCTCATTAAATGCAACCCCATGTCGGTTCGCACGTGACAACAGCACTCCAGAATACGCGCCATGCAAGGTGATTGCTTTTTCCATTGAGGCTGCGTGATATCCAATGGGAAGCACACTACATATGTGACCGAGATGCGCTCTTATTGTGGAGGCTTATACCAGTAGAGCCTTGTCCCACAGGCGTGGAATCGCTACGTCACATTCACATAATGGCAGTAGACAAGAGAAACATTATCAAGTTAGGGGAGAAATTCTGGGGGTGGAATGTCTGTCCTCGTTGCGGTGCTGACCAAGAATGTCAAAGTCCGAAATGTCCTGGTCAACGGCATCGCAGCATACAGCGATACTATCAGTTCTGCGAAGCCATACGTGAGCCGATCTCAATTTCATTTCAGAGAAGCCTCGGGAGCAAGTTCCTTTGTTCTTCGGACCAAGTGCTCCTAGAACATGTCCTAAGGCTTCCGAAACCCTGGTAGATTTGCCACGAAGAATGTTCACTAACTTCTTGATTGTCAGTGCGCCCCGATCCGCTAGATGAGTCGCTCAGTGCCAGATTCATAGACGAGAACGATCCTCATCTCCAGGTGATGCTCAATATAAAATCTAATCCCGACTTGAGCCGTCAAGAGTTAAGAGCTATCATATGGGGCACCAACAGCAATGTCTCGCTCACGATAATGCTGGCAACTATAGATCGTGCAGTCAGAACTATGTTGATGATCGATTGCGCGCCTTCATACCAGCCCACTGGTCGTCTCGAGGAGGGTCAATCGAGGCTTCCTTGGGGCGATGGTCTACCATTGTCCAAGTTTCTCGAAGAGGCCTTCCCGAAGAACCAGCACCACGTGTTGGGCTCCATAAACAACCCGCGAGTCACGAAGCTCAAATGCGAGCTAAGGGCCGATAGACTTAAGAAAAGGCTAGGTATCACTTTCCGAGGCACAAGCGACTTGCGGGATCATCTTCGACTGAGCTACACGTCTCGTGGGATGATCCTGAACATCTACCATCACGTAGGATTTCTCAAGGAGCAGTTGATTTTGACGAAGACGACACCATGCGGCGCAAGCTTTGCACAGTCAATCAAAGTGTATGAGAACTGCTAATCGAAGACCCTGAAGTATCCTTTCTGATTGCTCACAAGACACTAGCTGCGGGGCGCTCCCCAGACAACTGATGTTAGAGACGATTGATTCTTTGCAAGGTATTCTTTTCCCTGTTGCAAGTAAAAAGGCGAGGAATCTACTAGATAGACTGGTGGCAGCCGAACAGTGGGATCCCGAGATAAAAATATACGAGTTCGGTACGATACGAAACCGTGAAGAGGACAATATCCCCTATTTTTACCTTGCTGAGCGTCTTTCTGAACTCCACAATGGATTGGAACACCCTCCACCACGGGGTTGGCTCGAGAGGCAGATGGAGCGACGAACGGCAGATAGATATATGATGATGGCGACTCTGGCAGGAGTAGCATTTGCCGTGTTACTCGGTATACTCTCGCTAATTGTTAGCTGTTACCAGACCTGGATTTCATACCAGGCGTGGCAGCATCCCGTCAGTGGGAGCGGGATATAAACTGGGATTTCATTGTCATACCTAATTAAGCAGCTTTATTCACGGCTTAGCTCATGCGGGCCGGATGGTGGAAGTTGCAATATACGAGTGCTAGGGTCCTTTACGATAAACTCACCTGCTAGTACGCGATGAATTCCTCCTTTCGTCCTCGACAGTATTACCAGAAGTGTCTCTTCATCCACCAGCATTGCCATGTCGGCTTTTCTATGCGGCGGCTTTCAAGACGCCTATGATTAGGTTAAACAACATTGTGCCTTTTTAGATCATGCGCGCGCACAAATGAGCGAGCGAGCGAGGGTCGAATCGATCTGAGAAGTGTAGTGTTGTTGCCTGATACACATAGAGAGGACCTAGCATAGAGCTATGTGGTTTATCTTTCGTATAGCTAACGCGGGATGTTAGCAGTGTGTGTTATGGAATTATAGACCTAATTGATATAGGCAGAGAAGAGTAGTAGCTGTAGTATAGAGAAGAATATTCAGGTCTACTTAAATAGCGGCATGGGCTATGGTTAAACATAGTTTTATAATCCTATAAGATGAGGTGTCATCGTTTGAAATTACGATGTCACAAGGGACAAAGCGAGTCCTGTTGCATATAGCCAGATCCTTCACGCGACAACAAGTGTCTATTTCCTACCTCAAGCACATGGTTCTGGCATATACCTATTTGCCTGGTGAGAAGAGTGGTGATACAGAAAGATCCCGAATATCGGACTGGAAATAAGGCGCTGTTCCACAGTCCTGGCTTGAGCCCCGGAAAAGGACACCGAGTATTGCTCGAATAGGATGATGTTGTGCAACAGCGACGATCCTAGGCTAGATCTTCCTCCACTGTCTTAAGATTAGTCAACGAGATGCACATGATGCCTGTTTGGAATATCCAGGTTGCGGATTGACTGTGAAACTCTGCTGCTGCATTGAATTTGGGAACACCAAAGGGTGGTCAAAGGGAAGCAGCGCTGGCCTGGTCATCTTCATACGCCAAGCTACAAGGAGACAACTGATAAATATCACACGACCAGAGGAGGAGCACAGAGGGCTTAATATACGGTGTATGGAGATCAATCAAAACATAGAGGCCATGCTGTGTAGAGCTCCGAAGCACAACAGTTCATACGTTATCCCCCGACTAAACTTTCTATCATTTTGTGATGATCTATACCAAAATCCAGATTTTGTCCTACTCCTTTGGACGGACTGCAGGACAAACCTGGCCGGAAATGCTCTTTTGCACAAACAAGCGTAAGGAAGCTAGACCAAAAAATTTAAGTTCTGATCCTGAAACTACAGACCACAGGATGGGCTGCCGTCCCTACGTAGGCATCGTGACGTCGCATTCAAGTAAAAGCCCAAGAACTAGCTGATCTATATCCTACGCTACTTGAGTCTTGTCCCGGAGTGAATAGTATTAGTGCAGATGCGTATTGTGTGATGCACTGGTGTGGGGAATGGTGGAAAAAGAGATAATCGCCGGGCTTGATGCCTGGAATGGCTCTAGACTGTGTATAAGATATTTGCCATTAATCAAATCTTATAGATAGATATTTTCACACTACGGAGGGGAGGATCTCGTGGGTGAATACAGCCTGAAGACTATTTTCTTCAAGTCGAGACAGTAATCCTACGCAGAATGGCCTCGCTAGTCGTAATTAAAGTTATTCAAGAGTTATTAGGGGTACGTTTGACTACTCAGATAGTCTGCTAGGCCCTAATAGCACACCATTAGACCGAAATCATTGCGAACTACTCTCCCAATGTCTTGATCAACATCGGTTGGGCCATGACCTGTCGCTCTTGCTGGGTGGTGTCGTGGCCCTAGCTTTGCGGTTAGGTTCGCTCGTTGGCGTATATCTCATCGAGAGTGTTGGGCGGAAGGCGCTACTCTATTCCCATGTTCGTGGGTTATATCGTGACCGATCAGCTTTGGGTCGCCTTTGCTTTCCCGGCGCTTATCATTGCGCCCTGCGGGTGGATCTGGCTATCTGTGTACATTTGAATTCTATCATTCTCTTCGTTGACTGAACCTAGGGCCTAGGCCGACCGTTGGTCCCCCGTTGTCGGAGTGCTGAATAGGTTGTCAAACCGAACAGTCGTCTTCGTAAGCGATAAATACTTAAAATAATCCGTATCATAACTCACATCTAACTGCTAAAGTTAACACCAGTCCAGCCTCTGGCTGGCGGTTCTTCATCATCATCGTTTTCACAGTTCTTCAACTTCCCATAGGCAAGTTATCCCTTGAGGAACAGAACGAAAGTTACACGCTAATGCACATTCCTCTCCATCCCGGAGACCAAGGGCCATTTACTTGGGAAAATCGGCCTCCTGTTCATGAAGTCTCTAGACCATGAACAGGGCTCAGGGATGATCAGGAGGTAAAGGGGTGGAGAATGCGATCACTGTAACTCAAGTTGCATGAGGGACATCTAGCACGATCAAGATATGCGTATTTGATGGCATAGCGAGTATCCAGCATAAAGGAGGTAGTACCGTCTTCCCAGTCTAAGCTTCCCATATATCATGATTTAGATAAGTTATTGATGACCTAAGCTATTGTTTGGGGCTATTAGGGTTTAATCTGCTATATGCTGGATGATAGTAAATCGATCTTGTGAGTTGTAAGAATTTTTAACTGGCAATACTTGGCCTCCTGATAGACATAGATCTGCGAATCTCGTGATCCTCCTCTTCTACTCTATGCATCTCATCGCCTGGTAAACGGACAGCTCGATCGAGTGCGACTGGAAGCCCCCTGTGCCTCCCTCTCAGCATAACCGCACACAAGACGAGTTTTGATCCCGGGTAGAGACCGCCACTAAAGCTATAGGCCTCGTTGGGCAATCCGATACTGATACCTACACAGCCGTACGCAGATACAACCTCGAATACGACGTTGAAGACAGAGACTAAGATGAAAAAATTGCATTAGCTGATTCTTCCTCTTTGCGCCGTGTCATGGGCTGGTGGAATT
>JADKYC010000285.1:0-18671 GCA_019843955.1 Xylaria sp. 218_066 | reverse complement strand
TTTTATAGCCTACTTTTTTAAAATATTAATAAAGTATAAACTAAACTATAAAATATTTAATAAAGAAATATTTATAATAGTTTTAGCTTTTAAAAAATAACGCTTAAAGTTAATTAAATATTATTATAAAAAGCTATTTTTTGCTATTATAAATTATAAAGCTTTAAAATATTTTAATAAAAAGCAATATTTTAATTTATAATAAACAAACTAAACAACGTTATTTTTAAAATATAACTTTTTAATTATATATTATTTAAATAAAAAAAATATAATTGCTAATACTTTATTTTAAAAATAAAAAAATATAGTTATTTAAAAAAAAAAATAATAAACCTAATATTATATAATAATATTTTAGCTAATAAGTAGTAATATAATACTTATATAAATAGCGCAAGCTAATATTGTAGTTTTAATAATAGCAGTTTTAAAATTTTACGTAAAATTAGAAGCTTTAACAAGCTTATAAATTATAAATAAAGTATTAATAAAAAACTATATAAATTTTAGTATAAAGATTTATTAATAAAAAGTTTATATTTATAAAAAAAAAAGTTTTAACTTTTAAAAAAAAATTAATAGTTTTATTATATACTGTAAAAAACTAATTATATTTAACTTTTTTTATTTTTAAGCATGTTTAATCTAAAAAATATATTTTTATATATTAATTATATACCCTAAAAAAACTAAAACTAGAAAGTTGGTTGCTAAAAAGTATTAATAGCTAAAGCTAAACAATAATTATAATATTTATATAGCTAATTATATAAAATATTAGCTAGCAAAAGTTTTTAGGGATAAAATATTAAAAAAGCTTATATTTTTATTAATACTAAATAAAATATAACAATATTTAGTTATAGATTTTAAATAAATATTTAAAAATAAGTATAAATATAATAATATACTTATAATAATAAACCGATTTAATAAATAAATATAAATAGTTCTTTATATTATAAAAGCAATAGCTATAAACGTAGCCTATATATATTATAAAGGCCTATTTTATATTTTTAAAATATTAGTTATAATAATATTAAATAAAAGTTCTTAATTTATATCCGCTTTTATAAATAAATTATATAAACTAATAAAAGTTATATATATATTAATTTTTATAAGCTACTATAAAATAATAAGCTAAGCTAAAATTATAAACAAATATTTTAATTAAAAGCTTAAATTATATATTAGCTATTATTAAAATAACTAATTAAAACATATTTTTATAATAAATTATATATAAGCAGTTTTACTATATAAATCTATTAGTTTAGTATTATACAAAATAAAAATAAGTTTTTTTATGTTATTTTATTTTAACTAAAAAAATAAAACAGTAAAAAATAAATTAAAAGAAATGTTTATATATAAAATAATATTATAAAAAAATATATAAAATAAAGTATAAAAAATTATAAAGTATATAAATATAGTAAAAATATATTTGCTGTAAGCGTAAAATTATATAATATAGCAAATTAATAAAGGGCGCCGAAATTTTAATTTTAATATAGAAAACTATATTTTTATTTTAAAAAAAAAGCAATTATAAAAAACCGACTAACCGTTTAATAAACTAAACTATTTTATAATATAATAAAAGTTTAAGATTAAAAAGCGTAATAAAAGTATTTTTATACTTAAGGTTTTATTATTTTAAAAAGCAACTAATAAATACTATATAAATAAACTATAGAAATATTTAAATAATCTATTGCTAGAACAAGCAGCAGAAAATTTAAAAAAAAAAGTAATAAAGCTTAATAGCAAAAAAAAAAAATTTATTGTTAAAAAAGTACGTATATTTTAAATCTATTATTATAAGCTATAGTATTAAATAAATTAAAAAAGTTAAAAAGTAAATAATAAGTAGTACCCGGTAGAAAACTTTAAAAATAGTATTAAAACTTTAAAAAATTTTATATAGATAACTTAAACGCGGCAAAACTATTAGTATAATTAAATATATAAGTAGTAGCCGTAGAAAAGGACAAATTTAATAAGCTATACTTAGATAATAATAAGCTTATAGTTTGTAGTAAAAAATAAATAAAGAAACGCTAGGCTTAAATATAAGCAGTAATAAAAAAAGATTTTATAATAGATTGTAAAAAAGTTAGTTTAATAATTTAACGGAACAAAAGTTTTATAATTAATTTTATTAGCAGAAACTTAAAATAATCCCTTTTTTTACTAAAAAGCATCCGAAGACTATAATTTAACTTGCGGATAAGTTTTTATTTTTTTAAAAGGGAGGTAGTTACGGGTAGCTAGTGGCTGCTATTTATAATAGCTAGCTATATATGCTCTCCGGGCTATATTAGCTATAGCAGCAGCTACTGCAGCTATGCTTTAGTATATATAAATAAAAACAGCAGAATTTGCTCCGTAGATCTTGCTCCTTTTTATTTTAGTTCTTTACTTATAGATTTTATATAATATAGTACTTATTACTAAAGCCTTGCCTTCTGTGAAGTGTGAAGTATTATAATGCTAAGTATACGTTTTAAAGCTTTTTAAAATATTTAAGCTATTTAAAATACTAAAAAACGGCTTTAAATAATATATTTTAGCTTTAATTTATTTATATTAATATGTTTATAGGAAAAAATATAATTGTTAGTAAAGTTCCGAAAATAAAGTATGATATATACTAAAAAAATGGGTGGGGCGCGATACTTCGTTTGTAAGTGGGTATAAACTATTTTAGGTAATGCTTATACTGTGCGGATGCTTCTCGGCAAGATACATTAGCGGCCTTCTTGGTTCGCATCATACACAAGTTCAATGGCTTTGTGAGAGTACGGAAAGAAAATAGAAAATAATTGAATTGAGGATTCCCACCACGACTTACTAAACCGTCACAACTACTACAACAATTGCAAGACTGACGGCGAATAGTGTACCTTGTAGGGCTCACCAGTTATGAGCAGATGGAGTGCGGGTAGCGACAGTATAAATACAAATATGAACTACGGTCCTGAGACTATCCTGAGGAGAGGTAAACTAGATACAAGCGTGTATGGCATCCGCAAACTAATCCTAAGTGCTAATATACTGAAAGAAGAAATCTAATAAATAAAGTCCGAAATCCCTGAGCTAGTTATTGCTCATCTCCTTTCCGAAACGTAAGGGGTAAGTGTTCTCTCGCTCCAGTGACCCTCATACATGTCGGGTTCATCCCAATGTTCTACGAAGTAATCTTTGTAGAATTTCTGGAGGAGCCAATCGGGCTCAAGCTGCCCATGAGGGACTCGTTTCCGATAGGAACCAACAGGTGGTCCCTGGCCCGGAACAAATTCCCTCGATGCTGGATTTGACCCCGTTATTGGGGCCTGGCCCGGAACGAATTCCCTCGATGCTGGATTTAATCTTGGGGCCTGGCCCGGAACGAATTCCCTCGATGCTGGATTTAACCCCGTTCTTGGGGCCTGGCCCGGAACAAACTCCCTTGCTTGTGGATTAAAAGTCCGTCTCGCGGCATCAGCCTGTCGATCAAGCTCTGTAATGCGCTGTGTTATTAAACGTTCAAGCGTGTGGGGTGTCGGCCGATTATGTGGGTTTTCCGCCATGCAACCAGCAATAAGCTCCCGGAGGGCGTAGTCAACGTTTAAGAAATCATCATTGATTGGGTATTCCGCGTGTCTCATAACGCGCCAACCATAAGTTTTCATTTCAATATTATGTACGAGGCGTTGCATCTGTAGAAAGTCAGGAGCTGGAAATTACGGCTCTTATAAAAGAATACGCAACTCTGTTCTGGGAACCTTCCAGTCCAGAGACCCGGGGGAATATATGACATATGAGGGCAGCAGCCTTCATACACCAGTAGACTAGTAACTCGAGAATACTTGCCTGAGTACGCATATCGAATTTTATGAACCTTAGAGTCACGAGATCTTGCATCGCCTAATCAACTGTTCAGTATATACAATCTGCCGATAAACACCAAAGCTGGCGATATTCTGAAGACTGCGGAGTTCTAGTACGAATTTATACTTACTTGTCCAACCTGATAAATATTGGATAGCGGGCCTACTATGAATGGTTCGAAGCACAGAGGATGGAATTGCTCCTTCGCGAACTGTCAGCTTTTGCATTGAATTACTGCTGAGAGGCACGCTTACCGGAGCTTTGTACGCGTTTTTCCCCCACAAGGACCTCATTTTCCTAGAGACACATGAGCCGCCGTCATCTCTGGCGCAGGGGTATGGGATCGTACTGCATCGGACTCCAATTGTCTCGCCAATCCATCATACAGCCATAGTCGGCAATCTGTAGAAATCTGAGTACTCGATTGAAGCTGCAACCGTTGGGTGATCAAGCTCGGTGATGGATCGCTTACCTTACAGATTGGGGCCCAACGGTGTTCGGGATCCGGTGGATAGTCTTTCGGGTCCGCGACGAAAACTAATAGATCGTTCAGCTGAGCTGTCTTTTCGGTATATGAGTCCAACAAGTTGCGCAGCGAGATGAACCTACTGTTCCCAACATCTATATCACTATGAATTAGCCTTGATGTTGGGTGAGTCGGCGGGATACCCTGTGTGGTTTCCCGGATAGAGAGGCCCTTTCTACTGAGAGGATCGGTTGATATGTAGGCCATTCCGATGACAGCTCGAGCTACTAGTCGCTTTCTCTTAGCTCATCATCAGTAGAAGGTAAGATGAAAACCATACAGCATAGAAATATCGACCAGAGTGTTCTATTGGGTATATATTCCATTAATCTCATGTTTTCCGGGAGTGCTGGATTCGCCTCTGTCGCGGATCTGATCCGGCGTAGCAGAAGTCGTAAACTGCCCCGGCCCAATTTCTCCATAGCAATATTTGGTAACCCCCCCAAACTATTTTCGTTGTTGATGTTTGCTACCCTCGTAAGTCCCGGATCCAAGTCGACGAGTTGGACCAGATGCTCGCAACCTGTGAATTTCTTCATAGTTCATCATCATTAATTTGGCTTCGTCAAATGAAATATGTGGTGAAGCGTAATTTACCTTGGCATAATAGACCTCACGCTTCAAGGATTCAACGGTGGACCTATGATCCTTGTCGACACAAGTCTTCATCGCGATACTGCGTTCACGACTTCCGTCCGGCTTAAGTACGTCCCAATCCAACACAAGCCCGAAACCGCCGAAGCCTAACACGCTATTGTATTTAATGTATTTTTGGTCCTCGAACGACTTCAAGAGAGCACGGAGCTTTTTCCATGCTCTCTGCGGCCTCTGGAATTTTTCCTTGCGAAGCTCTATCCTCGATGGCTCTCGAACCATGTTGGATATGATTTCTGTGGCTAGAGGGTAGATTCAGCGTCAAACCAAGCAGAGAGAACCATACAACCTGGGTGTCACAGAGCAAACGGGGACTGAAGAAGTAAATTGGTCGAAAGCAACTTAAGATGAGCCTCACAAAGGTATCCAATCAGTTGATTTTGACAAAGAATTCAGTAAAGTCCAAGGCCAATTACTTAGAACACTTCAGTCCCGGCTCCCACAAAGACGCCTTTGAACTTTTATTGTTTATATTAGCAATCATGTCGTTTTCGTATCATATTTTATCTTGTATTCGGGATGAAATGGACGGATGTGTACAGCGTCCTATTTACTATCTTTGTGCACGAATTTCGACAGAAGTGCCATATCGATGATCTATTATGCGTATTGCCTAAGAGCTTTGCTAAACGAAGATAGACAGGGAAGATCGTATTTTATCACGCGCACACTTGATCAAATGTGTCTATTTCTGCTCTACATACATGTGTTATTTTGGGCTCCAACACCAGTCAACTTGAAGTTTGAAATTATAATCACGTCGAGCAGAACCGAGGAGTTACCAGAATCAATAGCATCTGACTCTGACAATATAATGTTGTGGTTCCGTTATATGGTAGAGTCGTTTTCGTTGAAATGATTTTCGATAATGTTTGGTAATCTTGTCGCCCCCTTTTGGTTGTAAAATAGAAGGCAAGTTATAATATAAGGTAACTAAATCTCCACGATGCATAGCGATAACTCATGTGCAACTTAGAAGAGAATCCGTAGCATTTGTGCATATGCGCTGTTTAGATTTGCAGTAGTACACCTGGTACCATTAACAAGGGCTTAAGGAGGCGGCCTTCGATGCATCCTTCGGTATAGCACTGGCTTCCACAGCAGTCTTGTAGCACCATCGCCAATCGTTGAATTGATCAATCCAATTGCACTTCCAATTCCAAAAGATCCAGCCACCGCTCTTCTCGTAGATCGAAACCTGCGCAGCAAAGTAGTCGGTATACCAGGCAATATTCTCTGGATGCCCCTGAATACCGAACTCGTCGGTGTCCTGTAGGCTGCTGGCCACTGAAAGAGAAAACTCCCCAACAACTACATCGGCTTCGGGACGATAGAGGCTGCAGATGGCATTTATGTAGCTTGTCTTGGTTTTACCGGACCTTGTGTCAAATTTCCAGTAGACGTGGTCGTCGAAGTACAAGTAGGTAGTATCGTTCAGGTATGTCTCAGGGTGACCAGATCCCCAGTTACTTCCCTTTACCTTATATCAGCAAGTCTATATAATCTCTGAAGATCGTATTGATTCACCATATATTGGATATGCAACAAATATTCTTTCGCGATGCCTAATTTGCTCTCGCGATCACGGATCCGGTCCCATGCGGCAGGATAGAAGTTCTTAAGCACTGCAAGATGTAAGGTTAGTTATTATAATTTTGAGTGTGTATGTAGGTGTCTCGGATGCGACCGGGTTCGGAGAGGTGACCTCAGCACGGCCTTGAGAACAACTTACTGTCGTCGGCGTCCGTAGCGTTCACTCGTCGCTTGATGGGCTCGTTGATAACTTCTATCATTCCAACAGTGCGGTACGCGTCGTTGGTGTGGATGCGCTCCGTCATCCACTCCAAGAATTGGTTGGCACGCTCATAGTTAGCCTTGGTGAAAAAGCCAGGATTGGCGGTGCCCTGTAGTCAAGTACCCGTTAGTGCTACGGCGGCAAGCCTCGCTTCGGGGGCAAAACAGCACTTACATGTCCCGTGAACTCTTCATTTAGTGATTGAGAGCCGGGGCCGCCATGTAGGTCTATAATAACAAACAGGCCAGCATCGCCGGCCCAGCCGACCACGCGATCAAGGTATTTTAGGCCTCCTCTCGGGTAGTATTCGCCTTTCTGGACGAGGTCCTCCTTGATCCAAAAGCCAACGGGTATACGTATAGTATTCAGCCCGTAGCTGACTATCTGAGTTATGTCGCTTTCGGTGATCCAGGACTTCCAGTGCTTCTCGAAGGCAGCATCCGCGGCTTCTTGGCCGAGTGATTTTACGCAGGACCATTCGTCATAAAACCCTTTGCAACCCATGCTAGCCCATTCATCTTTGGCAAACCATTCTTCGACGATGAACAGAGAACCAAGATTGACTCCTCGAATCTTATCGTCGCCGAGTAGCCATCTTCGGCTCGCGGATGATTTCTCTTTTTCGATAGCTGGCACTATATGTGTGTTAGCTATCAGGGTCACTTCCCGGGAGTGAAGGGTCCTCACGGGTGGCTACGGCCGTGGATGCAGTGGCCAACGTGAGCCATGAAGCTGCTAACGAGTATAACATGTTAAGGGCTCACCGGTCGTAGCGCTATGACTTTTCGACTTAGAGCAAGTCAGTTTGTCGGAGCGTTACGAGCTTGAGCAGAATATTGCTGATTTAGCCATGCTTTATAGGGTGCCTGACATCGACAATGGCTAAGCTCTGTCATCCTTCCACCGTGTAGGACGTTGGACGAAGATGGGTCATTTCGGCTCTACATCGCCTGACACTCCTAAGCAAGTTCAGCTTTCGCTTATCACTGACATTTTTAGTGTTGAAATCGCCTTTTCTTTCCATAGTTAATGTGCATAGTGGATTCGAAAGGCATCGCACAGCGAACTGGTGTATACTTAACGCGCGAGTTGCTAATGTTTTTGGTTTCGCTCTCCTGACAGCTCGGCAAGGCCCGCTGTAAGGCATAACGTGGCAATCTCGTTTCACGATGTTGTCTCGGACCAACCCGCGATATTTCCGGATTTGGTTTGTCTACAGGTATACGAGGCGCTTTCACTGCTATACTTGTAGGCTTGTTTCTATTGTGTTCGTTAGCCTTAGACTTGTATGTGGTAACAAATTGAGCAAGGAGCAAGCATTAAAACAGTGGACCAACCACCTTAGTGTACTTACCTTATTAGGTTAGTGGCTGGGCAAAGTGGCTGGATACCTGTTCTACAGCCAATGGTAACCTAGGTAGTATACCGCTCGTATAGCAATACGTCATTGTCGTGGCTTTGTTATGATCAAAGCGTTTTGATGTCCAAGCTTCATCTTGGGCTGACGACGTGTTTCATATTCTATACCAACATAACCTACAAAAATACATCATTTTCTTCCTCCTATTCTGCTCTCACAAACCCCAAAAACATTGTTATATCATCAACACCCTAATTACTAGTCTACATCGCCATCATGGCTCCCTCACAATCAGATAACGCGCCGACCACCTCGGCCAACACTGAACAACGCCAATCGCAACGAGAGGAGATGCAAGAGATTGCACTACAACCTATGACCGCACAGCCAATGGGTAGGTTCTGTCTTGATTTTATTGCTCTTTCAATTTTGTCTGCTTATGTCTTTTGATATCAATAATGAAGGCTTATTGAATGGCCCCCTCGATACAAATGAGCTAACATATTTCCAGATCCTGAACGCCCTCACGAAGAGTCGCAAGTAAATCTGCGAGGCGGTGATAGAGGTGGCTGTTGCCCTGGTCGGTTTTGCTTCTGCATCCCCTGCCCGTTGCCCTGCGATTTCTGTATCATTTAAGGCGGTTTTGGACGAACAACAGCATATAAGACGAACGGATTTCGCTTGGTTGCGGTGACTTTCTTTTGCACCTATTCCCCACGCATACGTGCGACGAATAATGAACAATTAGAAATAATAAGAAAGCTTATTGCTTGCCCTTTTTAATCATTGCGTTTACGGACGTGAGCTCTCTATCCGGACATAAGAAAGTGTTTAATCATGTCAAAATCTCAATTTTACAGCGTAAATTGAGGCTTACGGCTAGATGGGAAACGTCACAAGCAATCAAAGATATTCAATTTGACTTTATGTTATAACAGTTTTTAACATATTCGCAAGGACCTGAAACTCTCACGCAGTGTCACCCTCGACTCCTCAATAGAGTGTCCTAAGTTGTCCGACATCGGTCATATTTTGGATCCCTTTGAAAGCAGCATATGCTCTCTCCGCCCTCGCCTCTCCTATCTGCTTCGCGACTTGGTCGAGAAACTTCTTTTTCAGGTCAGCGTCTGTCAAGGGATTCTCTAAGCTGCCGATCGCATGCTCGATGTGCTTCTCGAGCGTGCTGCCGTCGTCGAACTCGATGGTCACGGTAGCCTGGTCTTTGCTAAATTGCTCGTCATCCGTCGTGACGTTGACCTTCTTTCGAAACTCGACGACAGTTGCGTTGTTTACCGCATTATCGGTGAAATAGGTAGGCGTAGCCTCGCCATATAATAACCCAACGGCCGTAGCGTGGTAGACGCTGAACTTCCCCTCGAGTCCCGTGGTTGGGTTTGTCTTGCCAGTGAGAACAAGCACCTCCGAATTCACTCCTAGGTTAATACTCTTCACTGATGAGATATCCTTCCCTTGTTGAACCGTCTCATTATGCAGTTGAATAGCCGCATCGATGGTAGGGTGAAGCACTATGCCACAAGGGAAGGGCTTAAAGGTATTCTTCTCGATCTCCCACATTTTCCCTAGCTGGTCGAAGTAAGCAGTGGCGTTTTCGCGTGTACTCACAACATGAAGCCAGCCATATTTCGCCTCTAGGCCCTGCAATGAGCTCGTGTAATTGTTCTTGGCCAACAGCGCACCAAGCATGCCGCCCTGGGCCGCACGTCCGACGTGAAAGGACTTGGTCATGGAGCCGAAGTACTCCTGCATACCCACTACCTGCGTCGCCGCCACTCCGATCGCGTTCTGCATCTGGATGGTGTCCAGTCCAAGCAATTTGCCGACGGCCACCGCCGCGCCTATCGAGCCCGTGGTGCTGGTGATGTGCCACCCGACATCATAGTGTTCCGGCGTCACGCTTAATCCCAGCTTGCATTCCGCTTCCACACCCGCGACGAACGCGGTCAGAAACTCCTCTCCTGTTACTGGACCCTGCCATTCTGCAACTGCTAGTAGCGCGCTGGCTACCGGACCCGCGGGATGTATGATCGTCTCCAGGTGTGTGTCATCGTAGTCGTCAATATGCGAAGCAATACCGTTCAGAAGAGCTGCCAGTTGCGCATCCGCGTACGCATCGCTTATAGACCCGTTGGAGCCTAGGATACTCGACGTCGGAGAACCGCCGAAGAAAGGCTGCGTCGTAACCTGAGCTATACGTGGGGCGTTTTGGGCATAACCGCCAATGGCACACCCAGCCCAATTATAGACGCTTTTCACAGCTGCTTCGATCACCGGCGTGGTGAGGTCCGTGTAAGTGAGGTTGGTGGCCCACGAGGCTAGTTGAAGAGTCGCCATAACGACCTCACGATTAGACAGCTTCAGCACTAGGGTGAAAGCAACTTGCTAATTTCAGGGCATTAAACTGCCCGCTGATGTCTTCCGGGATTATATATCTCACCACTCAGCGCTCTTTTCGTGCGGAGACGAGTATGCCTACGGGGATGATGTAACATCTCGGCTCGGTATAACCCGTGATGGGATCAACACACGGGGTCGGCCTGTTTCCGTATCATATCCGGGTTGTTTCCTCCACAGTCACCTACCTAGGCAGTTGAAGGCAAGACTGATTAAATACAGTATTTACTACTCACGCGGTGTCAGCGGAAGCTTCCTAGTTTAGAATGTTTAAACGTGATCCATGGTATTCTAGCCTGAGCCGGGGAACATCTATCCTTTTGTAATAATTTATGGTGTGTCGAAGCAGCGCAAGACGAAATAGAAAATCAGAAAGGAGATCTTCAATTCTTGTGCAAATTGCTACATCTAATACTTGATTCATTGTGTCAACTAACCTGAGGACCTACGTGCCATCAATTTGGTAAGCAAATATACCTAAAAACCCCATATCAACTATGTGGCATTGAAACCGAGAACGTCTGCCCGGGAACAAGTCGTCAATGCAGATCTACAAACTGAGCGGAACTGATGCTACAATCTACAATCTACAATCTACAATCTCCGAATTCCCGAATCACATATATCAACAACAGCGCGAAAACGGCATTCGGATACCCAGTTGCCAGGACAAATAGACGGTCTTCGCATTGAGCGATGCTTAGGGATATCAGATACGAATGTGCACTAAGATTTAGAGCATCTCTGCAATGCGATGTGGGACTTATACTTCTAAATCTGTCAACCGCGCCCTTTCGCGGGGAAGAGGGCGGATTGGGGTACGTGTACTGCGGAGGGGCGAATTACCTCCAAAACAACTTGGTTTTGCAACACGATGATGTCAGTCTCATATAAAATGTCCGCCATCGCGGGGTCCGAGAGCCACGGCAAGACTGTTGCACGCTGTACTATTCGGACGAATCGTTGGATTTTCGACTCATTCAACGAGACTACAAAACTCGAGATTATACAGATCTACTACGAGCGCATCCAGCAACTGTAACCATCGAGAAATTAGGAGAAATATACGGTAGCAAGAAAGCCCAACATGACATCCTCGTATCCTGACTTGACGAGCTTCAAAGCTCTAAGGTACGTTCCACCTACGCGAAGCCACCGCACATGACAAACACACAACAGACGTTCTTCAACTGACCGATACCTCAACACAACAGCTTCGACTGCTACGGAACGCTAATCGAATGGGAAAAGGGCATCCTAAACTCCCTACGACCTCTCGTCGCGGAGCTACCAACATCGCACCCCCTGAAGTCAGACCCGCCAATAGCAGCAATGCAGCGACTAGAGGAGATCACGACAGCGCACGAAGAGCGGACGCCCGGACTGCCATACAACGAGCTCCTAGTAATGTCTCTGAACGAGCTAGCGCACGAGGCAGGGATCGCATTATCCGACAGCATCAGCGAGCCCTTCGGAAACGCCGTAGGCACATGGGGTCCGTTCCCCGACACCGTGGCAGGCCTGCAGAAGCTAGCGAAGCACTACAAGCTGATCATCCTATCGAACGTGGACAACGCCAACATGAGCGCCACCATCACCAAGCAGCTTCACCCCGCGCGCTTCGACGCCGCGTACACGGCGCAGGACATCGGGAGCTATAAGCCGTCGCACCAGAACTTCCAGTACCTCTTCGGTCACGCTAAGAAAGAGCTTGGTATCGATTGGCAGAAGGGCGAACTCCTGCATGTCGCGCATAGTTTGAGGGTGGACCATGTCCCGGCGAAGGAGCTGGGCCTTAGGAGTGTGTGGATATCGCGCGGGAAGGAGAAGGCGGGCTTCAAGGGCGTCGGCGGACATTTGGAGAAGTATAAGAATTCCACGGCGTTCGAGTGGCAGTTCAATAGTATTGGCGAGTTTGCGAATGAGGTCGAGAGGCAGTTTGCTGCTAAGCAATCGTAGTTGGTCTACGAATAGTAATTACTTCGAATAGCTCGATAGGTTCTTATGCCGAGGTTGCGAATGAAGCACTTCAAGTAAAAGATAATGAATTAATATTCACATCGTCAATGCGTAAAGGTCTGTTGGTCACGAAGTATCCGAGTGACCAGTCGCAGAATCCGCATCCCGCATCCTCGTGTCCACCATATCACTCTTCGTACTTTTCTTGCGCGGTCGCGGCTTTCTTTTCTCCTTGGCCGCATCATCGCCACACCAGCCCGGCCGGACCTTAATCGGCTTCAGGAACCCGTCGACGTGTACGGCGCCCTGCATCTCGTCCTCGCTGCCGGCCTCGACGGGCAGCTCGTCGATATTATACATGTGTATGAGTTTTAAGTGGCGTATTAAGTTGTGATGGCGAATGAACGGATCCACGGCCCGTGGACAATTGCTGACCGTGCAGAAAAACTTGTCGCCATCTGCGGCTCTAGATCTCGGCTTCGACTTCGACTTCGACTTCGATCGCGACTTCGCTGGGCGGCTATGTCCTTGTTCCTCGCTTTCTGAGGGCGCCGCGGAAGATTCGCGATGCATGCGAGCGTGCGGAGGCAACGTGGGCTCTTCGTCGCTGCTTTGATCGGAATCTTCCAGGAGAGGAGGAATCGCCATGCCTGGCTCATAGCGCACATGCTTGTCTAGTTTCGTTTGGCCAAGTGAACTCTCATGTAGCGTATGCATAACAAATTCCTGACCAAAAAGATCGGCACATCGCCGGGCCGCGCGATCAAGCGCCGAAGCAGGGAATCCGGCGAGGGCGGCCGCCCCGAGGACATCTCTCCAGTCTCTTAGGCGGGCCCGCGACATTCTTGGTAATCGGAGCGGTTTCTCACTCGCTTCGTCAGTCGGTGTAGCATCAGACAAACCTTTCCGCTGCTGCATGCGAGCTTTCCGAGCTTTAGGCTTGGCTCTAGGGTTGCTGTCCGTGTATTCGGCGCCCGAATTCGGTACCGGAGTTGAATCCGAGACGTCATCGTTATGGAAGCGCGGGATGGGCTTCTTCCGCAATCGCGCGATTCGGACCACGTAGGCCCTGTCCGTCTCACCCTCCAGCCTGGGGTACTCCTTTTTTGGCCGACCACGTTTCTTGGCCTCGCCAGGCGTTTCTGGGGCCACCGACTCCCTTGCTATGGATGGTGCGCGGAAGTCTAGGGGTTGTTTGCGCTTGACATCCGGTGACCGGGTGTGAGTTCTTGAAGGACCCCGGCTTCGCGAACGGGAGCGAGAACGGGACGAGGCGTCAGACATTTCAGACTCGGAAGGGCAGTGTGTTCTTGACTCTTGGGCGTTGTGGAGTACATTAAGTGTCGTGTCTAGTTTTGCGATTACCCTCTGTGCCGAAGGACGAAGAAGTGTGTATGATAGCTCATCATCCGTTGCAACGACGGTTTTCAATTGGATTGTCTCGGGCAGAGTAGAAGTGGACGGTTTTTTGACCTGTGGATCGTCGACGTCCATTATATCACCCTCGCTCGTACTTTCGTATTTCACTGTTCGAGACTTGGAGCGCGACTCGGCTCTGGATTTCGACCTGACACGACTTGGTGCAGAACTCATATCGATACTGGAGTCCTCTTCGTCACTACTTTCGAGTTCTAATGCAACAGTATCCTCGTCCCGCTGTGCCGCTTCCCTCGCTCGGAATTTCTCTTTAGCCAATCTTAATATGGTGGCCGAGATTGTCTCCTCCAGTTCAGTCTCAGGTGTATATGACGTTTGCATTCTGAAGGTGAAGTGCTCATCGGCGGCATCTATCCGCTTCATGAACTCCGGGCGTGGCACCACGTTTGCTGGCAGAGGCCAGGCTGTCCATGCGTTTGGAGGCACCCATTTATTCTCCTGAACCAGTTGGCCGGTCGCGATATCGACATCCTGTTTCCCGGTCAGCATCTGGCACACCACCTGTATGTGGCGGCGAAGAATGAATTACATGGTTAGGCACAGGCCTTTTCACGTCCCGTTTACTGATTTTGCCATGTCTATGCTTAAGCGCGAATGTATTGTACAGATGAATAGATAGGTCCTGGTTGTGAAGCTCGTTGAGCGCAGTGAGAGTGTCGATTTCGGCGCTGTTCAGCTGCTGCCAGGTGGATGGAGGCCCGGTCCGGCGGTTGGAACGCTCATCTTCGGCATCCGAATCGTCGGAATCAGGAAGGTATTCGTCTGATTCATCCCCTGTATATGCCATGATACGGTTGTGGTACAGTCGACGGCATAATTCATAATTGGATTGAAAAAAGTGTGAGCCAAATGCGTGGTGAAAATTGTGGGTTCAACGCATTTGTTTGTTTTACGGGAATTACAGGTCGAGCTTCTGCGACACCTACGTCAACAGCATTTCCGCAGCACAGTAGTCTCTCCTCGCAGGGTATTGAGACATAGACATATATCAGATAAAATGTAGCATTGAAGGCAAAAGTTTATAGTATAGTATTAATAATGGCCCTATCTCATAGCTCCTTACGCCTTAGCCCGTGCCTTTTGCTTCTCTAACTTTCTCCTCTTTTCACGGAGTTTCTGATCCTCGGCACTCTTTTTGTTGTTAGTGTACTGCATCTGCTCAAATAGTTTCCGTTTCTTCTTGCTTAGCATTCCCTTTGCTCTTTCAATATCTTCTGCCTCTTCTTTGGCTTTCTGCGCTAGCTTCTTCTTCGCCTCCAATTTCTGGGATCGAGCATCCACCTTAGTCTGCTTGACAGGCTTACCACTGAGTTCAGCCTCCAGTTCTTGCTGGTTTCGGAGCTCTTCAGACTCAGACCCATCTTCTTCGTCATCTTCCTCCGCCGAGTCCTCATTCTCAGAAAAGCCCCCGAAGGACCCGTCATCGGCTTCGTCGTCCTCATCCTCTGACGCGTCAACGTCCATTCCATCAGCAGCAGCTTTGGGCTTCTTGACGGCGAGACTGTCCTCTTCCTCATCTTCCTCCACTTCCTCTTCATCACTATCCTCCAGAGCTTCCCCTTCCGGTTCTTGATCTTTAAGAGGTAGCGTTGGATCATAGGCACCTTGCGTGTTCTGCACAAATGGACTCAGATGAGGCGGTAGCTGGGCACCCGGCGCATACTCATCCGGTCGCTTCAACTCCTCGTCATTGATGCTGTCCCAAACCCACTGTGGCTGTATATAGATACGCCCTGGTATCCTTTGATTGGGCGCAAGTTTCTGAGAGGTCTGGTTGTCTTCACCGCCCCCGTCTTCTTCCATAGCGGCCTGTATTATTGGACGGTCAACAATTTGGTGAGTGATGGACGGGTCGAGTTCATTGGTCGTGTATGCACCCTCGCCTAAAACCGAGTCCCAGCCAATGCGCTTGCATCCAAATGCCCGTAGAATGAACTCTAAGGGTTGCCTAGGGGTTTCCCGGGATAGATAAATGGTGCAATTTGCGAATAATGACCCCGGTTCGTCACTTGAGTATGAAGGCTGGGGTAGGACGTCACCACCTGGTGCAGCTGGCTCGAATTTGTCTATAGCATCGGTGGGTTCGTCTTTTTCCGGAGCCGATTCGGTCTGGTCCCCGTCAACCGCAGTATCCTTCATCTGTCGGATCAGCTTATTCACTTCAGCCTGGGTTTTAGGATCAGGTTGAGCAACAGAATCGCCACTCGTCAACTGAGACGGCTCGGTTGAAACTGTGGCGGCATGGTTTCCCTCGAGTTTGAAGGCTCCCAGTTCAGCAGCTTCGTTATCTTTGCTCTGGTCGAACTTTGGCGGGTACTTCAGGCCGACAGATGTGTACAGTCTGAAGTTAACAAAGCCGAGCAGCGTCATGTAAAACTCAACGAAGGTGCCCATGATCCGGAAATCGACATCACCAACAACCCGCTGGTTGAACTTGTAAGGAACTAGCCATAATACGTCCTCGCCTTGGATATTTGCTTGATAGTAGATGCCCTTGATCGATAGGAAGGACTTGCGCAAACTTTGGGAGACGATTAGGTAGTGTTGGAACTCAAGGCACAAGCGCTCGCAGCGGGCGATCATCTTGGCGGGAACAGTCGAAGTGGAAGGGAGATTCGCAAACAGGAAGAGCATGGAGAGGCAGTCGTCAAGATCGCGCAGCGCATCAACGAAGGTCGGATAGCGGTCTCGAATGACATGGTCGAGGGTATACCGCGGCTTGCCCGTCTTCTCGGGTCTAGCAGCATTGCGCTCCAGCCGGCTCGCATCACTGACATCACCACGACCAAGAGCCTTGGAGATCTTCTTCTCGAGGGTCTTTTGTTCGCGGAACTTCTGCAGCAAGGGCTCGTGTAACAGGAACTGTATGTCTTTGGCGTAGTAGAAGGTGGTCGAGGCAGTAGAGCTCTTGGAGGCCTTTTTCCTATTCCTCGGCTCGCGGGGAAAGATACCCTTCCAGATGCACAGCTTTCGGAAGTCTGGAAGGCTGATTTGCAGCTTCTTGACAGCTTGGGTGCGGGTGATGTAGTTTTTGGCGTTACCCGCCTCGCCTTTCTTCTTTATCCTACCCATGATCACGGCCAGGAGGACTCAATTGGGGTTGTGGCTGATCAGAGTCCCAGTTGCGCAAGCTGAAGACGACAATGTTGACGGGAAATTTCAGGCGACCCCAAGCAACAATGAATGTTAATGCATCAATCGATAACAGAACACTTTGGCGGGGCGGTCAACTTTTTTTTCCCTTGAAGCTCTGGGATGCCAGCACTTGCCGACTCTGACCGCCCGTAATAGACCCAAGACGGTCGGCGGTTAGCGCTTTTCTGCCAACCTGCCACTTATACAGCAAAAAGCAACTAAAGATAACGTAAGCAACCAAATTAAACTATACCCTATACTATAAACTAAGCCACTATATTAGAAATATATTTAACTATTGTAGTATAAAACTAAGGTATACTATAAATATATCTATACTATAAATTGAATTAAATACTAAGTATATTTTAAATTTATAAGTAAATATAGTCCTAGCTTAAAGTTAACAAACAATTAAATAATATAGTATAATTTCTAACTAAAGCTTTAAAATATAAATTAGCCCTATTTTACTACTATAAATATTAACTAGCAAATTTTTAATAATTTAACGTATTTTATAAATATATATTTGCTATTATTATAGGCTTTAAAAAGCGTAAACAAAAAACGTTTATTAAAATTTTAATTTTATAGTTTATTAATATAGCAAACTAGCTTGCTAACTAAATTAGCGTTAATTTATTAATTATTACTTCGGTTATATATACGTACTATAAATTTAAAAATTTATTATTTAGTATAGTTATTATAAATATATTATTAAAAAAACTTAATATAAACTTATAGTTTATATTTATATTATTTATAAACGTTAAAATATTTATAATATTTAATAATAAAACTATAAATAGTATATTATATAAAGTTAAAAAAAAATATATAAGCTATAAAGTTATATAATTTAATAAGCTAATAATTTATATTTATTAATATTTAAGTTTTAAATAATATTAATATTTATTTATTTTAAAATGCTTATATAAATATAATATTTTTACTATATATTTTATATAATTTTTTTATATATTTTATTTAAACTTAATATTTATACGCTTTTATATAAATTATTTTAACAGTTTATAAAAAGTAAGAAAAAATATAAAAATAATAAAAAAATAAATATAATTTAAATAAAATAGCTATCGTTAAAACTATATTTTTTAATAAATAAAAAAAAATATAAGCTTATAAAAATTTATATTTAAATATAGCTTTTAATAAAACTAACGTTTAATTTATAGCTTTTTAGTTAATTTATTATTTACTAATAATATTTTATTTAATATAGTTATAAAAAATATAGTACTAATATTATTATTATAATATTTTAAAATTTTGTTTTTATAATAACGTTTTTATATTTTTATTTTTAGTTTTATTTTTTTTATTTTTTAGTTTTATTATATTTAAGTTTTTAGCCTACTTTTATTTTTACTACTTTAGCTATTATAAAAATTAGTTTTTTTTGCTTAATATATTTATATTAATAGTTTTTTTAACTTTTATTTTTACGTTTATAATAGCTTTAGCCCTATTTATAAAAT
>JADKYC010000284.1:0-18689 GCA_019843955.1 Xylaria sp. 218_066 | reverse complement strand
CTAAACTTAAAACTATATAGCTTTTAATTCTTAACTTAAATAAAGCTTTATTTATAATAATTTTAGCTAATAATATATTTATTTTAATTAGCAATTTATAAAAGCAAAACTAACTTAATAGTAAAAATAAAAATATAAGCCCTTTAAATTTAATATATATAAATATTAAATATAATATTTTAAATTTAAAAAAACGTATAAAAAGTAAGATTATTAATCTTATATATATTAATTTTATTTTTAATAATAATCTTTTTATAAAAACAACATAACTATATAAAAATAATTAAGTTTATATTAATAAAAATATTAATAATAAAATTTTTAGCAATAACGATTTTATAATAAATATTATTACTAATATAAATGTTAATATTATTTTTAATATTTATTTTTTTATTTAATAAAGTTTTAATAATAATAAAAATAATAATATAGCAAAAATATTATATTTTTTAATAATTAATAATAAATTTAATTTAGTTATAAACTACTATAGTTAATATATAAATTATAATATTTTTAATAAATACTAAAGAACTATTTATAATATATTTAAATATTTTAAGTTTAATATAGTTATTAAACTTTTAAGATTAGCTTAAAGTTTATTTTTTTATTAAACATATGTTGCTTAATAAATATTAACTTAAAAAGCTATATATAATATTTAAAATAAATGTTTAAATAATATAATAAAACTTAGTAAAATTATTAAAGTTATAGCTATATTTTTTTTATTTGCTATAATTAAAATAAACTACTATAAAATTAAAAAGTTTTAAAATAATAGTACTATAATTAATAAATGTTAATATTTGCTGCTAAATATAAGTCCTAATACTATATATTTAAGCTAATAAAAATTGTTATATTTTATTAAATATATTTATATTTAATTTAAAAAAACGTATTTTATTATAAAATATATGTTAATTTTATTAACTGTTTATATAATATTACTATTATTTATAAATATTTAGATCTGCAAATTTAAAGCTATTATTAATTAAACTTATTTAATAGTTAAACGTTTAAAAATTACCGTTTTATACTATTTATATAAAAATAATAAGCGTTTTTATAATAATATATAAAAAAAATAAACTTATATAAAGCTTTAAATAATTAATTGTAAAAATAATAATTAATAAAAAGTTAAAAATAGTATATTAATAAAATTTTATTTTAAATTAACTTAGTATTTTATTTTTATTAGCTAACTTAATATAAAACAGTTTTATAAATAATACTATAATAATAGTTATAAAGCTAATTTTTTTAACGTATTATTTATATTTTTTAATAAATTTTATTAATATTATAATATAAAAAAAAGCAATATTAAATTTTTCTACGTTTTTAATAATATTAAATATTATAGCTATTATTTTAATAAACTATTAGCTTTTATATTATCGGGTTTTTTATTATAAAGTAGCCTAATTTTATTACTGAATATAGTTTAACATTATTTTAAATATAAAAAATATAAACAAGAAAATTATATAATATAAAGTTTTTTAAATATAAGCACTATAAAAAGTTTTTAAAAAGTTTATAACTATTTATTTAAATATAGCAAAGATTTAAATAAAACTAATAAATAAAAAAAAACTATAAAAAACTATAAAGCGCTTTTAATAAAAATAAAAATAAACCTAGTTTTTTAAATTATTATAATATATTAAAAATATAATATATTTTTTAAATAACTAATTTAGTAAAATAACCGAAATATTACTATTAATAAAATTAATTATTTTATAGTGCTAAAAAATAGTTAAAAAGTATTAAAAGCTTTAATAATATATATTTATAATAGTATTAGTTTTTTATATTAAAAAAAAGTCTAAGAATAAAAGAATATTAGTTAAAAAAAGCTTAAACTAACTTTTTAAACTGTTAAAGCTAATATTTTTAGTTATAATAGTTTTATAGTTTTTTTTAAGTTAAAAAGTATAAAAGCAGTATAAAATTTATAAAAATTTTTAAAGCAAAGTTTATTATATCCGTTTTTATTATATTTTTTAATTTAAAATATAATTTAAAAATAAACTTTATAATATTAAAATATTAATTAAGTTAAATTTAATATATATAAAGCTTTTTTTACTTATAATAAAAGTTATAATTTTTATAACTTAATAATTAAAGCTTTAAAAAATTTTTTGCTATAAAAATATTGTTAGCAAATTTTTTTTAAGGTTTTAAAATATTAAAAACTTAAAAAATTTATTAACTAAATATTATTATATAAAAACTAATTATTAATTATTATAAACTTAGAACCTAATAATAAAATAAATATTTGTTATATAATAATATTTATAAATTTATTATTATTGCTTTTTATAATATATATACTTTTAGCTAAAAATTATTTTAGCGTTAAAATAATTTGTTTAAATTTTTTAATACTATAAAATAAAAGAAATTATAATTAGAACTTAGTTTTAAACGTACTTAATGCTTTATATATAGAAATATTGTTAAACATAATTATTGTTACTATATATAAGCTTTTTAGCGTAGGTTTAAATTTTTAAAAAATTAATTATTATATATTAATAAAACTTACTTTTAAAATAAAAAATAAGTTATAAGCTATTATAAAAGTTAACCGTTTAAAATAAGTAATAATATTTATAATTATCGAACTTTATAGCCTAAAATATTTTATTAAAGTAATTTGTTTATATTACTAAAATAACTATAATATGTTAAATAGTTAAAAAAACAAAGGTATTTTATAAAATAACTTTATATAAAACGGAAATAGTAATAACTGCTGTTTTTTTTTTTTATAAAAACAGCTGTTTATATTATATTAAAATGTTAAAATTAATATTAAAAAAATAGAAATTATACCGTATAAAATAAATTATATTTAACTTTTTATAGCTACTAAGTAAACTATTTATAATAAGCAATTAAAGTTAAAATAAAAAAAAGTATAATTAAAATATAAACTTATTTAATATTATTTTTTTTTGCAAATTAATTTAGCTTAGTTTTTTATATAGTAATAAAAATAGTATAAAATTTTTATATTAAAATAGCATAAGTAAAGCTTAAAAGTTAATAATTTTATTAATTATAAAAAAGCTTAATTAAAATTTAGGTATTTATATTTATTTAAAAATTTAATTTTACTTAATAATAGAAAGTTTAATTTTTATATAAATATTTATATTAGTTATTTATAGCGTTATTAAATATTTAAGAACTATTTTATATAAACTAACCTAGTTTTTAATAAATATAGGTTTATAGAACTTTTTCTTATGTTAAAAACCAAGCTTTACTAAAAAAAATACAAGCTTTAATTTTTGCTAAATATATTATACGATAATATTTTTATTATATATCGGCGTTATATAATAAGTTTGTTTTTTTATTATTTTATATACTACTTTTAAAAAATTTGTTATATTATTTAAAAAATGTTAATTTAATAAAAATAAAAAAAGCTTATAACTAATATATTTACTAATATAAATTTTAGCTAAATAAGTTTTTATATTAAGCATTTTTTTAAAAATATTATAAAAGTTTTAAAAAACTAATTTTTTGTTATAAACGATTAGTTTGCTATATAATACTTTTATTAAGTATTAAAAATAATTAATTATAAAATAACTAAAGTTAATATAAAAAGCTCTAAAAAAATAATATTTAAAAGATTTAAAAAGTATATAAGCTTTTAAAGCAAATAATATAACTTGCTATTGTTTTAGTGCTAATTTATAAAACTACGGCTGCTATAATAAGTTTATTTTATAAAAAATCTATAAAATATAAAAGTTATATTAAAAAATTATACTAAACTATATATAATAAGTTAATAGAACTTTTTAGTTTATTTTATTATTTTTATTAAATTTTATAAATTATTTTAAATATATATTAGTTTAAATAGTACGTACAATTTCTGTTTAAAGTTTATTTAATATATATAGTAATAAGTTTATTATACTATTAAATCGTTAGATTTTTATTTTTATATTAAAAATATTAGGTATATTATATAATAAACTTACGCTTTTTTATAATATTAAAGCTATTAATTTTTATATATTTTAGCTTATAACTTCGATTTAATTTTAGTTTAATATTAATTTTATATTTTAACTTAAGCTTAATTTTAAGCTTAATTTTAAGCTTAATTTTAAACTTAGTTTTATATTTAATTTTGTATTTAATTTTAAATTAGATTTTAAAACTAATTTTAAACTTTTGCTTTTATTTGTTGTTATATAATTATAAAAGTTCGTAATTTATTTTAATTATTTTTTTGTTATAGAACTAATTAGAGATAAATTGCGATATTTTACTTTTAAATTAATAGTTAACAATAAGCTTATAAACTTAAATTATTTAAAACTGTTCGATTTAGGTTTTAAAAAGTAGTTTAAGTTATAATATAAAAAGATTAACTAGTTGTTTTTTTTTTTGCTATTTTTAAATAAGTTAAAAATATTTATTAAAAAAGCAGTTAGATTTATTTTTAATAATATCTTTATTTTTAATTAGTTTTAACTATAAAATATATTAGCTAAATATTTTAAAGCTATATTATATAGCTATTAATTAGCTTAAAATTTATATTAAAAATAAATATATTAAGTAGCTTTTAGTTAGAGTATATATATTATAAATATAGGCGAGCCGAATTTTTTATAATATAGTTTAATTTACTAATATATATTAAGCCGAACGTTAAAAAGCTTTTTAAAAAAGTTAACTAAAATTAATAAGCTTTTATAAGTTATATTTTAAACAGCTAAAAAGCTAGGGCAAAAAAATACTAATATAAATATACTTTATTTATATAAATATATAAAAAAGTTTAAAAAAAGTTATAATTATAATTTTTTAGTAAAGATTACTATATTAATATATAAAAATACTATAAAACTTAAAATAAAAAGATTAGTTTATTTCTAGTTTAATAAATTTAAGTTTATTAATTTTAGTATAAATTTTTACTTTTTAAATAATTTATTATTAAACTTAAAGCTATTGTTTAATTTAAACTTAAATAGTTATAACAATATCCGGATTAATTTTTATATATATAGTAGCTTTTTTTAATATAGCGTTATTTTATTTTTTACGCTATTTTTTAATAGTTTTATATTAGTAACTAAATTAAAAATAAGGAGCTTAAGCTATATTATTTTTAATGTTTACTAGTATTCTAGTATTATTTAATAACTTAATAAAATTAAAACTATAAAGTTTAAGAACTGCTTAAAAAATTTAATTTTAAACAAGCTTAATAAGCAAAGAATTATAAATTATTATTTTAAATTTTGCTATTTAAGCTAAATAAAAATAGCAGCATTATATTTAAAAAAGTATATAAGCAATATAAAAAAATAATAATACGCTAAAATAAGTTATAAATAATTATATTACTAAAATAACTATGCTTTATAATATTTTTTACTTTTATTATATTTATTTAACTTATTTTTAAATAATATTTAACTTTTTTATAAAAATATTAAGTAATTTACTAATTTATTATATTTTTTAACGAAATTATATTTTTTATTATTTGCAAAGTTTATAATTTTAGTTAGTTTTTTTAAAACTTTTGTTTAAAAAGCTTTTTAGCTTATTATAAGCTTAATAAAAACGCTGCTATATTAATTTTTATAATTAGATATTAGTTCTAAAACCGGGCTTTTAAGTTAAAATACCTTATAAATAACGTTAACGTTTAAAATAAAATATCCGGTAGCTATATAAACACTTTAAAAATAACTTTAAATAATTTTATTATATTTTAATAAACTAAAGCTATTTTATTTTTTATTTAACGTTAAAAAAAAATATTAGCTATAACTAAATGTTAAAGTAGCTAAATTCTTTTAGGCGTAATATTTAGTAATAATACTAATAGCGTTAATTATATTTATAAATTTAAAAAACAAAGAATTTTTTAATAAATTATATATAGTTTTTAAATAATTAAATAAGCTAAATATATTAATTATAAATAGCTTTTTAAACTTTATATTATATATATTATTTTTACTTTAATTATAATATAGTATAACAATAATTTAATTTTATAGTAAAGCAAATAGTTTAAAAAAAATTATTATATTTTTAAATTTAGTTACAAAAATTGTTAACTAGTTAACTTAATTAAAAGCTAATTTTATTATGCTATAAAGTTTTTTTTTTTTTAGGCCTATTAGTTTTTTTCTTTTGGTTTTTTTTCAGTTTTTAAAATATTTATTTTTTTTTTAAATTTTAAAATTATATTTTAGTAAAGCTTTATTAATAAATATATCGAGCTTAAAGTAATTTACTTTAAATATAACTTTAGCGCCCTTATTAATAAAAGCTAGCTAATAAAAAAACTAAATTTCTTTTAAAAATTAAGCAAAAAATATTTAAACTTACGCTATTTTATTAGTTAAATTAGTAAAACCTTTTTTAACTAAGTTATTTTTAAACTTTGTTATAATAAGATTTAAACGTAAAATTATATTTAAGCTAGTAACAATATTAGTACTAATTAAAATTAAAATATATTTTTAAATAAATAAACTTAAATATTATTTGTTTATTTATAAATTTATTAGGACTGTTTTTATTTTAACTATAGCTTAAATTAAAATTACTACTTTATTTATATTTATATTTTTATAATATATTATTATAACTTTAAAACTTTAAAAAAGTAATACTATTTTTTTACCTTTAATTTTTAAAGTTATTTTAATTATAATTATAACTTTTATATTAATTATTAGTTATAGTTTAATAAGCTATTTAAATTTTAAATAGAAAAATAGTAATAGCTTAATATAATTATAAACTAAAAAAAATAAAATAAAAAAATAAAATTTCTAGCATTATAGCAATTAAAAAGTAAAAGTTGTTTAATATATATATAATAAAACTAATATAAAAAATATAAGTTATTTTAATAATATAAGTTAACTTTTTTATAATATACTTTTATAGTTTAAAATAAGATCTAAAAATTATATTATTAATTAGTTTATAAATAATTATAATATTTTTAACTTTGCTTAATTAAATATATTATAAACGTAAGTTAACTTATAAAAAATTTAATTTAAAGCATAAAGAATTAAATTTAAAATTAATTTTAAAACTATTAAATATATATTAAATATTATTGCTAAAGTTTAAAATAAAGTTTAATTTAACTTTTATAAAAGTTAACTTATATATTTAAGAAAAGTTTTTATTATTATTATATTTTATAGTTTATAAAAAAAATAGTATAAAAATATATATAAACTAAAGTTTAAAGCTATTTATTAAAAATATGCTTTTTGCTTTATATTTTTTTTATTATTTAAATTACAGGCTGTTAAACTATAATTATATATATAATAAGCTATTGTTTTATAACTAAAGCTTTAAATATTTTAATATAAAACTAAGTAATAAAATTTTTAGTTAAAAATAGCTAAAAAATATATTTAATATAATAACTAAAAATATTATAAATAAAATTGTTTAAATTATATATTTTATGTTTTTAATAATAAAATATAAATATTTTAGTTATATTATATAATATATAAAGCTTATAAATAAATTAATATAATTAACGTTATTTATATATAAACGTATAAAAAATAATTATATTATATTAATATTAAAAATTTTTATAAAAAAAGTTATTACTTATTAATTTAGCAATAGTTTAAAATTAATATTAATAATTTTAAAACTAAAAATAGTTATTTATTTAAAATTTTATTTATAGTTTAAAAAATATTAGGAACAATATAAGCTAATAATATAAATAGTTATTATTTTTTATAAAAAAAAAAAAAGTTAATAAAAAAATAAGTTTAAAAAAATATAAAAGCTAAAGTTTTAATAAATTAACTTTTAACGTTTTAAAATTATTTATTTATAGCTTTTTTTTTAGTTTATATAAATAAATAATTTAGTAAAATTATATTAAAATTTTAAATATTTTTTTTAAAAACTTTTAATATAATTTATAAGCTAATATTTAAACTATTTTTATAGTTAAAATTATTTTTAGTTAACTATAACTTATTAACAAAATAATAATTTATTATTTTAAATAAACGTTAGCTAGTTAAAATAGTTAATATAAACTTTTTAGTTAGTTTAAAGCGAGTTTTTGCTAGATTATTTTAAAATTAAGCCGATTAAATAATTAATAATCTAAATAAATAAAATCTAATTAGCTAATATTAGCTAAGTTAGTTTAATTTTAATTATTTTAATATATAAAAATATAAAACTAATAATTAGTTATTATATTAAAATTAATAAATACTTTAAAAATAAACATATTATAATAAATTATATAAATATATTTATAAAACTAATTAAAACAGAACTTAAATAAAACTTATAAAAATAAAAAACTAAATATAACTATTTAAGCAAAAGTTTTAAATTATATAATATATAGCAATAATATTAATTATATAACCTATAATTTAATAAATATAAAAATAATTTAAATAAATAAAATTGTTTTATTTTTAAAAATACCAATTTATATAGTTTTTTTAAATTTTATTAATTTATTTTAACTTTAGTATATAGTTACTATAAAAAAACTAAATCTTTTTTTTTATTTAGCTCTAATAGTTAAAAAAAAAATAAAGTAAATATATTTAATTATTAAACTATTATTTTAAGCATTTTTATATTATTAAAAAGTTTATTTCTAATATTAAGTTAATTATATTTATTTATATTAATATTAATATTGCTATAATTATTATTATTATTAATATTATTTTTTTTAGAAAGCAAAACTATAAATATTATTATAAAAGTAATAATAGTAATAATAATAACTATAATATTAAAAAGCATAAAAAACAAATTTTATATATAATAATAATAATCTTATTATATTAATAGCAATTAGTACTTTTTTTTTTTTTAACTTTTTTTTATAATTAAAAAATATATATTAAACTAAATAAAAAATTAATAACAAGCTTATAAATATTAGCTATTATAACTAGTTTTATTAATATTAATAAACGTTTATTGCTATTATAAAAATAACGTTTAAAATTTTTATTTATAATTTTTTTAATAACTTTAACCTTAATTTTGTTTAAGTTATAAATATTAAGCAAAAGCTATATAGCAGTATATTTTATATATAGAAAAACTTGCTTTTTTAAGCATTTTTTTAGTGCTGCTACAATATTTTATTTTTATTGTTTATAAACGTTTATGTTTAATGTTAGCTTATATGTTTACTAACGTTTTATAAGCTATATATAGTTTTTTTTTTTTGCTATATTTTTTATTATTATAATAAAGGCGCTATAATAGTAGTTTATAACAAAATATAATATTAATAAATTTTTAAAAAAAGAAACGTTAGAATATAATATAGCAAAAAAAAAAAAAGAAAAATTGTTTATTTGTAACAAAAAAAAAAACAGAAGTATATATATAAAAACTATATTTTAGTTATTATTACTATTAATTAAATTAATAATATTATAGCTTTTGCTAAGTTTTAATTTTTTAAAAGTTATTATATTTATATTATAATTTAATATAATAGTAGTTAAGCAAAAAAAAAAAGAAAAAAGGAATTATTTTTTTATAGCAAAAAAAAATATATAATAAAAACTATACTAATATACTATAAAACAAATAATATATATATATTATAATAATTTTTCGCTTTTAAGCAATTTATTAATTATTTTTACTATTATATATTTATTTTTTTTAAAAAAGCTAATATATAGTTATTATATAATTTTTAATTTTTACGCTTTTATATATATAAACTTTATAATATAAACCCTAGCCTGCATTTAGTTCTATTTTTATTTTTTATTTAAATATGCTATACAATATTTAATTAAATAACGAAATATTTCTAAAGATAAAATTGCAGCTTTAGATTTTTTTTTGTTTAATTAATCGTTATTAAGTTTTTATTTCCTATTAAATTTTATTATATTAATACTTTTTATTAAAATAAATATTAATTTACTGCTAATAAAGATTTAAATAAATAACTATTAGTAGATTTTTAATATAATTATTGCTTTACCTAAATGTAGCTTTAATAAAGTTTTTTTTTTATATTATATTGTTGTTTATAGCAACTATTTTTTAGAAAAAAGCTTAGTTTTTAAAACTTTACTGGAAATTTTTTTTATTAAAAATGAAAACTTATATACTAAATTTATAACTAAAATAGTTCTAAAACAAAAAGCAATAAAAAAGCTAACTATTAAAGTAATTTCTAATATTAGTTGTTATATTAAAAAATAAAAGAAAATTAAAAAATTATTATAACTTTAAACAGTTGCTTATAATATTAAGTATTATTATAGTAGTTATAAACAAGTTACTTTTTAAAAAATATTAAATAAAGCTTTTATTAAAGATGTTTTAAATATAATATATTAGCATTAAAAAGCTAAATTAATTTTAATTATTTTATTTAACATTTTTGGCCTTATTTTTACTAGGAGTTTATAAAATTAATATTATAATAACCGGAAAAATTACTAATTAGTATATTTTTTAGCTATAAACTATTTATTTTATTATTATTTAAGCAAGCAATAATATTGCTAACTAGCTAATATTATAAAAAGTTTATAAATTTAACCTTAAAAAAAACTAAACTTTAAATATTATAACTAAAGCTAATAACTTATTAAAGTTATTATAAATTATAAATAAATGTTTTAGTTTGATTGTTAGTTTTTTTTTAAAGCTTTTTAGTTAAAATATAATATGTTTATTTATTAGCTTAATCTAACTTATAAAAAATATTAGTTATTTAAGCAAAAATAATAAATTAAAGTTAACTAATTAACGTTTATTTTAACTTTTAAATATTTTTAAAATATTAAATATTAAACTTTTATAAGTAGGTTATTTTAAAATAACCCTATAATAGTAATAGTAACTAATACTAAAACAGAATAAAATATAACAACTAAAATATTAGCGCTATTAATCTTTACTTTAATAATAAATATAACTAACTTTTACTAAATATTAAACTTTATAACTAGATTTGAAATTATTGTTATTTTTTAAGCTATTAGTTTATAGCAAAATATATAGCTATATATATAATTTAATAATACTTTTTAAAAAAAAAAAAAGTAAGCCGTTAGATATAAAAACTTTAAAAACGCTTTTAGAACTAGCGAAAATAGCTAAAATAAAAAAATAAGCCTAGAAATAGAAGCTAATAATATTATAAAACTAAAATTTAGCTAACTATAGCAGAGCTAAACGGACTTTAACTATATTTACGTTTATATTTATAATAAAATTATAAATATAAATATAAACGTTAAAATTATAAACTAATAGAACTAATAAACGTTTTAAATATTATTAAAAAAGCAGAAAACTTATTAGCTTATAAATTATATAAACAAACTATATTAAAGCTATTAAAGCAGTTAGTATATTTTTATAACTTTGTAATTAAAACAATATTAATATTGCTTTAGTTTAAAAACTTTAGTATAGATATAATAATAAAAATAAAATAGTTAATTATTTATAATATATTTTATTTATTTTAGTAAATAACTAAATAAACAAAGTAAAACAACTATAAGCTATAACGTATATAAAAAAGTTTTGCTTTTTATAAGCTAAATAAACCAAACTTAGATTAACTAAAAATATAACTTAAGTTAATATAAACGGTATTATAACAATAAATATATATAAATAGCTAAAAAAGCTTAATAGCTTAAATACTATTTATATTTTAACTAAATATAATCTACCTTTAAAATATATAATAAAAAGGGATATAAACGCTAAAAATATAGTTTAGTAACTAAAAATAATAAGATATTTAAATAATAGTAAAAAAATTTTTAAATAAGCAAATATTTATAACTTTATTTTTATCGGGGAAATAAAAGTACTTTAATATAAAAATAGCAACGTTTTTAATATTATTTTTTTTAATATATTTTTTGTTGTTATAAAAATATATAATATATTAAATTATGCTATAAACTATATAGCAATACTAATAGTTATGCTTATTAAAAGAAATATACTTTTTAACTAGTTTAAAATAATAGTACTTTATTTAAAGAAATTTTGCTTTAAAAAAGCAGTAGTAATAAGTAGCCTAGCTTTGCTTACTTTTTATAATATATTTATAACGGATAAACTTAATAACCTAGCTTAAAAGCTATTAAACTTATTAAATAATGCTTTTTTAGCTATTAGTAAAAAAAAAAAAAATATTAAACGTAATTTTTTTTAATAAAACTTAAAATATATTAAAGTATTTTTAAACTATAAAAACGTATAAAAGTTTATTAAATATTTTTGCTAAATAAAAATATAAGCTTTTAATATTATTATTAAATAATTAAAAAAAAAGTACTAATAAACCTTTATTAACGGTGCTAAATTAAACAAAAATATATATAAAATTATAAATTAGCGTAAATTTTAACTTAATTTTAAAGCACTACTATTAAATATTAAAAAATAAATAGTAAAAAATATAGTTAATAAGGTATAAGCTTTATAAAAAGCTTTTTTAAGCCGCTTTTTAGTAAAAAACAATTTAAACTATAACTTATTAAAAAATTATACGATTTTTAAAGCTATTTTTTTATAAAATCTTTACATTTTTATTAAAAAACTAAAAGCAACAATAATTAAACTTAAAACTATAGCTTTAAATATAAATTTATACTTCGTTAAGTTTATTAAGCTTAGCTAAAAATATATAAAAAATTATATTTAATAGCTATATAAAAAATGCTTATAGATTAAATATTTTTTATTTATTTATAAAACGGCCAAAGTTTTAATACTTTAAAAGTTAAACAAAAAAAACTATATAAATATAAAATCTTAGCGTTTTATTTTATTTTTATTTTATTTAAATAAAAGTTTTAAAAAACTTTTCGCTAAAAAAAAAGCGTAAATATTGTTAATATATAAAATATTTAATTTATAGTAAGCTAGTGCCCTTTTAAAATAATTAGCTATTAATTTGCTGGCATATATAATATATAATATTAAATATACGTTAAAAAATAAATAAATAGCTACTTTAGTAATAATAAATATATAAAGTGTTTTTAATATAGTACTAGCTTATTGTTTACTTTTAAAAATAAAATAATAAAGCTAGCTACTAATAATAATTAGTTTTATATAGTTATTTTTAAATAGATGAGCTGCTAAAATTTAACTAAAATATTATAGTATAAAGCTTTTTTTTTTAAAGTATAGTTTACTATAAGGGTCCTTAATATCCTTTATTTTTTTTTAGCTATATATAGCAATAGTTCTATTTATAAATATAAAACTATATTTTAAGTACGCCAAAAATATAAGTATGCTATATATAAAAATATGCTTAGCTAATATAGCTACTATAACTAGTTATAATATAGCAGAAGTTTTTAAATAGAGATAAAAAAACAAAGTAAAATTTAAGCTAAAAAAAACTAAATTTATTTACTTTTTATAAGCTAAAAATAAAAAAGAAATATATATAATATAACCCTTTAGTTTTAATTATAAAGTTAAATAAATAAATAAACCTGTTTTAAAATAGCTAAACGCTTAGTTTAATAAAAGATTAAACTTCTGCAAACATATAAAAATTTAAGCTACAACTGCCTTAAATATAGCTAAATATATTAAAAGTTTAACAAATATAATTTATAAGCTACCCCTAAAAATAATATAAAAAACAATAATTACTTATATTATACCGGTAGTAATTTATATAGTAAAAGCTTAATACTATAGCTTAACAAAACTTTTTATAAATAAGTTCTAATTTAAAAAAAAAAAAATAAACGTTAAAGTTTAAAAATACCTAAAAAATATAAAACAAGCGTTAAAAATAATAATACAGGCAGTTTTTTTTATATAAAAAACTATATTTAATAAAACATTATATAAAAATTTAAGACTATTAATAGCTAAAATAGTATTAAAAACTTATAAAATTTAAAGTAAAAGTAATAAATAAAAACTATTTATTAGTTTAAAAAATAAAATTAGTACTTATTATTAGGGGCAAAAGCTTTAAAGGCTTTTAAAGGGCAAAAATAAGGTTATAAGCAATAGCAATTTTACTACCTAGCTTTATATGCTTAAAATTATTAATACCGCGTTTTATATAAAGATTAACTTAGTTTATAGTTATTATTTTTAAAAAGGAAGCTGCTTTAGTTTTTAAAGTTTAATATAAAATAATCCTTAGTACTTATATTATATTATTTTTAAACGGTTTAATATTTAAAAAAGCTATAGTAAAATATAGATACGCTTTTTATAAAGCAGAAAAGCTTATAACTTAAAAAAAAAAATACCTAGGTAAAGTTAAAATGTTTAATAAAAAAGTAGAACGTGTTAAATATAATTTAAAATATGCTATATAATTAATATAAAGCTACTAGATCTATATATATATAAATAATATATTTATTATATAAAAACTATATAAAAAACTATTAAATAGCTAATAGAACGTTTTTTTAAAGTTTTAAAATATAACTAATAGTATAAAAGTAACTACTTAGTAAACTTTAGGCTATAAAAACATAGAGGGTAAAAAATTAGCTAACAAGCTAGTTAAAAAAAGCTAATATTTTTTAATCCTTTAAAATTTATAAACAACGCTAGCTAAAGCTAAAAAACTAGCAAAATTATTATTTAAACAAAAATTTTTTAAATAGTAAAACGTTAAAATACTGCTTATTTATATTAGACTAGGACTATATATATAATTAAAATATTCTTTTAAATTATAAAACGCTATATATAAAAATATTTATAAACTTTTAGCAGCTAAATCGGGCTATAAAGATTTTAACTAGTACTATAAGCAATTTAATTATAAAAATACCTATAACTATATATGCAGCAGGGCTAAAACGCTAGAATATTTAGTATACTATTATAAAATAAAAAAATATAAAAACCGATAGCTATAAATTGCTTCTTTTAAATAAATTACTAAAAAAATATTAATAAAAGTTAATCGTAAACTTAATTAGTTTTTATAAATATATAAAAATAACTAGCTTTTATAAAAAGATTTGCTTTTAGGTTTTATATTAAATAGTTTTTAATATAATATTAAGCTAATAAAATAAATACGTTTTATTATTTCCGAATTAGCTATTTATTAAAATATAACTACTTTTATAAATGTAAAATAATTTATAAAAAGCTTTTTATGCTTAATAAAAAATAATTTAACAATAGAATTAACTTTAAATATTTAAATAAAAACGTTTTATTTAAACAAAAATATAATATAGATAATATAATTATTAAATAAAATATTTCTTTTTTTTTTTATATTTAAAATTTAACTTGCTTTTTTATAAAAAGTTTAACTATAAAAATATAACGCTAATTATAAGCTTAAAAAGCAGGGCTAACAAAAACAGATTAACTATTACGTATATTTTAATAGTTTAATATATAAAATATTTTATATACTAAAATATTTCTTTTTATAAAAATAGAAATAAATAACGTAAGTAGCTTTATATGCTGTAAATCCTTATAGAAGTAAAAAAAGTTAGCTTTTTTTTAGCGTTAATAATATTAACTAACTAATATTAAAAAACGGACCGAATTTTTAATTTTTTAGCATTTATATATATATATTTATAAAATAACTATATACTTTATTAGATTATATAACATTAAGCCTTACTAAACTTTATATTATAATAGAATTTTTATATTTAAAACTTTTTAGCTATTACTTTTTTTTCTATAAATTATATTTAATATTAAAGCTAATTATTTAAGTAAAATATATAACGTATTATATATTATATATATATATATAAAAAATAAAACTTTAAATAAAACTTAAATATAATTTATAAAAAATAAAGTAAAAATTAAAAAGTTTTGGATATAAAAGTTTTATTATAATATAAGGTTTAGTAAGACTTAATATTATATAACTTAAAAACCCCTTTTTTTTAAAACAATAAAATTATATCTTTATAATATTTTTATATGTTATTTAACAATTGTCGAACTATTTTATAATATTCTCTTGTTTTTCCTTTTTTAATTTTTTTTTAACTTAATTATTTTCTACTATAGGTTGGATTTTTTTTTAAATATAGTTAAATTTAATACTATTATAGTTATAATATATAAAAGCGCTATAGTTAAATTATTTTTTCTAATATATATAATAATATTTAAAATATTTATTTTTTTAAATGTTTGCTTGAATTAACTATATAATAGCGCTATTAAAATAATATATTTTATAATTAGTTAAATATTTATAGCTTAAGTAAGCTATGCTTTTTTTCGCTTATACTATAATATTACCAACTATAATACTAACATATTTAGCATAAAAAGTTATTACTATTTTTAAATTTGCTTATTTAATAAAGCTAGTTATATATATACGGATAAGGTTAATAATTATAAAGTTATATTTATTGTTTTATATTTTTAGTACTATATAAATTTAAATAAGGTTTTATTAAATTTTAGCTTTTAATATTTTATTAAGCTTAGCGTTAATAATATTAACTTATATTTTATTAAAAATAATTATACTAATTAAAAATTTCTTATATTTTTATAATAAAGCTAGGTATTAAAAATTATAAATATAAAATTATATATATAATTAGTATTAGCCCTATTAATTATGCTATATTTTTTAAAGTATTTATTTTTGTTGTTTTTTATATTTAAAAAGATTAATAAGCTGTTAGCTTAGTTATAACTAATTTTTTATATAAATTTTTTAATTTAGAAAATAACTAAAAAATTATGTTTATTTTCTGTTTTAGTTATAAATAAGTTATAAAATTTTTTTAACGTAAATTAGAAAACTCTTTTTTTTATTTAATAATTAAATTTTAACTAATAAACAATAAAAGCGTTAAAATATTTTATATATATACTAAAGGGTAGTTTAATATAGTAAAGCAAAAAAGTTAAAAAATTTTATATTATTGTTTTTGCCGCAATAACTGTTAGTTAAAAATATAATTAGTTTAATTTACTTATTATTACTAGTAAAAATATAAATAATAATATTTTTAAATAAAGTTAATAAAATTAATATATTTAGTTTTATTATTTAGCATTTTTTATTTATAATAAAAATTTAGGCATAAATAATATTTTTAATAGTTAATGCTACAAAAAATATATATATAATAATATTTGCTTAAGCATATAACGCTTTAATTAATTGCTTAAAAAACTTTTTATAAATTTTTTTGTTTTTTTTTTTGCTAAAAAGCAAAATTAATTTTATAAATTTTAAGCTTTAAAAAAATTTACTTTATAAAAAGATTGTTTTAATTTTGGGCTATATATTTATTAATAACAGATTTAATTAACTTAAAACTTTTTTTAGTACTAGTGCTTTTATTTTTTTAATAATATTTTTAGTTAAGTTAGCAAATAATTATTAAAGTTTAAGTATATTTATAAAATTTTTTACTAAATATTTTTTATTTTTTTTATAAAAAATCTATTTAAAAATAGTGCTAACAATTAATGCTTAAATAATTTTAAGCTGCTAATTTAAATTAAGTTAAAACTAATACTTATAATATTAAGCAGCTATATTATTTAGCTGCTTATTATTAGCGCCGATAATTTATTTTATTTATATAAGTTATAAACTTTAATATTATTATTATTATTGCTAGCTTATATAAAATTTTTGTTATTAGCTTATATAAAAATTTTATTATTACTATTAATCTATATAAAAATTTCGTTTTAGTTTTTTAGCTTATTTTAAACTTAATTCTAATTTTCCTTATTAGCGTAATTTTTAAATATTGTTATAGTTATAAATAAAAATAAATTAACTATATTTATTTTATATAAGCAACTTGTTAAAAAAAACAACTATTATTAATTTACTACTGCTAAAATATTTATAAACAAGTTTAATATTATAAAGGTATTTTATAACGTTTTATATAATAATGTTTTATTATTTTTTATTAAGTTTAAAATATTTATTAAATAAACAATTAGATTGTTTTTTTATAATATTTTATTAAAAGCTATAAGTTAATACTTTTTTATTATAACTAGTAGTATAATAAAACAAACTTAAATTAACTTTATAAATTTTGTTTTTGCTAATTTTAATATTTAATTAAGCTATTATATTAAAAAGATTGTTAACGTTATTATTAATGTTTTTAGTAGAGCTAAGTATTTTAATAGGCTTAAAATTAATAAAGTTAGTTTTTTTTTTAGAATTAAGTTTTTTTAGGGCGGTAAAATGCTAATTTTCTTTTGCTAATTTTTTAATAATGCGGTTTATAAAATAAGCTATAATAAGGAAAGTTTTTAAGTTATAATATTTAAAATATGTTTTATTAAAGTTAGCTATTTATAAATAAAATAATATAAAATTATCTTTAGTATTTTTATTAACTATAGTTTTTATAATACTTTTTATTTTAGCTTTTGTAGTATTTTTTTAAATAGCGGTATTAAAAATAATAATAAAGTTAAAGTAATTTAATTTTTTTATAATTTTTGCTAAAAATTTTTTACTTTATAAAATTTTTATAATATTAACGTTAAATATTTAAAAGCAAATAAGTTTATTTTTTCTTTATATTAGATTTTATAAAAAATTAGCTAGTATAAAAACAATA
>JADKYC010000283.1:0-18975 GCA_019843955.1 Xylaria sp. 218_066 | reverse complement strand
TTTATATAAAAGTTTTTTAAACATTTTTAATATTTATTATATTTAGCTTTATTTTATATATTTTTTAATATTTTAAGCATTTTTTATTAAGTTTAAATAAAAATAATATTTATATATTAATTAGTTAAAGCTTTTTTTATATTAAATCTTTATAAACTATATTTATTTATATATTTATATTTATATTTATTATAACTTTTTTTAGTTTATAATTATAATTTAGCTATAATATTATAGCTACTTTAAATAAATTGTTTAAACTAAACGTTTTAAAGCTTTTTATTAAAATAAATTAAATATAGTTCTTTATTTTAGTTTGCTTTTTAGTTTTTTTTTAGCGTTTAATTAAACTATTTTTATATTTTAAACTTATTTTAATTATTTTAAAATAAATAGTTATATTTTATATATTTTATAATTAAATATTAAAAACTAGTTTTTTTTTTTATAAAAGCATTTTTTTATAAAATATTTTAACTTATTATAGTTATAATATATTATTAGCTTTAATTATTAAGTTTATAATAACTTACTATAATTAAAGTTTATTTACTAATTATTTTATTTTTTTATATAACTTTTAAATAAATTTAACTTATTAGCTTTAAAATTGTTTATTATAATATATTTCTTTAATAAACTATTAATATATAATTATTTAAATATAACTTTAACTAGTTTATTTTATTATTATATGCTTTATTGCTATTTTATTTTATAAAATATTATTATAATATTTTTTAATAAAACTTATTAATAAATAAACAATTTTTTAATATTATTTTATAGTTTATATTAATAATTAAAAACTAACTTAAAATTGTTTTAAATTAATAATAATTTTTTAATTTATATATTAAAATTTATTATTTAAAAAAAAGATTTTTTAACAATTTATTTTTCTTTATTATAATTTTATTAATTATTTTTAAAAAACTTATTTAAATAGCTCGCAATTAATACTTTTTTTTAATAAACTTTTAAAAGTTAGCTAATATAACTTATAACTTTAGTTTTAAATAGTTTAAAGTTTTATAATATAATTACTAATTAGTTTAAATATTTTAGGCTATTTAATTTAACGCTTAAATAATTTAAATAATATTATTTTTATTTAATTTTTATTTATTACTTTTTTTAATTATAATAATTTAGTTTTTTATCTTAGCTATTATAGCTTTTTAACTTAGCTTTTTATAATTATAAATAAATATTTTTATATTATTTTTAACTAATATATAACTTATTTTCAAATTTAATAAGCTTATTAATTATATATTTAATTTTATAATTCATTTTATTAATTAAACTATTTATAATAATATATTGCTATTTATCATTAAGTTTTAATTATTTTACGATTATAATATAAATAATTTATTTTTTAATAATAAAGTTTAAAATAATTTTTTTTTATATCAATATTTTTTAAAGTTTAGTTTTTATTACTAAAAAGAAGTTTTTTTTATAGTTTTGTTTTATAACTATATTTTAATTGTAATATAGTTTATAACTATATAGTTATTTTATTTTTTTACTATTTTAATATTGCGTTATAATTATTAAATATAAAAATAAAAAAATATTAAAAAATACTATTAAAATATTAATTATAATAACGTTATAAAATAATTTTAAAATTTTAAACAGTACTAGTATTAAGTTATTTTTATTTAGGTTATAATAAATCTTAAATTTTAACTGTTTAATATTTACTATGCCTGTTTAGCTAATGTTCGGTAGCTGTGCTATATATAATTAGCAGTTGTGTGGCTGCGTGGCCGCTGCCCTTTTATACAATTTATTTTACTTACTTGTTATGTATAATATTATACCCCTAGCCATTTAACAATAAACTTTAATATTAAAATTAAAAATAAAGAATAGTTTTTAAATAACCTTTAGTTTAAGCAGCAATTAATTTATAAAAGCTTATAAAGTTTTAAATATTATTATTAAAAGTATAAAAAAGTTTTTTTATATAATAATTTTAAAACTAAATAAATTAAAGTTGTTTAATAAAGTAGAAAATAGTAATATAAGCTATAAGCTAAATAAAAAATTATAAAAAACTTTTATATTTTTAAAGAAATAATTGCTTTTAAAAACTTTATTAGCAAAAAGCTTCACTATAAAAAAATTAAATTCTATAACTAAAAAAAAAACATTTATTTTTATTATAGAATTTAATAAATAATAAATAAAATAAAGGTTTTATTTTAAAAAAATAGTATTTAATATTTAAAGCTATTTCTAACGATTTCTTTAAATATTTTTAATAGTAAAAAAAAAAAACTATATAAAAAAAGAAAGTTAAAACTAAAAATATAAATAACAAGTAAAAAACCTTTTTTAATTTAATTTAAAGTTAATAGTTTAACATTTAAAATTTGATAAAAATTAAATAGCTGATAGGAACCCCCAGGGGAGGCAGTGTGGCTGTAGCCACACTGCAGCGGTACCTCGTGTGGCGGGGTAGCCAGCCACCTGGCAATACCTGTAGTGTAGTTGCCAGCTGGCACACAGAGCCTGCACCCATATCCACTTCGTGGATCTGGCTCTAGGTCTCTGTTCTTTTCTTTTAATTCATACTTTGTTTTACTACCTAGATCATACCTTATAATAGCTAAAGTTAAAAATTAAAGTAGCTAGTATACTATAATTTTATATTTTTTTAGCTTATATTTCTATAAATATAAAAATAGTAATTATAATAAAAGAAAAGCTTATAAAAAAGTATAATAAATAGCGTTTTTAATAAAAAAACGATATAATTAAGCTATTCCAGGTTTATAACCTATTAATAGTAGTAAAAATAAGTGTTTATAATAAATATAATAATTAGGATTCGATTAATTAAAAGTATAGAATTAGCCCTCCAGGCTATGGGGGATCTGGTAGATTATGTAGACATGGGAGTGGAGTATACCAGCCTCCCTTATTTTAACAATTTTAGTTAAGTCATCTAGAGCTTTCATTTAAGAGTTCGGTATATACACCAACCCAAATGCGCGTAATATCCCGCGTATCCGCCATATGTTCTTATGGATTTAAAGAAAGAACTAAATTAGGGCGCATACCTAGATAAAACAAGTTTCTATCTCCAAGTAATAATATTCATTTGTCATCATTGTCACGCCCGGTGAGTCTGTTGCCTGAGCGTACCCAGTATTGGAGCCAAAGCGAGCAACGAAAGGCCATAGCCACGCACTCCATAGGTGCCGATAAAAACAAAAATATTAGCCTTCCCGAGGAAGGTGACGTTTTCCACAGTTACGCCGTAACTGCTTTTCTCTCGCCCTATTGTCTGTTCTATGTTAACTCTAGCAGCATCAGATTCTCAAACATAGTTTCTAGGAAATAAACGGTATAAAAGGTCCGAGTCGATAACATAGTTAGTGGATATATATGTTATAGGTCGATGCTAAGGGCATGCCCTTCCGGATAAAGTTTAGTCCATTCACCTCCACTGCAGTCTTCATTCTTTCAGAAAGGTTACCAAACACGTTACCTAAAGTTTCGATAAGATCGACGCCCTGGTCAAAAAGCTAATTGTCGGCGAGTTTTATACGTACGCGCTAATAAATACAGTTGCGGCAAACCATATTCATAACTTTGTTTAGGTTGAAGAAAGTAACGTTGCTAAAGCCGTCTATATCACCGAGAGACAAAATAAATCGGCCAGGCCTATAATCAGAATCCTTACCCTATCCGTCGATGACAAATTCGGCCTTGCTTCCTAATGGGAGCCCCAGACCGAAAACGCCGAAGATGGAGACGTTTCGTAGCTCAGTATTAGACCAGCCAAGCATTTATCAACTTTGCAGTTAGACTATTTAGTATACCGAGGGTAAAATGATATACATATCATATATTTAACACTAATTTAAGTCTATTCCAACCCTTTTCTAGATCGCTAGATTCTCTGTTCCTTTATAAAACATTACTAAAAGCTTGGAACGCTATAATCGGGCTGGTACTATCGGCTTATGTAAGTTGTACCAGGCAACGGTTTCACGCTGAGAGTTATCAATATAATCATTACAAACTCTAACCTGAAACGCCTCGGCCGTTTGTCCGAGGGCTTGGGTATATTTATTCCTTGTTGTTTCTCACAGTAATGGACAGGTTTCTTGTTATGATACAATGTTGCTAAAGTGTGTAGTCGTTGGTTAAGTTTCCGTGCTCCTGATAGCCGACAGCAAGAAAATTGTTCTCAGCTTGCAAAACCAGGCCGAGGCTGCAACACAATACCTTCACCAAAGTTGGTGATAGGTTTTAAGCTTACATCCAATTCGTCGCATCGAATTCTTTTGCATACAACTTGCGGAGGCGTGGACTTATATCTATACCGTACTTTGTCCACGGTAGTTGGCCGCAGGTAGATCGCTAGGTTCGCTTTTCGGCCGTTTGTGTCCCGCCTATAGCAGTTTAGCACGAAAGAAAAATCTTCCTTGGCTTTCTTATTTATCAAGTGTTTGACGTATTGAAACCCAAAAAGGGCGGGAATACTGCCAACAATTGTGATCCAAAGACATCCAAACATCCCATCCAGTGCCTTCATCTCGCCGTTGAACAGGTGTCTGCGAATTGGTGCTCGCAATCCTTGTGGTGTCATCACGAAGGTACGAGCTCCCGTCGGTTCCGCAATGGTCTCGATGTCACCACAACCGCCAAACCACTCGGGGGAGGCAGCCAGAAGCCCCCATTCCCCAGACGCCCAATGGTCTTTTCTAATGCCATGTTTTGCTCCAGCATTAGGCTCCGGCATTTTCCATGCGAAAAGTGATTCGTCGAAAAGATATGTCGTTAGGAGGATCTCTTGCAGCCGCATGAAGGCACCGCGGCCTTCTCCATACTGGGGCGTCATAGTGACACCGAAAATACCAACCATGCTGTACGCCATATCTTCTTCTCTAGTGGTTGTACGGCGGGCCATCCAGCTCATCTTAGCAGCGATACACTGCAATAACAAGAATTAGTCATTCAATAGAAACGCTGATCCACTAGTATAGTTGTGAAACCATGTCACAGAGAGACAGCTCTATCCAAGTCCAATGGAAGAGGTCCCAAGGTAATTAAGTAGGGGATTAGCGGCTCAAGATGCCACTTACCGCTTCTCTGAAGTGCTCGGCGCCGGTAAGATATTGCGCCTTGATTCCAGTGATGCGTGCCAGTGTATCTGCCATCTCTCGTTTTGTTCCCATGTATGTCCAATTCATATCAAAGAACTGCATGTCTTGCGGAGCTAAAAGTTCCTGTAGGGTCCATCCTCGAAAAAACCACTCCGATGGCTCGTCGTTATACGTGCGCTTGAAGACTTTCGTACTGGTAATAGGAAACCCAGGATCCATCTTCACATCAGACAGATAGGTAATACAAAGCCTTGCTTCACGGTACCACCTGAACATAGAGTTGATAGACTCTGATTCCTCTGTTGCACTATTTTTATTGATGCAACAGGTATCGATCCACATCCATCTAATGCCTTGGTTCCGAGCGGTCTCGCACGCACCGCGAATTTTGTCGGCTTGGGGTGAACTGAGCGGCCTTGTACCTGTTCTAAGTTCTGTAGTATTATCCTTCAGGTCGTCGAAAGTGATTTCCAACCCTACCCAGCGGTGCGACAGGATTGCATAGCCCTCTTGGCGAAAGCTACTTTGATCGCCATTGCGTAATTCAAAGGAAGTCGTGTCAAGAAGCCGCATGTTGAGTCGCGAACAGAGAATAATGGATGCTCAGACGAGGAATTATTTGCTTAACGAATATGGAGCATGCAAGAGAACCGCGAGGGAGAATGCGCAAATATTATAGTCAACCAGCCCGTGCAATATAGGTATAGTCAATCCACATCGCGTGTGGCAGATCCGGTGATTGCATGAGTACGCTAGCGACATCCGCCTTCCAAAATCTAAATATAGAGAACATGAACATTAAGCCTTCCCAAATTATTCTGAGCGTGGATTGGCTAGCCAAATCTTTTTCAATGACGCTTCAAATCTCTTACGCCAAGAACAGTCTGCTCTGCGCGGCTTCAGGGGCTACCCCACTTGATGTCACGGAGCTGAAGTGTGATTCGAATGAATATACGGGCAGTTTGATTCAGAGGAGTCTCCAGCTAGTGCTCAATCCTCCCAATATTCACAACAGACTCCATGCGCCGCCTCAGAATGTTCACGAAAACAAGAGGATTAAACTCTAGCTACAGTTTGTATGCATGTAAATAGAATGGATAACGTAAAGCTTAAAGGGCGACATGAGGACTTAAATTGAAAATTGAAATGAACTTGGTATAAGTAGCTGCTCTTTAACGGTTAATGTAACAAGGGCTAGAGTGCCTAACTAGGTACTAGGGCCTGGAACTGTGTCATATTGCATATAATCATCTATACTTAGATTCAAGGGGGCCATACTACCTAGTCTAGCTTGCTCCCTTCAGCTCTAGCGGCAACTAGAGATCAAAAGCTACGCTTTCACTCATCAGCTATTATCGCAATATCGCGTATTATTGTCCCTTTTTGTAAGAAGGGGTAGCTGAATTTGCAGATCGATAGATAATTCACACAATATAAATGGCAACGGATATATGCTCGTGAAACAGTTAATCGAACGTTGTAAACTTAGCTAATATTTACTACAGTTGCCAGCAATGTTTACAAATAGAAACCGATATCTAGCTTTATCAGGCTGCCTTAATACTTTTGTTACTTGGGATTTGGTCACTATACAATTGCAGAACAAGTTCATCGGCTTCTCATCGAATTAAATACTGATACGGAGTAGTGTTATAAGTCCTATACGACCGACTTACTCTAGTCCGAAATGAGTAGTGCCTTGTGTAGGGCACATTGGCGGGGAAAGCTGGTAAACGCTACGTCATCTTACATTTGTGGGTTGGAGTCACTTGTCTTCGACGCCCTTTTACCCTCTACTATATGTTGAGGATAATTCCTATAAGAACAAAGAACGGTACTAAAAAGAAATATCCTATCACTGCATAGTCATTGACCGATCGAAGCGTCGGTTTCCAATTTGTGTGAGTATCTGGTATCGTTTCAAGATAAGTCCACAATGGCAGCTTCCAAAATCGTTCTCTTCGACTTAGGAAGCAGTGGTCCCAAGAATAGATCGTGGAACTTAAACGCATGGAAAAGTATATCTTTCCCTAGAATTGGCATCGATTCATGCTGATAAACCTAGCCCGATTCTTGTTGAATTACAAAGGACTGGACTATGAGACAGAATGGGTATTGTTTCCGTCCCCTGCCCCCTGCAACTACTAAAGGCAGACAAGTCGTTAATATATGGGCAGCTCGAGTACCCAGATATCAAGCCGAGACTTCAAGAACAGTAAGTAAACCTCTACCAGGTCTGTCGAGTCACTGCTGGGGAGTGACAGCAGGTTAATGCTTACAACTCAGTTTCCCTGACGAGGATATCAAACTATACACTATTCCAACAGCAATTATGACCGATGGCACTTATATAATGGACTCGTGGAACATTGCGAAGTTCATTGAGAAGAATTACCCTTCACCGGACCTGCACTTGGACTCGCCTCTTCGAGAGAAAGTGGAAGGTCACTTGGTGTCTGGCCGCGCAGCCTTGAAACCTATTTATGTCCCGAATGTCGTAAGGCGTCTCTTAAAGGAGTGTAACCATACCTACTGGCATGAAACGCGCTCAAAATTACTAGGCATGCCTATAGATCAGTTTGAAAAAGAGCATGGCGGAAATGGAAAACCCTATAAGGCGGCCGCACCCGATTTTCAGGCCGTCACAACCGTACTGAAAGAGAACCCCGAGGGGCCTTTCTTCATGGGTTCGACCATCAGCTATACAGACTTTATTTGGGCAGGGTTCCTCATTTTCTGTCGTAGGATTGGGGATGACATGTTCCAGTCGGTCTTGGAGGCTACGGGTGATGCAGCCGTGCATTTGGATCTACTACGTGCACTCGAACCTTGGTCCGAGAGAGATGACCATTGAATTGTAATCCACGACGAACGGCACTCTCTATATATTTTATATGTGACCGGGGCTCGATGTTAAGGGCTTGGAACTTAGTCAATTCAACTAATAATTCTCAATGGTTCTCTATGGTTCTTCCTTTCAGTCAGGAATCTGGCCTTCTACTTAGTATTTATGCTTGGTCTCAGAAAGCCTCCTTTGCGCACTAATCTTATTGTTGGTTCTGTCCCTGCAGGACAGCGGAGTCCGCGTGACCTTATCGCCGACCAATCTCTATCTCCATCTGCAGGTTGCATCAACAGTATATTAGCTAGCGCCCACGGAATTATCTCTTCGCTCCTTTACTACGTACAATCGCTTGCTTTTTGTTCCTTCAGTGAGAGCCCCAAGTGATTTGAACAGCATAGTTGTGAATATTATCAAGTGCTAAGTACATAGGTCCAAATTTTCTTTGTTTTTTCCCCCACGCAGCTTATGCTAAAATATTGAATGTTCCCTTACCCGCCTGCATCGCACTATCCGGAAGCTAACTCTCGCACCGAGATCACTCCTACGCGATGGGCCATCAGTTAGCGCGCGCCAAGAGTTACCTGCAGTTTGACCGTGTTCGCCTCCTAATTTGGCTACATAAAACGCTCAAAATAATGCCACTGTAATCATACCTCCCGCGGAAGCTTGGCAGCCAAGCCGCACCAGGGGTCAGACACTGCATCCTACTGCAGTGAGATAAAAAGCCCCCATCCCCCACTCCAGGAAGGCATGGATGAGTTCTGGAGATTGGTCTTTCACCGACGCGCTAAGCCCAACTCCTGAGCAGAGTCCTCGGAACTCTCAGCTCATTATGGACTCGAATCATAGCGAATATGAGCTCTTTCGTGGAAATCTCAGCTTAAAGTCCGCGGACAAGCGTGGGGCATACGAGACGTTGACCCTGACCAATAATCCTCCTATTGAGACTCAAGTGGTGGCCCAATCTAATGAGCCCGCATCATGGACCCTAGAACTTATCACCCTTGCTCTAAGTATTCTGTTCTTTGCTGCACAGGTAGCAACCCTAGTATGGGTAATGGACAAACCTTATTACCAAGTCTGGAGAGTGCCGTTGTCTCTAAACGCAGTGATCGCTATTCTCACTACAGCCTCCAAAGCAAGCCAATTGCATTCCGTCGGCGAAGCCATTGGCCAGTTGAAATGGGTTGATTTCAAGACTGCCCCCCGTCGCCTTAGGCAGTTCGAGTTATACGATGCTACGAGTCGTGGACCCCAGGGGGCCGTCGAGTTTATTCTCAAAGGAAGATGGGGTCTGGCTACAGTGGGCGCTTTCGTCATCATATTCGCTCTGGTAGCGGATCCGTTTACGCAACAGGTGGTTGAGCTCAAGGCCCAGAATGTCACCACACCTGATGACGCAGCGGTTTTCGGTTTCACCCGTGGTTATGATACAAACCCACCCCCGACGGGTCTGAATACCGCTGGTAACCCAAGCAGTTAGTTCCCTAAGTTCGTATTCCACCCATCGTCCATATTGTTAACCGACAAGAATAGTCTCGTCTAGGGATCCTGGTATCCAGGGAGCCATTCTAAGAGGGATCTATAACATCAAGTCTCCAGACGAATTTCAGTGTGGAGGAGCCTGTAGTTGGGATGGGACTTACACATCCCTTGGGTTTTCAAGTTCTTGCAGAGATGTCAAAGAGGCGGCAGAGGCGACGAAAGTCTGTTCCAAGGAAGGACCTGCTGGGACCATATTCTGCAATTATACGACTCCCAACAATATCCATTTCTCGACAGAGTACGTCTTTACCGATTCAGCTACAGCACTTATAGTTGCTGTAAATGACACATTCTTTCCCTCCATCAGCACTTCTCCCCACCGCGTGCCAGTCGATTTCCTCCAAGTCGCTGTGTTTCAGTCAAATAGCGGCGAGGATTCCGGCTTTAATGACCCGGGCATTCGGGCAGACAATATAACAGAATGTACACTGTCATTGTCATTGCATGAGTATTCGAATATTACCGCAAATGGATCTCAGCTTCTTTTTGCTCACAAATCCACAAGGCTGGAACCTGGTTGGTTTGACGTCGATCTCATTAGCCTTCGCAATATCACGTTCAACCAGTCAGAGAGCGGACCAATAGACCCGCCTTTTGTTATTAACGCCTATGACTGGGCTAGTATGGTTCTATTCTTCGAATCGAATTCCTTTACGTCCCACATCATTTCTGGGAATGCTATCAAAGGGAAGGATACCGACCGGGTAGGGACTGGAGTAGCATTTCTCAATGCTGATGTCCCGACTGTGTTCTCGGCCCTCTCTAGATCCATGACGGATTATTTGCGGTCTCTTAGTAAGGGTCCAAACGTAGAAATGGCACACGGGGCTCGTGTAGAATCAGTCGTCTATGTCCGCATTCGTTGGCAATGGTTGATACTACCACTTATTGAAGAATTGGCCGCTTTGGTATTCGTCATTTGGGTTATCATATACAACAAACGACATCATATACCGGGATGGAAATCATCCGCCTTAGCCGTTTTGGCGTATAGTCTTGACAAAGACAATTTGTTGGTGACGGCGTTCCCGGGTCCTAAGGCAGTTGAGCAGCATGCGAAGGATGTTGACGCCCAGTTAAAATAGAGAAGGATTCGTTTTCTGTGCAACGTAGATTCTCAAGATTCTTAGTATTTGGCTTCTATAATGACAATATATCTCGAGAATCCTTAATATATAGAAAAGTAAGGGTTATAGCAACGCTAGTGGGTTCGCTAGATAAGTGCACTAGGCATGCAGAATGCAAAGAATAAGGTAACCCCCCCTGTTATGGGCTATCGCCTTACGGGCCACCCAGCTACCGATTTTTATAGGTTAAATTATTATTTTTTAACGCGTTTTTCCTCTATTAATCTTTAACCTACAATTATTTATTTATTATTGATTAAATTGTTTTTTTTTTACTTTTTTTAACAATAATAGCTATTAAACAGAAAAAACGCGCTAAAGCTACGCTTTATATAATTAAGCTTAGATTATTTATTTACGCTGCCGCTAAATAGTTTGTTATACTTCGGTTATATTTATACTACTGCTTTAAAAATATACTTATTAAAAAAAAAATAAATAAAAACTTTTAAAGCTTATTTTTATACTTTAAAAGCTAATTAGCTATTTAAGCTATTAGTTAAATAAAGCTAAACTTTATATTTATATTAATTAAATTTTAAGCAATTGTTTAACTAATATTTTAAATTTTAAACTTTTTAAAAATGTTTAATAAAATATAGTACTACTATTATATAGCTTAAAATTTATATATAAAAACTATTAAAGCTTAAATAATTAGCTATTTAAAAGTTAATAAAGCTATTATTATTAATATTAACTTATTTTTTAATTGTTTAAAAATTTTTTAAATAGTTTATATATTTAAAAACTAGTTTTATAATATTAATAAAATAAATATAAGCTAAAACGTTAGCTTTAACTACTAAATAATTATTAAAAATATTAAATAAAAAGCTATTAAAAAAAACGTAAATTAAAAAAAATAAATAACTACGTTAAAATATATTAATATTTTTAATATAGCTTTTTTACTACTTATTATTTTTAAAAACGTTAATATATACGTTTAATAGTTTTTACGCTAAAATAATAAATTATAAAAAAGCTAACAATTTTATATAACTAATAAAAGTTAAACTAATAATTTTATAACTTTTATTTAAATATAAAAAGTTTTTATTTTATATAAAAATATTAAATATAATAATATATAAATAGTTTTAATATATAATAGCTATAATTTATATATTAATAAAAAATTTTAAAGCTTTATTTTTTAAATAAAATATAATTAATATTTTATAAGTTTTATTATAGCTATATAATATAAACGTTAAATATAAAAGTTTTTAATTTATTAAAAAAAAAGCTAAAACTTTTATTTAAATATATAAATTTTATAGTTTTAAAATATAAGCTTTTAAAAAAAAAGTTTTTAAAAATATATTAACAAACTAAGATTAATATATTAACGTTTTATATAATTAAAAACGTTTAAAAAATTATTAAAATTTAATTTTAAAACTATTAAAAAACGTTATTTTTAAAATATATAATATTAAAAAATATAAATATAACTAAAGTATATTTAAATAACTTTATAATAAAAAATAAACTTTTAATATTATAATTTTTAAAAATTATTAATAAAATATATATTAAAATATTTTTAAATAGTTAATAACTATAAAAACTAAATAAAAAATTAACTATTAAATATTTTAGCTTTTAAACGTTTAAATAAAAGCTTTTATATAAAAAAGCTTTAAAAGTTTTAAACTTATAAGCTAACTAAATTACTAAATTAAAATATAAAATATAATTTTTTAAAATAAAAACTATAAAAAAAAGCCTTTTATTTTAAGTTACGTGGTGGAGCCTGGAGCCTGCAAAGTGGACCCTGTGATATATATAGCTGGATTAATAGATTAATGGCTATGCGCGCTATATTAGCTACTTACTTAATTACTTAATTGGGAACCTTATTTACTAGGATCTGCCCCACTACTTATATATATAAAAATACTACTTTAGATAGCTGTTTTTCTTTTTTTTTCTTTTCTACCTTATCTATAAATTTTTTATACAAATATAGCATTTATTATTAAAGCTTTGCCTTTATATATATGCTAAATACAACAATCTATAAATTATTTTTTTATTTATAAGGTATTAGAACTATTTTATAATATTTCTTACTAATATATAAAACTAATACTAAATTAAACTTAAACTAACAAAATAATATAAATACCTAAAAAAAAGCAGCTTTTAAGCAAAAAGTACGTAAATAAGTATAAATATTTTTAAAAAACTTATAGTTGCTTATTATCTATAAAAATAAGATTTTTAATTTCGATATAAAATAAAAAGCTGGCTTATTTTATATTATAAATAGCTTTTTTAGTAGTTTTAATATAGCTACTTTAAAATATAATAATAAAAAAGTTATAATAACTAGTTTAGCCTAAAAGTATAAAAAATAAATTAAAGATTTTAACTTTAATAAAAAACAGTTTTAAAATAATATTAAAATATCTTATAATACTATTAATTTTTTTATTTAAAATTATAAAGCTTTATTTATTAAAAATAATAAACTTATATTTTTTTTTACTTCTATTTTTAAAAAAAATAAAAAAGTATAGCTATAGGTAAACAAAATAATTAACAAAAAAATTTTTAACAATATAATAAAAAAACTTACTGCTTTATTTGTTAAAATAAAAACTAGAATTATAATAATAGTAGCTTTTTAATAATATGCTATAAATATATATATTTTTTTATATTACACTAATATATAAATAAATTGTTTTATATTTTAAATTAAAAAATTTAAAAGAATAACAATTTAATAAAACAAATAACTTATAATAATAAATAATTGCTATTTAAATTTAATAACTAAACATTTTAATAAAATAGTAAACCGCTTTTTTACTAAAATAAAAAACATAACTATTAAACATAATTATTTATAATAATAAATAAACAAATTTAATTAATAAGTTATTAATTTTTTAATATAAGTTTGCAGAAATATTTTAAGATTTATTTATACTAAAAAAAGTATACGTAAATTTATAAAAATATTTATTTTTATTTTTTATAATAATAAAAATAAAAATAATATTAAATTTAAAATATAGATTTATAGTATACGAAACTAATTAATTATTAATAATAATTAGTTTGCTAATAACGCTACTAAAATGATAAATATTAAAGCATATATAAAAAGCAAAATTATTAAATATTTATTTTTATATTTAGCTAATATTTATTTTAATATATTAAAAACCTTTAAAGCTCTGTTTAACTATTTAAAAAAAAGCTAAAATTAAATAAAAGTTTTTTAATTTTAAAAATTATAAACTAGCTAAGTTTCCTAAATTTAAAACTAACTTTGTTAAACTAGCAAATAAAGTTTAATTAAAAAAAAAAAGTAGAAAAAAAGTTTTAAAAATAAAATATTTAGCTTTTATTTAGCAAACGAAATTTTTATTTTTTATTTTAATAAATAAGTTATATTCGATTAATATATAAAGCTATATATTTAAATAATATATTAATTTTACGTTAATAATTAAAAACATAATATTGCTTATAAAATAAGCTAGAACTAAAATATTTTTTATTTTAACGTTAATTAAAATTTGCAAAATTTTTATAACAATAGTGCTAGCAACTTTATTACTTGTTTTGTTACTAATACTAATAATCTAGCTAAAACTTAATTTTTTAAACTTAATATTAATAAAATACAAAAGCTTATTATAAAAAATAAATGTTTTATATACTAATAATAAAAGTATATTATTAAGGATTATTTATTAAAAAGTAAAATAAATGCTATAAATCGTAAAGTATACGTTGCTGCTATTATAGCTAAATATAGTTATATATTTTTTCTTTTTTTTAATTTTATATTTTATTTTAAATTAAAAAAATTAAAGATAAAAAGTTAAAAAAATAAGCTTAAAAAAAATAAACTTTTTTTTAAAGAATATATTTTTAAAAAAATATAATAAAATAAATTTAATAAACTAGTATATAAGCAAAAAACTTTTTTTATATATTAATATAATATGTAGTAATAAATTATTTTTAACTTTAAAATTTTTTTTTAAAAATATAAAAATAAGCATATATATAAGTGAGATGAAAACTCAGGGAGTGCAACTGTACTATATTCAAAGATGAGGAAGGAAAGTGTGTGTTTGTGGGCGCAGCCAACAATCGCACACTTTATCCTTCCGTGGGCAGTTGCACTGCCACACACAGCCACAGCCTTTGTGGCTGTGCAGACCTTCGGTCTGCAACACCCATCTAGGTCTGTGTCAATAAGCGTAAATAAAAAATTTGCAAAAAAAATTATAAAACTATTTAATTTATTTATAATTATAAAATTTAAACCTAAACTTATTAATAAATATAACGGTTAAAAAAAATAAAATATTATTAAATCTTTAATAGTAACTTTTTAAATATAAAAAAGAACTTTTAAAAATATATTTATACTTATTATTAAATAATAATAATATAAAAAGTCACGGATGGCTGACCTGGACAGATGGGCGGACCCTGCAGGGCCCACCTACCCTGCCATTAATTACATAACTAGCCCACCGTGTACACACAAATCTTTTTATATACGAAATATAGCTATTCTACTTTTCTAGTTCTCTATTCTACGATTAATATATAAATAGGACTTTAACTAGGAGCTTTGCCTCTATAAAAAATACTAATTATAACAATTATAAAATTAACATATATACTACTAATTAATTTTTTAATTTTTTAATATTTTTAACTAATATATATTTATAGATTAGCTATAGCTTATACCGAACTAATTAAAAATTATACTTTGTTATTTTTATTAAAAAATATAATTTTACTTAAATATAAAACTAAATTAAAGCTAAAGCTAAAATTTATTTTTATTATTATAGCGCGTAATAATAACAAAAGCGTTATAATAAAAAAAGCTTACAATATTATACGTAAAAAAGTTATATTTAACTTATTTAACTTAATTAATTTGTTTTTATATAAATAAAAAAATCTATTTATTAATAAGTTTAAACATCGTTTGTTTATTAAACTTACTATTACTATATTTTTTAATACTTTTAAAAATATTATTAACAAAAATAGTAACATTTTTAGTAACGCTATAAAATATTTATTAATTTTTATTTATAAACAATTTAAACAAACTTATACTAATAATAAAAAATTTTAGTTTAATTAATATAAATAAACTATTAATAATGTTTATAAATATATTAAAAAATAGTTAACTTAACTTATTATAATAAGCTTAAAAATAAGCAAACTAAAATTTTATTTTAAACTTATTATAAATATTAGCTAAAATATATTTATTAACTTTAATAGCTATATAAACTAAAAAGCTTTTAATAACTATTATATTAAAAATTAGAAAGCTTTATTTTAAAAAATAAAAACCTATATATTATTAGTTTACGTTTAAAACGTAGTAATATAAAATATTTATTTTGCTATATTAATTATTAATAATAATTTAAATAATATTATAAAAACTATAAAGCTTATTTATTAAAAATAAATTAAAAGTATTAAACTTTTAAATAAATAAATTATTAAACTATAAAAAAAAAATGCTTAAAAAAAAAAAAAGCTAGCTAAATTTTATGTTTTAATTGCTAACTTAATAGTTTATAACTATGTTTATATACTTTTAGCTATAAATATTAATAAAAAAAAAAAAAAAAAAATTTAACAAGGTTAAAGTTATTACTTTTTATAATAACTTAATTTAAAATAAAGTTAAATTTAAAGTTTAATATTAAGTATAAACTAATTAACTTAAAACAAATAAAAATTAGTTCGTTAATAATTATACTAAAATAACAAATATTGAGTTTTATTTAAATAAAACTATTATAAAAAACTTTTAACTTTATTTTAATAATATATACTTAAAATAAATTAAAATTTCTAAAAAATTAATAAAGTACTTTTTTTAGTAATATTTTAATTTTAACAAAAAAAAAAAAGCTTAAATTAAATAAACTAGTTTAAAACTTAAATTTTTTATAAATTTCTAAAACTTTAAAAATACTTTTATTTATTTAATTAATAAACGTATATTAGCTAAATTTTTATAAAAAAAAAAGTTTTATGTTTAACTATTTATTTAATTAAAGAACTAAGTTATAACTATATATTTTAATAAAAAAACGGATTTTAAAGTTTTATTTTTTTATATAAAAAAAATTATATATAATTTAAAAAAAACTAATATTAAAAGCAAATAAAAAAAGTCGAATACTAATATAAAAACTATAAATAATATTTATAATATTAGTACTTATATTTAACCTAAGTTTTTAAGTTTGTTTACTTTTATTATTAAAACAACTTTATTTAAAATATATCTATAACCTAATTTCGAAAAAATAAAACGTTTAATATAAAAAAGCAAATATTTTATTTATTATAAATATAATTATATTAATAAAAAATATCTTTTAAAAATAAAAGTTAAAGCTAAAAAAAAGCTTATATTATAGTATTATATATTTGCTATAACTGTAATATTAAAAAAAAAAAAACGAAAAAAAAATAAAAAAAAAAGTTTAACTTTAAGTAGCATAAACTTTTTTTTAGAAAATTTATTAATAAAAATAATTAAAAATAGTACAAAAAACTTTTTAACCTTATATTTAAAAAAAGAATTTTTTTTTATAACTAATAATATAATATTAAATAAAAAAACTTTTATTATAAATAATTACTTCGCTAATATAAAAATAAACAAATATTTATTTATAAATTTTAATATTATTAAATATATAATTATTTATTTAAAAGCTATAGTTATAAATAACTTTTATAAAAAAGCTATTTTTAGTTATAACTTTAAAATATTTTAAAATATTAATAAAACAATTATTATAAACTTTTAACTTTAAAAAAAAACTTTTAAAAATATACTACTAATAATAATATAAATAAAATATAACATTATTATAAAAAGAATTTTTTATAAAATATATAATATATTATTTAATTTATGCTAAAAAAACTATATTTTTCTATTAAAAATACTTTTAAATTATAAAAAAATTATAGCAGAACTTTTAATAAAAAACTACTATTTAAAATAGTTTATTAAAGTTATTAAACTAATAACACTATATTATTATAAATTTCTAACTATAAAAAATTATAATAACTTAAATAATAATTTAGATAATATATTAAATGTTAATTTAAAAAAAAAATATTAAAATATTTAAACGTTATAAAAATAAAAGAAAAAATTTAAAAGCTAACCTACTATTTATACTACTAAAAAAAATAATTAATAAAATAAAAATAGCTAATAAAAAATATATTATTTTAGCTACTTAAAAATATATATATTAGCTAGACTTAAAATTAATATTTTAACTTTATAAAAAACGCAAAAAGTTTTATAGTTTTTTTTATTAAAACAAAATAATAATAAAAATATATAAACAATTAAATAATAAAACAATATTTTATTTTTAATAGCGCCCTTATAATATATTAAAACTTTATTTATTATAAAAATATAACGCTTAAAAACTATATTAGTTATAAAAAAATATTATAAAATAGTATAAACATTATTTAATTACTAATATTATTAGTATAAAAACTACTTTTTTTTTATATATTATAATATAATAAAAAATACCAGTTTATATTATTAATATATACAAAATAAATTTAATTATACAAAATAAAAATAAAAACAAACTATTTTAAAAAAAAAAAAAACGAAAAGCTAAAAAAAAAAGCTTAAAAAATAGTATTTAAAAAGTATTAACTTTTATTACGAACGTTTAATAAAATAAACTTAAATATTTTATTATTTAATTATTTTATTAATTACTAAATTAAGTTTATTTTAAAAAAAAGCTAAAACAATATATTTAATAGCTTATTATATTATATATTTTTAAATAAATTAAAAGCTATTAAAAAATATATTATAAAAAACTTAAAAAAAAAATTTATTTAACTTAATAATATATTATTTGTTACTTTTGTTTTATTTATTTTAAAAGCTAATAAAGGTTTAAAATTTTATATAAATTATAAAGAAATTAATATTTTAACTAAAAAAAATTAATATCCGATTTTTTTAATAAATAAAATATTAGCTTAAATTATTAAATTAAAAATCTTTATAAAAATTAATATTTAATAAATATTTAATAAAATATAAATATACCTAAATAATAAAAACTTAATAACTTTTAAAATAAAATATAACTTTTATAAATATAAAGTTTTACTGTTTAAACTATTAAATAGCTTAACTATTTTTTAAAAATATATTAATAATATTTTAAATAAATATTTAAATAACTTTTATAGCATATATATTAACAATATTTTAATTTTTTTT
>JADKYC010000282.1:0-19024 GCA_019843955.1 Xylaria sp. 218_066 | reverse complement strand
TACAACTCATGTTACGCGGAGTAATAAAAAGAAGAAAGGAGGACCTAAGGGAACTATCGGTATAAGATTGGAACTACGGGATTACCTAAAGGCTGGAACTACTCCAGCCTATGGTAACGGAGGCTTCATAATAGGACTATGTCCAAAGGAAGCCAGGATGTATTCTAGTGAAACTATTAAGGAAGGGTCCGGGATCCGGCCACTTGAACTCCCTAAAAAGTTCACTAAGTTGGTAAGTATTTGTGAGCGACGGACAGGAGAATTCAAAGTAAGCGACATATACACTCTAATGTTCAACATAGAGATGTATGAGGCCGCCTACAAAAAATTAAAATCTAATCCCGGAAATATGACCCCAGGTATCAAACAAATAACTCTGGACGGAATATCTAAAGAGGTATTTCAAACAATAATAAAATCTATGAAAGACGAAACGTTTCGATTCGAACCAGGTAGAAGGGTTGATATCCCGAAACCAAACGGAAAGACCAGACCACTAACAGTTGCACCTCCTAGAGATAAGATAGTCCAAGAAGTAATGAGAATGATAATGGAGGCAATTTTCGAACCGACCTTCTCTGAAAACAGCCACGGATTTAGACCAAATAGAAGCTGTCATACAGCTCTAAGACAGGTTAAAACCCAGTTCGGAGGGGCCTCCTTCTACATAGAAGGAGACATATCTAAATGTTTCGATAGTTTCGATCATAATATATTAATAGACCTAATTAGAGAACGTATCAACGACGAACGGTTTATAAGATTAATCTGAAAAACCCTAAAGGCTGGATATGTTGAATTTAACAGGTCAAAATTATCTATAATCGGAACTCCCCAAGGTTCTATTATAAGCCCTCTATTATCTAATATCTATCTAAATAAATTAGATTTGCTTATTAAAGATATGAAGTTAAACTTCGACAAAGGTAGAGGGGCCAAAATAAATCCAGAATATAAACATTTAGATTATTTAAGACAAAAAGCATTGAAAGATGACAATCCAATCGAAGCTAATAAAATTCTAAAAGAAATGCAAAAAATCAAAGCCAGACTTCCTAACGACGCGAATTTCCGTCGTATGTATTACGTAAGATATGCAGACGATTGAATAATCGCGATCAGAGGATCTAGATCAGAAACAGTTGATATACTGAACTCTATCAGAGAATACCTAAAAGATACATTAAAATTAGACCTTAGTATGGAGAAAACTCTTATTACTAATCCAAGATCTAACCCGGCACTATTTTTGGGTACTCTAATAAAAATTTCTCAACACACTTACTTCAATAGAGGTAAGAATGGACAGAGAATAAAATCAATCAGTCAACTAATTATGACAGCACCTCTGGACAGAATCTATAAAAAACTGGAATCAGCAGGATTCTGATCGACTGCGGAAAGAAGAAGTAAACCCAGAAATCTATGATACCACCAATCCAAGGACGCTATAATCTTACTATACAACAGTGTTCTAAGAGGATACCTAAACTACTACAGCTTTGTAAATAACTACGGTAGAGTAGCAGCTTCTATAGAATGAGTATTGAGGAATTCTTGCGGTCAACTTTTGGCTGCTAAACTAAGACTGAAGAACACCTTAGGGGTTATCAGAAAATTCGGAGTAGATTTCAAAGGTGACGACAATGTCGCATTCTTTAAACCCGAATATAAAATAAACCCCCTGAGACTTCAAGATAGGAAAAATTAAAACCGATTTAAAAGCATTATATGCCTCAGGAATTTCTAACGCAAGCTTAGATGGACTTGCATGTAGCAAATGTGGATCGGATGTACAAGTGGAAATGCATCATGTGAGAAAACTATCAGATCTAAACCCGAAACTATCTGAAATAGAAAGGATCATGGTTAAAAAGAGAAGAAAACAAATACCACTATGCAGACCATGCCATATGGAACATCACCGTCTTTCCACCGAATCTAGAAACAGAGACAATAAGGCGAAACGACTCAAGAGCAATCATAAGTGCTAACTTATAGAAAACCATACGAATCATCTGGAAAGCCGTATGATAAGAAATTATCACGTACGGTTTGGGAAGAGGTGAATCTCCCCAGTAGAATAAATAGAGGAATTTACCCACTTCACATTAGAATGGAGCTTAGTGGTCCAGGTGTACAATATATTGCTGATAATCAATTATATAATAGTATAATAACTGCTCATGCGATATTAATGATATTCTTTATGGTCAAAAAAAATTATTTATTTAATTTTAATTTGGTGCAAAATGGGAAGGTAAAAAACGATAATAACCTTATTATAATAACAAGTAATAATTACCCTCAGGGTAATAAAGACCCAAAAGGTAATAAAGACCCAAAAGGTAAGTATGTTAAGATTGTAGTGAAGGATCCTTATAATAATAGAGATATAATACTTAAAGTGTCTAAGAAACAAAAAGGTGTTTATATATGGGAAAGTTTAGATGGTAAACATATGTATGTAGGTCATTCTATTAACTTGTATAATAGAATAAGTTCTTATTTTATGCCCTCTATTCTTAAAACTAAAGCGCGTAGAGTTCTACGTCATTTTAATAAACATGGTTTTAAAGATATGAATTTAATTATTTATATTTTGGATGAAAAATCTAGTTTAGAAGAAGTAGTACATTTAGAGCAACATTTTATTGATAGTTTAAAGCCAAACCTTAATGTAGATTTAGTAGCTAGTAGTTCTGGATATCATGAACCGATGAGACAGGAAATACGAGATAAACTCCGTAAACAAAGGGGTACGCCTATTTATGTCTATGATGTTGAAGATCTTACTTTATTATATATATTTGAATCTAAACAACACATGTATAATTCAATAAATATTCATCATACTTCTTTAAATGATTGTATAACTTTAGGTTGCTTATACTTAGACACTTTTTTATTTTCTTTAGATTTAATAGAGGAATCAACTAATACTAATTTACTTAGTTTAGATCAAATTCAGAAATTAGTAGTTGATAAACGGGAAATATTTAATGTTAAACATCCAGCAGCTAAAGCTATTTTAGCTGAGTTTAAAGAGGATAATCGAAAAAATTTAACCTTTCATTCTTTAAACAGTTTAGCTAATCACCTTAAAGGTGACCGTCAAGTTATAAGAGAATACTTAAAAGGGGTAAAATCTGGTTATTATCGGGGTGTATGAAAATTTACCTACAAAAATTCAAATTAACCTTCGCAGCGTTGCACACAAGATTCCGAATTAAAATTAAATAAAGGCATGGCCGGGTTAGACAGAAATATCTAACTTTCTTTTCACTATATGCTGGAACTCCTTTAGAGCTTTTGAAACTAGTACTGCAGACTTTCTTTTAAAAGAAAAGCGGCAGAATACAGTAACATTTAAAAGATTAGGTAATCAGCCGGAAGCCAAAGATAAGAGGGCTCATTGTAGCATTAAACACTTTTATTCAGTAGGATCCTCAGAGACTACACGTGAAATACCTTAGTAAATATGTTTTCTTATCTTACCGTTTTAGTACTGTTTGCTAAGCTTCACGACTTTTAATATAGAACGATTATGAAAATATAAAGATTAGCATGCCAATTTGAAATAATATTTTCTTTTTTTGTTTTATATCTTCTTATTTTAAAATTTCTGCTATATTATTAGTTGAGGGAGCTTCTACCGCTTCACCTGAAGAAGTGGAAGCTCAAAAAGCTAGACTAAAAGAAGCAGAAAGAAAATTAGAGGAGAGCCGTGAAGAGCGTGAGCGTACAAATAAAAAGCATTCTCAAGAACAAGACGATAATGACCCTAACCAAGAAAATACTGTAAAGGAACTTGAAGGCTGAGATGATCTTATAGACTTAACTAAGAGAACCATGGTGGAAATAATTAACTGATTGGCTAATTAGTTAATTAATTCTAATTTTATTTAATTGTTTAAATTTATTTTCTCTTTGATAGTATCTTTAGGGAGCTGGGCCTGCCCCTTTTAGTGTTTTTTTTTGTAGATTAATTAAGAGTATTTTGCGTGCTACATATTTAAAGGTAAAGATATAGTCCGTATATTAATGAAAGTTAAGGATAAAAATTGTATGCCTGCTTTAATAGGAGGTTTTGGTAATTTCTTATTACCTTTATTAGTAGGGGGGCCTGATATGGCAAACAAATCAGTCCTCCTTTTTTCTTGTACTTTTAGTTTAATTGTAAACTCATTATTATACTTTTTTAACAGGTCCTCAATAAAATTAAGAGCTTATTACAGTACCTCTGCAAATACGAATGTAAATATTAACCATAATAATATCCAGAATTTAGGTTCTTACTTAGCCGGTTTATTTGAAGGAGATGGACATATTTGAATTCAAAAACAAAAAGGTAGTAAAGCTCAGAATCCAAGATTTTGTATAACTTTTAGTTTAAAAAATGAGGCTTTATGTAAAAAATTATTAGATATTATAGGGTCAGGGTTTATTAGATATAAACATGGAGATAATGCTTGTGTTTTAGTTGTTTCACCTGTTGTAGGTTTAAAAAAAATTGTAAATTTAATTAACGGTGAATTAAAAACACCTGCTTTTTGATGTGGGATATCAATTGTGTGGGTGAAAAAACTATCAAACTCCGGGGACTACTTAAAGCTTACGGTACTAAGCCAAATGCGAAAGTATTTGTGTGGCTGAACTAATTACTCAGGTATAGTAACAAGCCGTAAGATGATGGAAACAGAAATAGGGAATCGCGGATCTAAATCAATAGTAAGTTTAACTTTATTTCATCCAAGCCAAATAAAACATATTATTGTAAAAGAGCAACGAGTAGACGGTAGTTACATTGGAACTCTCTGTGTACAAAAAAAATTCCAATGTTAAGGTGTACTCTAATGGGTCTTGAAAGAGACTATCGAGTCAGAATCCTTTCTAATCAACTAAATAACGTAAGATTCAACTCTTCAATAAATAAGGTGGAGACTCAGTCTAATATTAATCCTTGATTCTTAACTGGTTTTGCAGATGGGGAAGCTAGTTTTTTAGTGAATATTTATAAAAGTAGTGCTCATCTGAGCGGTTGAGGAGCTCGTGCGACTTTTCAGATAGGGCTACATAATAAGGATATATCTGTTCTTAATGATATTAAATATTATTTTGGAGTGGGTAGTGTAGCTACAAAAACTAAGGGTTGTGTTTTTTATGTACAAGCTATTAAAGATTTGGATGTTATATTAAATCATTTTGATAGTTACCCTTTAGTTACTAAAAAATACGCTGATTATCTTTTATTTAAATTAGCCATTAATTTAATTAAAGAGAAAGCACATTTAAATTCAGAAGGGTTACGTAAACTTGTAGCAATTAGAGCATCTCTTAATTGAGGTCTTCCTTCTGATTTAGAGGTAGCCTTTCCCGGTATTGTTCCCTATCCTAGATCTGAAGTTTCTAATATTTCAATTAAGGACCCTGAATGGCTAGCAGGATTTGCTAGTGCTGAGGGATGCTTCCTTGTAAAGATTACTAAATCTGCTACTCATCTTTCAGGTTACCAAGTAAGTTTAATTTTTAAACTAACTCAACATATTAGAGATGAACTACTAATAAGATCTTTAGTTAACTATTTAGGATGTGGTACAATTTCTCAATATGATTCTGCTATAGAATACAGGGTAACTAGATTTAGTGATTTAACTGACAAAATTATTCCTTTATTTCAAAAATTTCCAATACAAGGAGTAAAGTTCTTAGATTATAAGGATTTTGTAAAAGTTATAGAATTAATGAGTAACAAACTCCATTTAACTCCAGAAGGGTTAGAACAAATTAAATTTATCAAAGAAAATATGAATAAAGGAAGAGAGTAGTGAGGATTTAAATTGTCGACAAGGGAGGGCGCAAGCTCTCCTTAGGTTGATCTTTATTTAGTTGAATGATAAATCTGATCGCCATGAAAATACATCAACTTCATAGCTTAATAGATTGATTAAATAAAAATCATAATGCTCAACTAGAAAAATTACCTTTAAATAAAGATAATTTAGAGAAGAGTAGTTGATTAAGTGGATTTGTAGATTCAGATGGAAGTTTTTCTGTACAATATACTAAAACAGAAAATGGTGCAAAAAAAAGAAAAATTTCTTGTAGATTGAGAATAGAACAAAGAATGTTAGATCCTTTCACAAATGAAAGTTATTATGATATTTTGAATCAAATATGTTTATTCCTAAATTGTAATTTATGTACTAAAACTCAGAAATCTACAAATAATACTTATTATACTTTAGCCGCATCTAGTAAAGTATCTTTAGTTATTCTAATAAATTATTTTAATAACTATCCTTTATTTTCAAGTAAGTATTTAGATTATAAAGATTGAGAACAAGTAGCAAATTTACTTATTAATAATCAACATTTAACTGCTGATGGAATAAATACAGTAGAACTTGTAAGAAGTCGTATGAATACAAAAAGAATTGAATTTAATTGAGATCATTTAAATAATTTTTATTACTAAACATTTATTATAGGCATTTTATATTTATTTTGAGCTCCCTAATAAGAAGGGGCCCTGGCCCTGGCCCTGGCCCTGGCGCCGCTTATAAAAAAAAATGTATTTTTTTTTATTAGCCGGAGCTTTATTTTTTATTTATTTTGTATTCCAAATAAATCTACTTAATTCCCTTATATAAAGGAATAAATGGAATATAATAGGAATAAAAATAAATAAAAAATTTAGGAGCAGCTATAGTATTTTTTTTATATTAAAATAGTATGTAATATTGTTTACAGCAAGGTGATGGTGGGTTTTATTCTAGCCCCCTCCGGGGCCTTGCCCTGGAGCGGGGCAAGCCCGCCAGGGCTAGCGAAGCATTAAAAACTAAGAGAACAAGAAAATAAAATAAGGGAATGCCGTTATAAGATGTAAATTTTATAATTATTATTTTGCTATAAGCATGGAACCTCTCGAAATTGAGTTTTTTACTCAGTCAACAGATGTATTGACACCTAATTGAACAGTTCTAATACTGTTATAAAGTAAATAATATACTGAATTAGTCGTAAAACTAATACATACATGGGAGCATTATGCTGGAAACCAACAAGTATTTTATACTTTAGTAGGATCCTCAGAGACTTTAATAAATTCTTTAGCTAGTAAAATTAATTTATTAAGAATGTATATTAATTATGCATTAATACGCAAAACTCCAATTTTTCTAACTAAACTAGATAGTTAGGTAAAGATAAAAAGTTGGATGAAGACATAGTCCGTTTAGGTAAGAAATTACTTAATTTTAAAGATTCCCTAGATTAAATAACATAAGTTATTGATTACTAATACCTAGTTTATTATTATTAGTTTTTTCTGCCGTTATAGAAGGTGGAGCTGGTACAGGATGAACTATATACCCTGCCAAGTGATTTAGGGAATCACTTATGTGGGGAAAGCTGCCAAACTCCGGGGAAGCCCTAAAACTTTTGGTACCAAACCTGGAATGAAAATTCGGAGGTGGAAAAAGTAATGATTTTTGTAAGGTAACAAGTCAGAAGGTGAGTGAAAACAAAATGGGTAATCGCGGATCTAAGTCAGTAATATGTGAAAGTATTACTGTAAAAGAGCAACGAGTAGACGGTAGCTACATAGATTCTAATTTGAAGCCGCAAAATACTTTAATTAAGAATTCTATGTTAAGGTGTACTCTAACGGGCTTCAAAAGAAGTTATCGAGTCAAAACCCTTTCTAGTATAACAAATAAACGGTTTTATTCTTCTAAAGAGGCAAATTCTAATTTAAATCCCTGAGCAGTAGTAGGGTTTAGTGACGCTGAGAGTTCATTTATGGTTAGAGTTAGAAAAAATTCTAAATACAAAACAGGATGACTAGTAGTGGCTATATTTTCTGTGACTGTCGATAAAAAAGATTTATTTTTATTAGAGTCTCTTAAAGCTTTTTTTGAAGGGTTAGGTAGTATAAAAAAGAGTGGTAATAGTACTTTTAGTTATAGAATAGAATCATCTGAACAAATTATAAAAATAATTTTACCTTTTTTTGATAAATATTCTTTAATTACTGAAAAACAAGGGGATTATCTTCTATTTAAAAAAGTTCTAGATTTAATGAGTACTAAAGAACATTTGACACAAGGAGGATTAGAAAAAATAGTATCCCTGAAAGCTTCTATGAATAAAGGTCTATCCGAGGAATTACAAGCCGCTTTCCCACAATGTGTTCCTACACCTAGACCCGTAATTAATAATAAATTAATCCCAGATCCTGAATGATTAGCAGGATTTGTTTCTGGGGATGGGAGTTTTAAATCTATTTTAAAAAAATCTGAATCAGTTAAAGTAGGATTTCAATCTATTTTAGTATTTCAAATAACTCAGCATGCTCGGGATGAAAAACTTATGGAAAGTTTAATTTCTTATTTAGGATGTGGTTTTATTGAAAAAGATTCTAGAGGTCCTTGATTATACTATACCGTAACGAATTTTTCACATATTCAAGGTAAAATCATACCTTTTTTCCATCAATATAAAATAATAGGTTCTAAATATTTAGACTATATGGATTGATGTAAAATTGTATTTTTAATGCAGAATAAAAATCATTTAACTCCTGAAGGGTTAAACGAAATTATTGCTTTAAAAGCAGGTATGAATAAAGGAAGACTACCTTCTTCTTTTGATTCCACTGCCTACTCTCTGAATACAGAAGATGATTAATTAAATTTTGATTTGATGATCTTAATTCTTTTATCTTTAATTTGTTTTCAAGAATAACCGTTTATTATTATGCTTGATAAATTTGATAGCCGTGCCATTATCAGGAGTACAAAGTCATAGTGGACCTAGTGTAGATTTAGCTATATTTGCTTTACACTTATCAGGTGTAAGTAGTTTATTAGGAGCTATAAATTTCGGCTTGCGCTTACGATTATTAGTTATACTTATATTATGTTATATTTACTTTATTTGCATTATAACCTTCTTATGAATAAATGAGAAAAGTTTTACATTGTTAGTCAAATCTAACGATTATTGCGCAGGGAAAGATTCTTGTGATGAATTGGAGAAAGAAGAGGAATTAAGTAGTGGACGCTCCGCAGGATATGATAATGAAGAAAATCCCCTCGAACCTGAAGAAGACCCTGAAGAACCCGGTAATTCTAAAAAAAAACAGGATTGAGGTCTTATTTTAGGAAGAAAAGGTAAAAACGTTTTTGTCCATCAATTAGCGAATGCTCAAATAAATAGTTGTAAACCTGTAACTTTAAAAGTATTAAATGAAATATTAGCGGCGGCCGCCGCAGGCGGCCAACGCCTTACCCGCTACGCGGGTGCGGCTTATTCTAATATTTTAGTTAGTGAAGATACTTTAAATTCCTTATTAAATATGCCTAAATGAGTCTTTTCGGATTTACATAAACAAAAAACCTTAGATTTAATTTATGAGAAATTGGGCTTACCTCATAGTAAGGTTCAAACACAAGGTGTTTATATATTTACTTGTTTAACAACAGGTCAAAAATATGTAGGTTCATCCTCACAATTATCTTTTAGATTAAAAGGTTATTTAAATCAAACGCATAAAAATACTGGTAAATTAATTCCCTTAATAAAAGAAATAGGTTTATCCGAATTTAAATTAGAAGTAATAAGTTTACCTTATTACTCAGAGTTCAGACCTGAAATAGTATTAGAGCAATACTATTTACTAGATCCTTCTTTTAGTTTAAATACGGTAAGAATCGCCAATAATCCTAGCGGGTCTAACTCTAAAGCTTTATATTTTTATAACCGAGATAAATCTATACTTTATTTTTCCACTACACAACAAAAAGATTTTATATCTAAACTTAATATAAGTCATTTTACATTCACTAAACACCTTACAAAAGGTACTTATTACTTAGGTAAATATTTATTCTTAAGAGAAAGGATTTCTACTGCTAGGTCATCTGATATGACTTTAGCTGAAATAGCTTTAATGTTAAAAAGAGATAGAGTAAAATTTAATAAAGAAAAACCTCTTAATGGTTCAAGTAAAGCCATTTTATTAATAGATATACTAAGTAAGGAAGAACTTTTATTTGAAAGTTTAGGACAATGTACTAATTTCTTAAAAAGTAAAGGATTTTCTGCTTCTCAAATTACATTAGTAAAACGTATAAATACAGATCTATCGTATAAGGGTTATATTTGTAAAACTGTAAATAATAAATAAATATTAATTAGCAACAAAGAAATGAGGTTTATATAAAATTAAAACTGTATGCTGGGAACTCCTAAAGTCTTAAGTACTTTGAATAGTGAAAATCTTAATGAATGTAACAATGGATAATCAGCAGGAAACCAAAATAATAGGGTAATTACCTTTATTACGAGTAGGATCCTTAGAGACTATACGTTTTACACCAAACCGAGCTTTCGGTTTGCTGAAGAGATAGTCCACAAAATGTAATAAATTACATTATTTAGTGTCATAACTACAATAGCCAATATGAGAACTCCTGGTATAAAATTGCATAAATTAGCTTTATTTGGATGAGCTGTAGTTATTACAGCTGTATTATTGTTACTATCTTTACCAGTTTTAGCCGGTAAACTATACTGCCGGCTCTAAATTTGGCAAATTGCTGGGATATATTATATTATAAATATAATACAATCAGCAGGGAAGTTAGATATTTTCTAAAACCTTTAGAGACTAGACGCCAAAGTATTTATTAATTTATCTAATTAAATTAACATACAAGGTATAGTCCGAACATTATAGTGATATAATGATTAATATAGTTTTAAATTTTAGTTAGTTTTTTTAGCCCTGTATACTATATATTGTATACAGTATACAGTGAGCCTTAATAAGTCTAAATTAGGTAATAGTTTCATGTAATTTATTATTTATATTATAATTTTAAATTTAACTAAAAATAAATCTATATATAACAACATACCTTATTTGAGTTATAGTTTCATGGGGCTTATAATTATTTATATTATATTTTTAAATTTAACTAAAAATAAATCTATATATAACAATAGTATTTATATATTATATTTAGTTACTACTTATTTTTTTAATCTTATATCAATTTTGTTAACTAATAATCTCTATATTTATACCTCCATTAATTATTATTTAGATATATTTTTTTCTGAATTATTATATTGCATAGAAAATTTGCATATTACAATATTTAGTAGTATTATATTCAGATTAATTCTATTAATTCTAATAACGATATTTTGTTTATTAGGTTTATGTACATATTATATCGGTTTATTTTTATGTGTTTTTATCTCTATTAATTTTATTTTATCTAAAAATAAAGTAAGGTTTGTTATCAATTTATTTTTTATTATGAGTTTCTGGTCTATATGCGCTCAAGTATGTATTCCGTTTTTATCTTTATATAATGATAATTTATTGTCTCCTATTGATTGATATTCAAATGAAGATCCTATTAATTATAAATCTCAGTTAGAACATTTACATAATAAATTAAAATATAAATTTGAAAGAACCAATGGTTTAGGGTTATATGAATCAAGATCTCTTATAGAAACCAATGAATTGGATTTATTTAGTAATACGATTAAATATGATTTTGAGCCTAATGAGTATATTATATCTCCTCATAAATATGGTTACCAAGATGCTCAAAGTTTTGCTAAATTGAATCCCTCGATCATTGATCGAGGTTTTTTACCTGAAATTATTATAGATAAAGAAGGAGAATCTATATCTAAAGAAGATATACACAAAATGATCCATAATCATAATTCTAAAGTTAAGTTTATTTATAAAGATACAGAAGTATCTAAAGAGTGTATAAAAAATTTATATTTAGATAAAATTTTTGGTAATCTTATTTGAGGTATTAGTTCTGAGGGTAAAAATGGTCCTGAAGGTTCAGTAGATCAAATAATAGAATGAGCAGATAGAAGTAAAAAAAACAATATATATTCGTTAATGAATTTTTTAGAAGCACGTTATTTGGGTTCTCTTCTAGATTATAGCCAATTTAAAACTGCTCAAATGTGGTATGAAGAAGGCAAATATATTTCTAATCAAAGTAAAATTATTTATGATACTATACAAAAAAGATATGTATCTAATGAAGGTATTTTAGATAAATTACCTTTATTAAAAAATAGTGAATCTTATTTAGATACAGATCTAGATAATTTAAATTATATTAAGAATTATTTAGATGATAATAATACTTATCAAGAAATTTGTGATAATGTATTATGTACAGGCATACAAATATTTTTTTGAAGTTATATATTAGATAATCTAAAATTAGAATTAGATAATAATCCTAATATATCTTATAATGAGCTTTGTTTTTTGTTGAGAGAATATACAAAACAAAGTTTAAATGTGGAGGGGGTAAAAGAATTTGTAGATTTATATATTGATATTAATGTTAAATATATTATTGATACTTATACTAAATTTGATATCCAAATGGATCAAGAATTTAAGTCTAAATTTTTAAATAAAAAGTAAATACGAACTTGGGTATAACTATGGTATTAACAGATAGAAATTTTAATACATCTTTCTTTGAAACAGCTGGTGGTGGTGATCCTATATTATTCCAACATCTTTTCTTAAGAGATATTTTAATTAATTATTTTTTTTTAGCAAATATCGCAGGCCTTATAAAAAAAAATATATTTTTTTTTATTCGCAGCGGGCCTAAGGCCCTCGACGCTATTATTACTACGCTAATAATTCAAATAGTGAACCAATCTAGCTACTGGGTCGCTAACGCGGCTCAAGGTCCTTTACGTTTTTTATTTAAATTAAACTATAGTACTTCTTCAATAAGTAATTTTGATTTAGAATCTTTTTATTCCAAATACAATGAACATTTACCTGGAAATCTTTTACCTTCAAGTAAATTCTTAACTTGATTTATAGGATTTACAGAAGGTGAAGGGTCTTTTATAGTTAATAATAGAGGTGATCTTTGTTTCGTTATTACACAAAGTAATCTAGATATTTATATATTAGAATTTATAAAAGAAACTTTAGGATTTGGTAAAGTAATACCTCAATCTAAAATTACAAGTAGATATGTTACTCAAAATAAAAAAGAAATAGAATTATTAGTTCATTTATTTAATGGTAATCTTATATTGCCACGTAGAAAGGAAAAGTTTAAAGAATTTGTAAAAGGATTTAATACATGGGTAAGTAAAGGAAGAATTCAATTAAGTACTGTTGAACTAAAACATACTTCTCTTCTACCTAGTTTAGATAATAATTGACTTTCAGGATTTACAGACGGAGAAGGTTGTTTTACTTGCTCAATAAACAATAAAGGTAAAGGATTCAGTTTTAATTTTAATATTTCTCAAAAATGAGAGCAAAATGTTAATATATTAGAACATCTTTGTTTATTATTTAATGGAGGTAAAGTATCAAAACATACATCCGAGAATGCCTATGAATATAGAACAGGTGGACTAGAAAATTGTAAGAATATCTTTACTTATTTTGATAACTATAAATTAATTACGAAAAAATCTGCTTCATATGTAGCATGAAAAGAAGTACATGTTGATTTAATAAATAAATATCATTTAGATCCCATAAAACGGATTGAATTAAAGGAAAAAGCTAGATTAATTAATAAATTTAATTAAAGTACCACATCCGCGCTTTGCAGCGCAGCTAGCCTCCGGCTCGCGAAGCAGGCGGGGGCCAGCGAAGCTAGCCCGGCGCGCGCTTGCGCGCGCTGGGTCAGACAAAAAAAAATATTTTTTTTAGCGGCGGCCGCCGCAGGCGGCCAACGCCTTACCCGCTACGCGGGTGCGGCTAGGAAAAAAAATCAAGGTTTAATGTATAAATTATGAAGCTCTTAGGACAGATGTAAAAAGATATAAGATCCAAAAGAGTAAATATTCTATAGTGAATATACCTTAGATTTAGTTAGTATTTAGCTAATATTACTTGCAACTCTTAAGTGTAATCTATATATAATTGAGTATATATTATTATACATATTAATAATTAATATAAGGAAAAGTTAATTTAAATACTAGCAACACTAGTGTTAACGGTCAATGAATATTCTCACTCGAAGACCGTCGGTTATTTAAGTGACCGCTACAGACTGGTTCACTGGTGGGTGGCTGAAATGCTGCTTAATGTACAGTCGGTTTCTTCCGTATTATAAATATACGCACAAGCGCAGGATTATAAAATCACTACTACCTGGATTTAACTAGAGATAAATAAATAAGTTAAATTTGAAGAAATGGATTCTTTGGTCAAATGTGGCCCTTAAATTTTAATTTATCGCAACAAACTATAAGCGAGGAGTTCGTTTTATATTTACTAGGTACTATTAGTCTTTTTACTATTGTTTATTTTTTAAAAGTAAGATATATTAGCAATGTTGCCCCCTTATCACCTATTACGGATAGTAAAGAAGGGTCTTCATCTTATTTAAACCCTTGATTTATAACAGGATTCTGTGATGCAGAGACATCCTTTGTCGTATCTATATATAAGAAAAGCACATGTAGGAAAACAGGATGACAAGTTCAACCCACATTTGCTATCCATATTCATAATAAAGATGAAGTACTTTTAAAACGTATTCAATCTTATTTTAATGGTATTGGTAAATGAGTTGATCATAGTCACAATTCTGTTGTTTATTCAGTAAATTCTCTAAATGATATTATAAATATTATTGTACCACATTTCGATAAATATCCCTTATTAACTCAAAAATTTGCGGATTATCAATTATTTAAAGCTGCAGTATTGTTAATGAAAGAAAAAAAACATTTAACTTTAGGAGGGCTACAGGAAATTATTAATATTAGAGCTTCTATGAATAAGGGTTTACCTGAGGATTCTCCTTTAGTGGCTGAATTTAAAATAAGCCCGGTAAATAGATGTATTGTAAGCTTACCTGATGCCATAAATCCTAATTGAATAGCAGGATTCGTGGATGGTGAGGGTTGTTTTTTTGTAGGGATAACTAAAAATTCTGAATGTAAAGTTAACTTTAGTGTTAATTTACTTTTTAAAGTAAATCAACATAAGCGTGACACCGAATTACTTAAAAGAATATCAATGCAACTAAATTGTGGTACAATACAAAATAATTCCGTAAATGCTACTATGATACAAGTAAAAAAATTAAGTGATATCGAAATGAAAATTATCCTATTCTTTGAAAAGTATCCTTTACAAGGAGTAAAAAGATTAGAATATGAAGATTTTCGTAATGTTTATTTATTAATGAAAAATAAGGAGCATTTAAATGAAGAAGGGTTAAAAAAAATAAGAGAGATTAAGCTAAGAATGAATTTTAATAGATATCAAAAAAAAGATAGTTCAAATAATATCCCTAAAGTAAATAAGGTACTACAAGCTAGTGTCCTCTGTTGGGACTTAAATCCAATATTACTTAAGGTAGAACATTTGATTAGCATAAGTTATATTTTATTGTATACCGTAATAGTAAAAATCCCAGAAATTTACGATAATTCGCAAGTAACCAACGCGCTTAGCACGCAAGTAGGAACTTCAGAGGCCATACGTTTGTTAAACCAAAAGAGAATTCATTATTTAAATAACAATTCATATAAAAATTTAAGATATAAACAGTGATTAGCAGGATTAATAGATGGTGATGGTTGTTTTTTATTATCTAAAAAAGGTTATGCAAGCTTAGAGATTACTATGGATATTAGAGATGAAAGAGCTATACAAGCTGTAAAAAATCTTTACGGTGGTTCAATCAAATTAAGATCAGGTGTTAGTGCTTTAAGATATAGATTACATAATAAACAAGGTTTACTAAAGCTTATTAACGATATAAATGGGGAGATAAGAAACCCTATTAGATTAATACAATTAAATTATATTTGTGTTAAATATGACATAACTTTAAAATACCCTGAAAAATTAACCTGTGATAGCGGTTGATTCTCCGGATTTTTTGATGCAGATGGTTCTGTTTCTATTAATAATTCTACTTGACAACTATCTATTTCAGCGGGTCAAAAGACTTCTGAAATACTTACACCTTTAGTTGAATTATATGGTGGTTATGTTTATATTGATAGAGGTGGGCAGGGTTCCTTTAAGTGATATGTAACTAAGAAAGAAGATATACTTAATCTAATCGAATATTTTAAAAAATGTCCTTCAAGATCTGCTAAAAATAATCGATTACATTTAATACCTAAATTTTATGAATTGAAAGGTATGAAAGCTCATATTGCACCTGAAGAGTCCTTACTAGCTAAAAGTTGAAATATCATCATGAATAAATGAAATAATTATGATTAAATTTAGTGTTTAAAGATATGGTCCAACATATAAGATTATGTTGCAAATGATTACCCTTTTTATAAGTTATATTTTTAATAAAAGATATTTTAAATTAGATTTAAAATTATTACTTGTTTTTAGTTGTTTATTTAAGTTAGTTATATCTATATTAGTTGTAATTTTGAATTTTTTGTCTTTAAGTGTGTTTATATTATATTTACCTTTATATTTATGAATAATATATGGTATTTGTAAGTCAAAAAATAAGAATAAATCTATTTTTAAATTACTTTATATTATTCAATTTTGAGCTTTATTAAGTACAATTAATTTTTTATTATTTCATGATATAGAATTAAATAGTATATTGTTATTTTCATTTTTAACTAATTATATATGAGATAACTTAGATTTATTTTCTAATATGGATCCAGAGGAATCTAAAAATATTTTAGATAAACTACATGAATTTTTACAGGAACTAGATCTAAGTTCTTTTAACCAAAACCCAAATTCGAACCCGAATCCGGATCCGGATTTCTCAAAATATCTCGCTTTGTTTCTTAATCAGGAACAACCTTGTGATGTGTACGAAAATCCCGTTTTACCACCCGAATTTTCGAACTCAGAATATACTAATACTATCCTTAAAAATGTAGATAATTATAATAGTCAATTATATTATCCTAGTAAATTTGAATTAATTAAAGAAAAAGACGAAATGCTTAGTAAAAATTCTAATATGGATGATATTTATCGTACGATTAACATTCTTGCTTGAAGATTATCTCCCCCATTTATTAAAAATATTTGAGATGAATTGGGAGTAATTACAGGATTATCTCGTGATATATTTAGTGATATTAAAGATTATAATTATTTATTAGCAGCTAAGTATTATTATGATAATAATGATTCGGAATTATTACCTGAAAAATTTCACTATATATGGAATAAGTGACAGCTAAGGCAATGTTTATATATTATTAATGATAAATTATTTTCAGGTAATATTGAACCAGATGATATTAATCATACAAGTGTTTTTAAATATAATTGCTTCAAAAGAGAAATTGCTTATGCAGAGCTGCTGGATAATATCTTAATAATAGGTGCAGGTATTTTATGTAAAGCATACATAATTGAAAATATCTTAAAATTATATATAGAGATGGATCTAGGTGATATTAATTTAAGTCCTTATCAATTCTATATAAAAATTTGAGCATTCCATAATGAATCTTTACAAAAATATTATCCCTTTTTTCATCATTATAATATGCAATGTAAATTATATGAATTAGAGCATTGTACAAGTCAATCTCTTTTAGAATTAAATAAGAAATTTAGATTTGATTTAGAAGAATATATGGTAAATTTACCATGAAAACCCTTGTCTTATAATGATATTCGTCCTCTTTCCCCTGATTATTTGAAAGGTAGTCCTTTTACAAAGGGATTGAATTTAGCTACACCTCAATTTAAGGTAAGTGATTTTTTTCACTTTGAAAACCACAAATTAAAACATAATTGATCTAATAAATCAATTCACTATTCTAATCATTATAAGGGGTTAAATTTACATCCCAAGGATAAAATATTCTTCGAGAGTAAACTAGAAAATAAAATTAAATTTTCAAGTGCTAAATCTATAAGAGATAAAATATATTCTGAAGAAATAAGTGCACAAAATTTTTTCTGTACAAAAAATTTATAAAATAATAAAAACAATTAAGGGGGGGCATGCCCCCCCTTAATTGTTTACCTCACCTAAAAAAACAGTTCAAAACAAGGAGAAAATATGTAAAATAAAGAAAAAATTAAATAAATAATCTAATACTTAAAAAAAAATAATAAAAAAAACATAATTTATAATGATAAGCATTTGCAACATAATCAATATGATGCACCCTGAGGTTAAAGTAGTAAGCCTCGTAATGTTGCTATATGCTGGAAAAGCTTCGATATCTAGTTTTAAATACTTTATCTTTTTAGACACAGTTAAAATTTTAAAACAATGAAGCCAATCAGCAGGTAACTCTTTTACAATTAAAAGTGGAACCTCAGAGACTATACGCAACAACTCTGAAAATATTAAAAATATAGCTATTCATGTACCTACACATTTAAAACCATTAAATGATGAACAATTTGGACATTATTTAGCTGGTTTAATTGACGGTGATGGACATTTTAGTTCTCAACAACAACTGGTCATTGTATTTAGTTCTCCTGACGTACAATTAGCTTATTATATTAAAGAAATAATTGGTTTTGGTCATGTAAAAAAAGTTCACCATAAAAATGCTTATTTATATATCATATCTAAAAGAGATGGTATACTAAAAGTAATAAACTTAATTAATGGTAAATTAAGAACTTTAAACAAATTTAATCAAGTTATTAATAATATATTAGCTCATTCAAAATATTCAGAACAAAATATAGATTTTGAAATGAATAAATCTGATGATTTTTATAATAATTGAATTGCAGGATTTTCTGATGCAGATGCTAGTTTTCAAATTAAAATTGTAAATAGAGTTAATAAACCTAGCCCCTCTCCCCCCAGGGGGGAGGGGTCTGACCCAGCGCGCGTAAGCGCATGCAGGGCTAGACCTGAAATTAGATTAAATTATCAAGTAGACCAGAAGAATAAAGAAGTATTGTTACTAATCAAAGATGTATTTGGTGGAAATTTGGGCTATAGAGAAAGTCAAGGTTCTTACTATTATGGGTCAA
>JADKYC010000281.1:0-19355 GCA_019843955.1 Xylaria sp. 218_066 | reverse complement strand
TGTTATTGTAAATATAAATATAGATTTAATTGTAAATGCGTAAACATGTAAGCACCTAAGGGTACCTATAAATACTAAGTTAAAACTAACATAAATAGGGTTTTGCTGCCTACTAAAAAGTTGTTTTATACAATAAAACGCCTTTAAATTCGCAACAAATTTAGCCGTCTAGTTTTAAAAGCAGCAACTCTTTACCCTTTTACTAATTTTCTAATATTTGTACACCTTTGTTCCTCGGGTGTACTCGTTGATTTTTATCTAAAAAATTAGCTTTTATCCTTTATAGTTATTGCTATAGCTCTAACTAAATTTTTTACTTCCTTTTCCTTTATTATTATACTTGTTATAAATATTAAATAAAAGTAAAACTGTTTATCTATTTATGCCTAACTTATTTTTATTAAAGATTATATTAATATAATCTTTGCTGCTTACCGTAAAACTTTTAAACGCTGGTTTTTCGACTTTAGCAATATATACGAACACTATAAACAAATTAACAAAACCTTTTAAACAATACAAACCTATAAAAAAATAAGCACTTTATCCCCTTAACTTAAAGCAATTAATATACTAAAAGTATAATATTTAACAAAATTCCTTAATATAAAAAATAACAAATCTAAACTTACCAAATTAATAAAAAAGCTTGTATAAAATTTAAAAAATAATGCTTTTTAGCTTACTATTTAAAGCAAAAAAAAAAAACTCGCTTATTTAAAAAGCTTTATTAACAATAAAAAAATAACAAAAAAAATAATAAACAATATCGAAAAAGTTTATTAAAACTAAATTATGTTTTATTAATTTAAAAATCTTTAAAATAACGTAATAAAAAATATAAAAAAATTCCGTATTACTAATATATTAAGTCGGGCTATATAAACTACTATATTTATACTACCTAAAAAATTAATCTAAATAAAATCGGACTATAAAAGAGCTATAGCAAATATACCCTTTTTAGTTTAATAAGTTATTAAAATTGCGAAAACAAAAAATATAGCAGAACTTTAAAAGTCTTTAGCTAAACTTAAAGTTTATTAAAAAACAATATTAACGAATAAAAATATAACCATTACTATTAAAACATTTAATAAGTTTTTTAATAGTTATTTAACTAATAAAATAAAATAATTATAAGCTAAAAATATTAAAAAAGCTTATATTATCTTATATAAGCTAACATTAAAATCTAAATAAATTTATAAAGCTAAAACAAGTTTTAAAAAAAAGCAACAAAAAAAAAAAACCTTTTAAAAAAAAAACCTAGGCACCTAAAAAAATCATAAAACAAAAAAGCAAAAAATAGCATCTTTATAAAAAAAAATCCAATAAAATAATCCTTTTATATTTTTAAACAATATATTATTTAATCCTATTTAAAAAATAAAAATAAATATCTTTTTTAATATACTTTTAAATATATTAAAAGCAAAAAAAAAAAAAAAAAAAGTTTATTATTTAAAAAAAGTTACGTTTCCTTTAAAAATTAAAAAAAAGCTATTGTTAAGTTTTAAATATTTTATATATATTAAATATAATATTATACTTGTTCTAAAAGCTTAAACAGATTTTAAAAAACATATTAAATAAAAATATATATTTAATAATATAAACGTTAAAAAAAAGCTATATAATCTAAACTTAAAATTCGATATAGGTTATATAACTAAACCTTACTAAATATTATACTATATTAAACAAAGTTTAAAACAAAAAAAATAGCGCTATTAAGCTAACTTAAAAAGCCTTATAATACCTTATTAAAAGTTTATAATAATAAGATTATAATATAAAATATTCAAAAATATATAACAAATAATAAACTATTTATTACTATATTTAATAAAAACTTCGGAATTATAATAATATTATTAAAATAATATTATATAAAATATAAAAAATTCTTAAATACTAATGCTAATATTTTAAAAAAAATCCTAAAAAATAAAGCAGCAGTAAAAAATTTAATAGCAAAAAACAGAATTATTACATTTATAAACTTAAGTCTAGATTACCTATCTAAAATAACAAAATAAAAAAAACAATTTTTATAACAGTTTAAAAAAAAACTAAATTACTTTTTTACGTTCGTAAAATTACTTAAAATTTATAAAAAACTGTTTACTTTTAAACTAATTATATTTTGCTATTTAGCATTATATAATTCTGCAGCAAAAATTTTATTTAAACTATTAAAGTTAGCTATTAAAGCTAACCTATAAATTATTGTTTTATTAAAATAAGTTTATTAAACGCTTTTATTTTTAGTTATTTTATAAAAAAAAAAAGCGTTCTTATATACTGCTAATATAGTAGCATATTATACAAACATACCCTTTAAATTATTTAAAAGGCTATATTAATAAATAATATAAAAATACTATTTAGCTAAAAAAAATAAACCTTATTAAGTTTAAATAGCTAAAACTTTTTATAAAATAGCTAATAATTATTTTACTTTTTAATATAAAAATAAAAATAGCAGCATAAGATTTTTTAAACAAAAAAAAAAACTTATAATAAGAATAGCGTGCTCCCTAAATATTGCAAACTTTTATATAGCTAAATATAAACTATATATTAAAAATAAAAATAAATTTTTATTTTATAGCAAATTTATTAATAATATATTATACGTTATTATTGCTGATTTAGTTAAATTAATATTAAATAAAGCTAAAAAAATAGTTAAATTAGCTTTTAACTTTATATATATATAAAAAGCAAAAATAAATAGTATATTTTTAAATATTAAAATCTCCATTTTTAAAAATTGTATTAATTTTAAACTATATTGCAAACTGCTTAACTATTTTAAAAAAATCCTATAATCTTTAATACACTTTAAATAAATAAAAAAAAAAACGTTTATTAAAAAACTTAGTTAGTTAGCAAGCTTTTTTTCAAACATAAAAAAATACCGAAGTTTAATAAAAAATCTTAAACAGATTTACTTCGAAAAACACTATTTATATAAGCTAATATTATACTAAATTTTAAAATATATATATTCTAAATAGATTTATTATTATAATAAAAAAATAAAAAAAAGATTTAGTCGATTTACTTTTAATTCTAAAATTATAATTAAACATAGTATAAAATAATATTAATATTAAATAAATATTTAATATACTTTAAAGCACTTAGAATTTTATAAAAAATAAAGTTTTAAAAAATCTTGCTTAAAGTTTAAAGCTAATTTTTTTAAAAAAAAAAACGAAAAACATAAAAAATTTCTTTTATATATTTAACGCTAAAATTATAAAAAACCTATAGTTCTTTATTAAAATAGATGCTAACTTAATATAATTTATTAATAATCTGCTTTTAAGCTAATTTGTTATATAAAACAACATTAAAACTTTAACCGTTTCTACTTTTGCTAAAACTCTAAATTTTTAAAGTATTAAAAAATAATAATAATAGCTTAACTTAAAAAAACCTTTTAATATAATAATATATTTATATTTAACTTGTTTATATATTTATTGAAAAAAAGTACTTCCTTTTTACGCTTTCCCTTCCTTTTAAAGAAGCTCTTTAAGAACTGCTATAGCTTAATACTGTTTAGTTTTTTTTTTTAGTAGCGCTAAATTTCGGTTAATATATATAAATAGGTTATATAAGTATAAAAGTTAAAAATATAGTAGTATAAAGCTTATATAACAAAATACTATATATATATATATATATATATATAAATAATTATAGTAGTATAAGTCTATATTAGTTTGGGTCCCTTTATATAACAACTTAATAAAGTTTTATATAAATTATATTACTATTTTTTAAACATATTACTTCTATTAGTTATATTGCTAGTACCTTAAATAGTACGCGTATTTTACCTTAATTAAATTATAACCGTATACGTATAACTTATTTACGCAAAATCTTACCTATATATTATATATATTTAGGTGGTAGGCCTTTTGAAGAGTTAGAATATTGTTGATTAGGAGAAGCTATCTACGTATAATATATCTGGGGACGCTGTCCATATGGACAGCGTCCCTGCAGACAGCGTCCCTGCAGACAACGTCCCAGGGACGGTGTCGCGACGGTGTCGCGCCTTCCAACAGCCCCCTCCCGAAGAAAAAACAACGTCCTCGTTGTTCCATTCCTCCTTTGACATTCTCCCTTGTACTTGTCCATTCCACCAATCGTTGCCATAGAGGCAGAGGGCGACATCGGGAGATCAATCGTGCGGGCGTGTGCAGGAGGCATAAGTGCAGATGTAGTTAAAATAATTAGCGCAGTACCAACAACAAGGAAAGGACGTAAATAAGTGATGGGACGATTTGGGGCTCGTGTCAATGCCCTAGAGGCGTTTGATCTGCTGCGATGCGATAGGAGCAATACGAGACGATTTGAAGCTTGTGTCAATGTCCTAGAGGCGTTTGATGCGATGCGACAGGCTGTAATATAACACAATGCGATCCCTGCTGCCCGGTGCGACAGGATATAATATGATGCAATATAATCCCTGCGGGAAATAAAGCTATTATAGATTGTTACGTTTTAAGCCCGCCGGCCGGAATGCCCTACGGGCAGATTATATCCTTAACGCTTTTTTAGTGTTTACACTTCTTTTCCGACGTTAATTTTAAAAATATTTTTATTAGTAGCAGCTATTTTTTTTGCGATTATATCGCGTATATACTTAAAAATAATAAAAAGCAAGTCGAAAGCTATATATTTATTTTACTTTTAAATATTATCTTTTGCTTCTTTAACAATTAACAGCTTAAGTTGTTTAAAATAACTAACTTGCATAAATAAAAATAATAACAAAAATAGCGACTTTTTTGCTAGTAGCAGTAACACTTTCTGCTTGCATAAAAAAAAATATAACTTTAACCTTAACTTTATCTTAAGCTTTTTAATAGCTATAATATTTGCTAATATTTAAATTGCGCCGTTTATAACGTAGTTATTTTTTGTTGCTTAAACTGTTTTTATAACTTTACAGTTAAAAAAATTAAACAAAAAAGTATTAGTAATCCTTAAAAATAACGCCTCGTTTATTTTTTTTATAATTATAAAAGTTATTATTTATTTAACTTTTTATATAATTTTAATAATAAACTTATTTATATTTATATTTTTAACAACTTTTTTAGCAACGTTATTTATATTATTTTTAAAACGGTTATTAATAACCTAAAAAATATTTTAGTTTATATACTATTATATTTTATTAATATATTTAAATATCTAGCTTAATTTCTGCTATATTTAATTTATTATATTTAAACTATTTTAACTATATATTTTAACTTTATTTTTAAGCAAGTTAATAATTGCTATTAACAAGCTAGGTATATTTTAGTTAATATTTATATATAAAGCTTTTTTTAATATATATATAATAATGCCTATATTAATAACGTTATATATTTTATATAATAATAATTATAAAACTTAGAAATTAAAATTAATTAATTATATTTTGCTCCGTAAGTTTTAGTATAAATATTAACTAATATTTACTAACAAAATAACAAAAATATTGTTAAAACTTTTAACAAGTTTGCTTTTATATGTTATTTATTATATTATAATTATATTTTTTCTACGAAATATAATATCCTTTTTAAACTAGCTAGAGATTATCCGTCTGCGCGCTAAAGTTTTAGCAGTTATTTTATTTAAGCTTAAAATTATTGTTCTAGCTAAAAAATTATTATAAACTTCGTTTTTATTGTTTAATAAACTTTTTAAAAAAAACAAAATAACTTATATTTTAGCTTTATACGTACAAGTTTTTAAAACAATCTTAGTTGCAGTAGTTTTAACTACAGCAGCTTTAATAGTGCTAGTTTTATTGCGGGCTTAATAATAGTCTATTTAATATAAAAGGACTTTTATAATATTATTTAATAGTGTTAAAAAAATTAAACCAGTTTATATTAAAAAGTATTCGATAATATTTAGTAAAGTATTAAAGCTATACTTTATACTACCTATAATTTATAATACTTCGATTTTTTTTTTTAATAAAAAGTTAACGGGCGTAATACTATTTTTAAAGTCCGTTTTTTTTTAATATTATACTATAGCTTTTAATTATTTTTTAACTGCTATATATATTTTAAATTCTAAAAGCTGCTAATTAAATATAAAATTAGCAAGGTATATAACTACTTATTATAATAATATATTATTCTAAATAAGATATTGCTTTAATATTATAATCTAATATTTTTTTAAGGTAATATAGTTATATATAATATTAAAGTTTAAAACTTTTATAATATAATTATATTAATATATATAGCTTTTTTTTTTACTGTTAAACAGTTTTTAGTTAAGTTATTAAAAAATTGCTTACTAAAAACTATTAATTATTATACTAATATAGTTTAAATTTACTTTATACTAAGCTAAAATAATTTATAAAGCTATACTATAATTAAAAATAAATTTTAGCACTTTTAAAACGATTAATTTATCGATTTAGTTATTAAACAAATAATTATTTATTTTTTAAATCTTACTATGTTATAACTTTATAGCGGTATTAAATACGGCTATAAACGCTGATTTTTTTGCTTTTTTAACTTTAGCTTTAGAGGATATTTTTAGCGCAGTAAAAATAGCGTTTAAATAATTAAAGGTAAAATTTTTTATATAAATATATATATATTTAAGGAAGCTGGGTAAATAATATGTTTAAAGTATAAAAAATAATATAAAGCGCGGGAGATAATTAGAGTGCAGAAGATAATACGCTTAGAGTGCGGGAGATGATCGGAGTACAAAAGGTAATATGCTTAAAGTGCGGGAGATGATCGGAGTATAGAAAGTAATATGCTTAGAGTGTGTAAGAGCGGAACTGGTGTACCAACTGAAAATAGATAAAAATATAACTTAGAACGAATCGCAAGGATGGGAATTGCGGCCGATATTACCAGCGGTTTTGTTAGTTTAAAAAGGTAATGAATCAGGATTGTGTAAACAAGTAAAATAAATAGAACAGATGAATTGCAGAGTTGTTGGAGTTGGGTAAGTACAAATGGATAGGGCAAGTGTTTATTTCATTTATATAATTGTGGTATATATCTATAATATATGTTCGCCCGATTAGAACGTTATTTTTGTAAGAATGATATTTATTAGCTTAATATTTCTTGCTAGTATATCCGGTATTTTTATAACAACTTCCTTATTGCGGGTTTTGCTTTTAAGCTTATTTAATAATATTAAATGCTTTTTATTATATTTTTTAACAAATTCTACAGCGTTTTTTATTAATAGTGCTCTTAGGTATTATTTGTTATATTGCTTTTTATATCTTTTTTATTTTACTAAATATTCTAGGAGTAGCTTTTTACCGGCTTTAAATATTTAACGGCTTAGTAAAGCTTCTATTTTATATAAAATATACTTGTTATTATTTTTATTAACAATAACGCGCTTTAAATAAAGTTAATACTTTTTAAAAAAGTTTAGCTTTTTAAAGTATAAGCTTAAATACGAAATTAATATAACTTTATAAACTTTTTAGTAGTATAAAAAATTTAGCTTATATATAAGTTTGCTAACTTTTCGTAATATTATAAAAGAATTTATTTGTTATGTTAACTATTTTTAGTATAATTTTTTAAATAAGTTATAGCTTTTATAAAGTTAAAAAAAAACTTTATTGCTAACTTTAAACTAAATAAAGTTATAATAAACGTTATAGCATATTTTAATATTAGCTACTATAAAATTAATAGCTGCTTTAGCGTTTTTTTAATATATTGCTTAATTTACTTCAAAGTTTAAAAATAATATTAGAATTTTTAGGACTAAAAGTACGCTCTATAGCTTAAATCCTAGTACAACCTTGTTAAAGCTTTTTTTTACTACAAATAATTTTAAATTATTAAAATTATATTATAACGTTAGCAAAAGTTTAACCTAATTTACGTTTTTTTTTATATAAATATAATATTATATAGCTATTTTAATATTTTAGTTATATTTTTTATTTAAGCTATTTATTTATAAGTAGTAGCTTATTATAACTTTAAATATTATTTTAAGTTTTATTTATAATATTTGCTAAAAGTTTAATATAAACTTTAAATTTTAATTAAATATAATTTTTTATAATATTCTTTAATTATAAAGTAAAAAAAGTTTAATAAAAATTATATTTTAGTTTTACGTTATATAGTAGCTAATTTTTAAAATAAAAAAGCATTTTTTTAAAAACTTACAGGTTATTATAAAAAAAAAGTTATAATACTAATATTTTAGTTATAACTAAAACGTATTTTTTGCTAATATTTATAATAATTTAACTATAAAATTTATAGCAACCGTATTAAATAATATAAATAGCTTTTTAATTAGCTTAAGCTTACTAATTACTTTTTATTAGTTTATAGCATAGTTTTAATATTTAAAATAGTATATAATATAGTTAAAAATTTACTTTAATATGTTATAAATAGTAAAATTCTAAAGTTTATATAATGTTTGCTTAAAGCTAAAGTAGTAGCGTTTATTGTACGCTATTTTTAATATATTGCTATAGCAATTTAGAAAAATATAAAGCTTTTTTTTTTTATTTAAATATATAAAGTATAAAAAACTATTTTTATTAAATATATATAAAAATAGCATAGCAGGTTTATTTTTAACGTTAAAATTATTTATTAATATTTATTTTTACTTTAGCTGCTTTTTAATTTATATAAAACAAAAATTATTTTAATATTTTTTTATAAGTTATATTTTTTATATATTATTAATATAAACATATATTTTTATTATATAGCTAAAATTATTTATAATATTTTTTAAAATATTGTTTTTTTTATTTTAAATAATAGCATTATTTTAAGCATTTATCGCTATTAGTAAGCATAAAAAAACGTTTAATACTAAGTTAATATATTTTAAAATATATTTTATATTTAAATAAAACTATAAAAAATATATAAAAGCTATTATTAGCTTTATATTTAGCTTAATAATATTTATTAAACATAAGTTAGTTTAGTTTATTATATTATATATAATATAATAGTTTATAAAAATAATAAATAGCATATAGCAAAATTAGATTTATATATAAAGTTGCTAATATATTTAAATTAATTTAGATATTTTTAATTTAGTTACTCTATACTTAGTTTTAGCTTTAGTAAATATTTTGCTAAAAAATATAATAAGTTAAATTAAGTTTATAAATATATTTTAACTATCTTACTTAGTTTATAAATAAAATATTATAATACTATATTTTTTTTTATAAAACGCATTAAGTTTAATAAAAAATAGTTTTTATAAGTTTTAATATATTAAATATATAAATTTTATTAATTAAGCTTATAATATAAAAAAGCTATTCTTTTTTATTTTAGTTAATATAAATATTATTTTTAAAGTTTATTTTTTTTATATTATTGCTATTAAAGAAATAACGTTAACTTTATAACTTTTTGTTAATATTGTTATTTTTTTTTTTATAATAGCTATAGTTTTTATTAGCACTATAGGATAAATTTATAAAAAAAACCAACTATATTAATATATATTTTTAAGCTACCTAAAGTAGTTAATATTTTAATTTTACAGATTATTTTAACTTAGTTTTTAGTAATAAATATTTTAAACTTATCTATAAAAAAGCTTAAAAGTTATATTAACAAATATATAATAAATAATTTATTAAGTTTTAAATTAAAACTAATAAATTTAAATATATTTAATACCTAAGTAATATATTTAAAATAGTTGTTTAATATATATAAATAAATAATAATATTATTAATATATATAAAGCTTAACTTAATAAATAGTAAAAGTTTATTATTTATAAATTACTATATAAAACTTAAGCTATTTTAAAAACCTATTAATGTTATAATAAAAACTTTAAAGCTTTTTAATAATATAATTACTATTTTATTATAAAACTTAAGCTATATAAGCAGTTAATAAAAAAACTTAAAATAATTAACTACTATAATAAATAAGCAGCTTTAAATCTTAGCTATAATAGCTTTTTATATAAATAGCAAATATATATTTAAAACAACTATTTTATTTAATAATCGAAAGTTAACTATTATATATCCTTTTTAAACGCTATTAACTACTTGCTAAGTTATAAATATAGGATATTTAAATAGTATTAGTTGCTTTATAAAATTAAGCTTACTATTTTTATATATACTATTAAATACTTTATTAACTAACTTTTAATCCTTAAAGCCTAGTTTATATAGTTACGCTAATATTATAATTTAATTTTGCTATCCTTTAATAAGTTTAATATATATTATGTTATTTTTGTTTATTTTAATAATACTTCTAGTATGCTATATTTTATACTTTTTAAGCATTGTTTTAAAATGTTTTATAGCCGCTAAGTTTAACATATTAATATAAACGCTATTTTTTATTAAAATATAAGCAATATTTTTAAAATGTTAAACTCTTAGTAATAAAGCTTGTTTTTTTTTTTAAAAATATAGTCTATATATTATATTTTATATATTTTTTTTTATAGCATTATCTAATAATAGTACTGCAAATATATTATTTATTATATTAAATTTTATAGCTATTTAAAACATATTAAGTTTATTAGTATTTTTTTTGCTGTTAGAAATATTATTAGTTATATTTATAGCTGCCGCTATAGCTATAAAACTTACTTTATTTTATATAATATTAATATATCCGTTATTATTATAGTTTATAATTATTTTAAGTTTTATTTTGCAGCAGATATAAATTGGTTTATTTATATAATTAATAAAAAAAATAGCTTTAGCATTATTTGCTAATAATATAGCTATTATTGCTTCGTTTATAAAAGGTTTAAAAATATAGTTTTATTTTAAACTTTTATAGTTAATATTTAATAAGTTAATATAATTTATTAGTATTATAATTATAAAATATAGCGGCATTATTATATTATATATTACTATTATATGTTGTTATATTAGGGAGCTTTTTTAAGTAATATTTATTAATATAATAATATTGCTATAAATATTAAATATAACTTTATAATTTATAAAATTAATTAAAACCTTGTTTATATTTATAAAATTAATATTTAGTAATAAGTTTAGCTTTAGTTTAGTTAAAATTTATATAACAATTTTAAATATGTTTAGCTTTTTTACGTTATTTATATGTTTAGATAGTTTAATAAAGAACTTTGTTTATTTTTTTAAGTTAACGTTGCTATTTAAACTTTATATATATATTATATTGCTAAAAAGAATTTCTATAAATAAAGTATATTTATAAAGCTATTACCGGTTAACTATAATTATTAAGCAGCTTATATTAAAATATACTGTTATTATTTAAAAATTATTTTTTATTATTGCTAGCAAGCGTAGATATATATATATAAATAGTTATTATTTTTTACTTAACAAAAAAAAATTTAGCATAAAAAATATTATATTAAAAATGTTGTTTATTATAAATATATTATTGCTTTTTAGGCGCAATTAAAATATATTTTTGTTTTTTTTTATATTTTCTATAGTTGTTTAAAAATATTTTCTAAAAATTTTATAAAAAAAAATATAGTTTTAGTATTAAACTACTATTTATAGTAATAATATTATAGCGTTACTAATTTATATATAATAGTAGCGTTAATAGTTATAGTTATAAAATATATATAGTAAAAGCTATTTTTTTTATTAGCTTTTTTATTTAAATATTTAATAAAAAATTTTTTTTTACTTTTATTTTTAACTTTTTTAACTATTATATATTTTTATACTATTAAATTTATTTCTTTTTGTTATAAGTTAGTTTTATTTATAAATAAAAAAACTTTATTTTAAATATTAGCATATTTATTATTTTATAAACGTTAAAGTTTGATTTATTTTTTATAGGTCTGTTGCTATAGTTATTATATTTAACAAAAACTATAACCTCGCTAATTATTACTACGTTTGCGGTTATTAAAGCTATTTAATATAAACTATTTATTATAGTATTTTCTTTTATATTTATTATTATAATATTAATAGTTAGTTAAAAAGCTTTTGCTTTTACAAGCATTATTATAAAAGCTTTTAAAGCTTTTATAGTTACGCTAGTTATTTAAACAATATTTTTTTTGCTATTTACGTTGTTTTTAATAAACTTTAGCTTTTTTAGCTATATTATTATTTGCTATAAAAGTAAAGTTTGCTACTATTTATTTTTATACGAGAATTTAAGCTTCGATATTTTAAAACATTTAAAAAAAAGGTATTAATATTAGTTATAAAACTTTTCCAGCGGTATAAGCTAATAAAATAGCTTAATAAAATTTCTATTTATTTTTAAAATATATAAAAAAAGCGTTTAAACTTATAAAATTATTTAGCTTAATATAAATTTATTAAAACTCGGGGTATAACTAGTTTTATAAATACTTAGTAAGCTAAGCTTGCGTTATTATTCCGTAGTTTTAATAGTTTTATATTATTTTTATAGCTTAAGTTTAAATTAAAATATTTACTAAGATTTTAGCTTTAATATAAAGGTTGTTAAATGCTTTTTTAAAAATATCTATAGTATCTCGATAATATTTCTTTTTAATTTGCTATAATATATAATTTAAACTAATATTTATTGCTACTTTAGTAATACTATTTAGTATTTTAATATATTAGATTTATACGTTCCTATATAAAAGTTAAAATAAATTATTCTATAGAATTTGTTGCTTAATAAAGTTTAATATATATTAACGGACTAATATAACAAATAAGTATATATTTTGCTAGTATATATTACTAAATAAAATTATATATTTGCTTATTTTATATAACTTTAATAGGTTAGGGTTAAAATAATTTATAAACTAAACTTTTTAAAATAGGGTATTTCTAATAACAACTATTTGCTATTTAAATATAGCTTAAGCTATATTAAATATATTTATTATTAAAGTTTTAACAAAGTTTTTTTTTATAATTGCTTTAATAGCTAATATAATTTCTATTGCTTGCTATTATATACCCTTATTAAAGCTTAGATCCTATCCTAGATCCTATCCTTGTCCTAGTCCTAAGGTAGCTATATTGTCTTAAGAAATAAATAAATAGTAGAAAGGGCTTTTAAACAAGCTAGAGCTATTGTTACTCTGGGCTAGAGATTTTTTATAACAAATTATAGTTTATGTATTAAAGGTGGCAAAACGATATCCCAACGTTACTCCAAGTAGGTAAACTTTGTTATTACTGCTGGAGGTCTAAAAAAGGGAACTTGTGCTTGTTCTAGGTAAAAATAGTATAAAGGGCAAATATATATCCTGTATACTACTAAATACTATTTACGCCCGCTTATACCGGTTAGGCAAATCGAAATAAGTAGTATTTATAAGGTCTAGCAAGTTTATATAGCTTACAAAATTATCTATAAATCGGACCGCTTTTTTAGCTAAATAAACGTTTAAAATCTAGGATATAAAGTAATTTTTAATATTTGCTAACTAAAAATAAATAGTTATCTAATTTATATAGGCTAAAGCGGACATATTTTAAAAAAATACTATAATATAGTTTATAACAGCAGAGTTAAGTTTTGTAACCTAAGGTAAATAAATATTCTTACGAAAAAACGATATTATTTAGTAGTAAAATATCCAGTTATATAATATAGTATAAGATTTTTTTATAGAATATTGTTATTCTAATATTAAAAAATATAAAAAAATATAAGCAAAAAAAGTAAGTAATAAAAAGTATAAGCAAATAGCAAATATAACAAAAACGTTTAAGTTTAATTTATAATTAAAATAAAGTTTATTAAAACGTTAAACTAGATTACATATAGCTTTTTTTATAGCAAAAAACTTGCTTAATAACGTTAGATAACGTTTAAACTTGCGTAATAACGTCCAAATTTGCTTAATAACGTTTTTTAACGTTAGGAAAGGGTAGTTATCGGGGTAGCAGGTGTTGCCCACTCTCACGGAATTATGGGATGTCCTCGGATGTTCTTAGAAGTATAAGAATAGGAGAGAAAAAAAGTAGAAAAGCTTTGTAGCAGAGATGTTGTAGGCAATAAACCAGATCTAAATCAGGATCTGAATTAGAGAAAGTCTATTAGCGGGAGTGGAAGTGTTCAAAGGATTATAGTGTTAGTATTAGTGTTAGATTGGTTGGCGTTTTTGTCGCCAGCCGAGAGAAACAGGATCTCAGCTCCGGGGAAGAGGCAGATTCAGTTTGTAAACAATAAATACCCTGCCGATAGGCAGATATATCTCGGAAAAAAGAAAATTAGGTATAGGGTTAACGACCGAAGTTGCTAGCTACTATTTAGTAGGCCTTTTAAAAAGTTAAAATATTGTTGATTAGGAGAAGCTATCTATATATAATATATCTGGGGACGCTGTCCATATGGACAGCGTCCCTGCAGACAGCGTCCCTGCAGACAACGTCCCAGGGACAGTGTCGCAACGGTGTCGCGCCTTCCATTAGGATTAGCTAAAATAACTATATGCTTATAGTAATATAATTATTATTATTACAAAGTTAGTATAAATATTAAACATGCTATACTAGAAGCTAATCTTCTATAGTACAAATATAGATTCGATTATAAATATATAAACGCGTAAGCACTTAAAGGTACCTATAAGTACTAGGTTAAAACTAATATAAATAAGGTTTTGCTGCCTACTAAAAAGTTGTTTTATATAACGAAACGCTTTTAAATTCGCAACAAATTTAGCTGTCTGGTTTTGAAAGCAGCAACTCTTTGCCCTTTTACTAATTTTCTAATACTTGTACACCCTTGTTCCTTAGGTGTACTCGTCAAAACTATAATAAATATTATTTTTATTTAGCTTAATAAAATTATAGTAAAAATAAAAAAACATTACTAAATAATTACTAGCATTATAAATAAAATAAAAAGCGCTCTTAAAATTGCTAAATAACTATAACGCTTTTTATAAAATAGCTATATAAAAATTAAAAACAAAATAATATTTATAACAAATAAGCTAAATTTAAAATATTATAAGCAAAAATTCAAAAGCTAAAGCTATATTATAATAAATAAAATTAATAAAAAAAAGTTTTTTTTGATTAAATATTTTAATAAAAATAATAAATAAGCTTTTCTTTATTTTATAAGCCTTAATAATATAACTCTTTAAAAATATATAAATAAAAATATAGTAGCACTTTAATATTGTTACTATAAATAAAAGTTTATAAATAAAACTTAATTTTTTATATATCATTAGTATAAAAATATAATAAAAACTATTAAAAATAGCTTTAGTTATAGCAAATAATATTTTTAACCTTATTATAGTTTAACCTTAAATATTAAATATAAATAGTACTAAAATATTAACATTTTATACTTATTTAATAACAAATATTTATATTAAATAAAACTAGTAAAAAACTATAATTTATTTAAATACCGGCTGTTTAACTATACTAGCAAACTATAAATAAATATTAATATTTATATTAAAAGCTAAAATTTAAATAAAGCAATATTTAGTTATTTATAATATTAGCAAATAAATTACTTTTATTAAATAAGTTATTTTGTCGTTTATACTTTAAAAAACAATTATTAGCAATATTAAAACTAGCTTGTTTAAAATAATTGTTTAACTAATAAATAACTTTAAACTAAATATGCTGCTTAAAATAAAGTTTTAAGCTAGCTACTACGTTAATATTAATTTATTTAACTATATAGTTATAATAAGTTTATATTAAAATATAATTATATTAATTAATGTCATATGTAAAAACAAACTTATTTAACAATAAATAATAGCAGCAGTTATTATTATTATTTTATTATATATAATATTAGCTTTACCTATAAAATATATTAATTTATTTAAACTAAATATAAAGAAATTTAGTTATAATTATATTTTTAAGCTAGAAAAAATGACGCTATAAAAGCTATATTATTAGCAACAAATTTTAAAATAATACTATTTTTTAATTATGCCAATAAGCTAATTTAAATATAATAAAAAACAAAAATAAGCACTATTTCTAATTATTAAAAAAAAAATGCTTTATAGCAATATAAAATAAAATTAGTATAACAGGTATAATACTAACAACTTTATTAAAAGCTATAAATAATAATAATAAAACTAATATAAATAATATTATTAAATAAAAATTATAGTTAACTAAAAAATTTAAATTATTAAATAAAATTATATATATATTTATTTTTAATAATACTATTAAAAAAATAAATATAATATAATAAAAATATTACTTTTATTTAACGTTTAAAAACTTAAAAACTTCCTTTTTATTTAAACTAATAATTAAGTATATATTTATGCTATAAACTCTGGTTATATAAAGCAATTTAAAATATTTTTTAAAAAGTATAAAATATAATATATTAAAAATATTATTAAAATAAACAAAAAAAACATAATACGTATAAAACTAGTTAACAGTTAATAAAATTAAATTAGTATTATTGTTGAACTATATATTTTAAATATAAAAAACTAAAAGTTTATAAATAACGTTTTTAGTAAAATATATATAAACAATAAAATAAGCTATATAATAAATTTAACTTTATTTAGTTATTTTATGTTTATAATATAGTAAATTATAAACAATATATAAAAAAAACATAGTTATTAATTTAAAGTTAATAAAAAAAGTTTTAGTAGTTTATAATTGTTATAAAAATATAAAGTTATTTATTTATAACAATTATAAACTACTAAAACTTTTTTTATTAACTTTAAGTTTAGCTCAACTATTAAAACTATATAATAATTATATTGCTATAAAGTTTAAAAATATTATATATAGCTTTAATAAGTTTTTAAAATAACTTTAAATTTTTATAACGTAATATTAATAACAAATTATTACTATATATTTAGTATATTAAAATATATATAAATAATATTATAGTTTATTTTAAAACTAAAAAAAAATATATTAAATATTTAACAGCTGTTTTAAATATATATAATTGTATTAATTTTAAACTAAGCTTAATAAAAATTTTTATAAAATATTTTATAGAAAAGTTACTAAAGTTTTTAATAAATAGCTTAAATATAACAACAATAAATAATAGAATAAAAGCTATTATAAAGCCAAAATAATTAAAAATGTTAGCTAACTTAAAAATATATATAGAAATAGTTAGTCTTTTATATAAATTTATTTTTTAGTATTAATAAAAGCTTTTTTTGCTATTTTATTTTAAAAATATTTAGAAAGCAAAAGCAATAAATAGTTAAAATAAAATTCGAACTCACAGCTTTAAAAAAAAAATCTTTTAAATCTTATAGCTACAATTAACTGAAACTAATTATTTTATATATTAAAACTTATTACATATTATATTTATAAAGTTTCGCGTTTTTTATAAAAAAAAATTAATATTATAGTATTTTATATAAATAATAGATAAGATAAATAATATTTAGTAATAAATTTAGTCCGCTTAATTGTATTTTTAAATAAAATATTAATAAAAGCAAAAATATAACACTATGTAATAAAATTAAAAATATTTAGTTTTATTTAAATATATTAGAATTTTAAAGTATAGGTTTAATTATATATTATATTTGTTGAAATACTGCGTACGCAGTATATATACTGTTGTTAGCAGCCGGATCGTCAACGGGCGCGCGTTCGCTTTTCGAACAATATTTATTATTATATTTACTAACTATGAAACAATTTAAAGTATTATTAATTAAATAAATTTAAAATTTATTAATATTATTAAATTAAATATAAAACTTATTATAGTTTTAACCTACTTGTTATAATTTTAATTTAACGTTAAATATATTTTAAAATATATTAATTTAGTTTTAACCGTTTTTTTAAACCTACTAACAATATTAAATAAATATAATAATACAACTTTTTATAATAAAAAATATACTACGTTAAATAATATTATAAATATTATTAGTTATTTCGTAAAAATAAAAATATTATTAAATAATAAACAAAAAGAAATTTAATATTTAGCTATAAAACTAACTATAAATTTGCTAAAATATTTAACAAAATAGCTAAACGTAAAACAAGTATAGATAAGACAAATATAAAAAAAATAGAAAAATAGCAACGCTATTTTTTTTAAACTATTAATAGTTTTATGTTATAAATTAATAAATAGCTTTTTATATTTAGTTTATTAAAAAAAAAAAAGCTATATACTTTAAACATTTATAAAAATAAACTGTTATAAGTTATATATAATAATAAATATTATTTCAACTTTAAAGAAATGTTTTATAAGCTATAAAAGTTTACTTTTAATAATTTTTTTTAAATATATTAAACAATATTATAAACATTGTTTATAATATTTAAAAACGCTATTAATAAGCAATAGCTATTAAATAACCTAAAGCTTATTTTAAAAACTTTATTATTTTATTATATATTGGCAATAGATCTTATTATTAAGCTATTAAAAGTACTATTTATAAATATTCTTTAGCAAATATTAAAATATAATATATATAATATATTTATAAGCTAATTTACGGCCTGCCCGGTTTTAGTGACTAAGACAATTTAGCTGAATTTTTGGTTGTGCGCGCGGCCGGCGAAAAAATCGCTGAATTGGCTAGAACTTTCAAGGTTAGTAGCCCGAGCGGCCGAACATCCCTAGCGTCCCGATTGCCGTTTTCGGCAATTTTAAGCCTAACATTGTTTTAATAGGTATAAGTTTAAAAAGAAATGTTTATTAATACTAGATAATATATAATATACTATAATATAATAAGCGGTTATATTTATAAAGCTGCTATTTTTTTATAATTAAAGCATATTATATAAAATTATTTTAAACTATAACTTTAAATTTGTATTAAAATTTTAGCAAACGTTATAAATAAAAATAAATATAAAAATAATAGTTTTAACTAGTTACTATTTATAAATAAATAGTTTCAATAAAAAATAAAACTAAAATATTAAAATTACTATTTAATATTATTTAGCTTTAAACGTAAATATAACTTAGCTAAATACTATTTTATTATTTTAATATAACTTTAATAACTTAAAAAATTAACTATTTTAAATAAATTATTTAATAAAATTATTTTAAAGTTTAAACTATAAAATATACTATTTATATTAAAAATACTAAAACAATTTTTTAAGTTTATTATATATTAAAAGCTATATTAGCAAAATATAAAAATAGCAATTTAATTTATAACAACTAATATAAAAATATAATATAATATAAAATATAACTTACTTTAATTTAAAGTAAATAACAAAAGTTTTTTAAAACTATATAAAAGCTATAATTTATTAAAAAAGCTTTTATAAAAATGGTTACTTTAAAAAATAAAACTG